>JAZAVK010000138.1:0-106184 GCA_037954305.1 Neonectria magnoliae | reverse complement strand
GTGTGTGTGTGTGTGTGTGCTGGCGCGGATGATCGGCACACTTGGTGTACACAACCCAGCCTTTTTAGTTCTCGTTTCATGCCATGCTTTTGATCCATCGTGGGAGGCTAATAAACATAGCCTGGTGTTTTGGCGCCAATATCGGGGGACTGGTGCAGGTGCTGCTGCTTGCTTGCTCGCTGGTGACGAGGATGCCGCGCAATTGCTGCGGTAACTAGACATGCGCTCGCTTCACGTCGACATTAGGCTCTAACTAATGCCTATTTTCATGCAATCTCATAACCAATGCTGGTCCATCTGGACTCTATCACACTCCTCTCATTTCTCCCTCTTGACTCGGCACTTTCAGCCTCCAAATATCATGTTTGTTCTGTCCTGGATCCTGATCCCGACTCTCTTCACTCTCTACTGCCTCTACATCGCCCTTTCTGCGGTGAGAGCCTACGGCACCTGGCTTTTGGCACAGTGCTGGATACTCATCCACCAGATATCCAACCGTGTGGCACTGCTGTGCTGGGCGCTCTCTATGGCTGCTTCGTGCTCTCACAAAGCACATACGTCACTTCACTGTGCAAGTGACGGGGCTCGTGCAACGGCAACACGAGATGAGGCTCCATGTTGCTCAAACAAGCCTCCGATGAGGAATGCCACTGCAGAAGCTGGCTCGGCAGACCGGTACCCTAACCCATCTGCCAAGATACATGATCTCAGCCAAGCATCACCCCGAGAAGACCACTACACCAAGTCCCACAGAGCCACCGCCTCCCCTCCACCGTTCCAGTCCTCCCCCTTCACCCCGGAAGACCAACTCTACCTCCACCACCGCCTCCCAACCCGAAAGCCCGCCACAGCACACACGGCCAGGCTGCACTTCGCCCGCCTGAGCGCCGTCTTCCAAGGCCTCGCCGACGGATGCCTTGCGCGCGCCGCCGCCATGTCCCCCGGGCCGACGCGGGAACGACGACGCCGCATGGGGCTCCTCGCCGCGGCGCTGGCGGACCGGTATCGCGGGTGCAGGGTCGTCCTCTCGGATGGCTTCGTCGATCGGGTCGTTGCGAGACATGCCGGGATACAGCGGCCGAGCCGGTTCTGGGAGAGGGTGCTTGACGAAGTAGAGGTACAGCTGCCCATTCAACATGTCGCCGAGACCTAATTAGAGACTGACACTTCGACAGAGAGCAAACGCTTCGTGGTCCTTTGCCCGCGTCTGGATCCTCATCTGCACCGTCCAATCCACCCTCGTCGTCCTCGCCTCGGGGCTTCTTCCGCCTGCCGCCCGGACAGCGCTCGCGGCTACCAATGCGCTCGCGTGTATGTGGTCTGCTGCTGTGTTGTGGGAGAAGGTACACGCGCGGTACTTTGCGGCAAAGGCGGATGAGCAGGAGCTGCATGATTTGATGGGTGGCCTATAGTCCAAACAGGACTGGGATTGGGTTTTAGTTGAAACATCGTCACATCTACGACAGTTCACGTAAAGCAGCGAATGTTTTTGTTTTATCATAGGTTATAAGGGTAGCGTATGCATTTTTCTAGATCACACTCAGAATGATCAAATACCGGCCAGGCTTTTCAACGAAGTCGAGTAAAAATGTCATCTTTGTAAGAAAGTTCCAAGTATACCAAGTTATGTATCAAACATGCGTTTAACATGGCTTCCTGCGGGTTTCTGTTGCCCGTATGTGTTTATCATGAGTACACATGATTGGAGCTGATAAAGTAGATCAATCACTTTCATATTTCCCAAGCTCTACTAATACGCTAGAATCCCCTGTTCCTGTAATGCTTGGGTATCCTACTCGGTCACTGCGATAATGAAAAAGAAAAAACAATTGTCAAACATCCTGCACTGCTCCATCAAGCCCTCGACGGTCCCGAATCATCGCCCCGGTTCATCCTAAGGCTTTCCTCCATCGCCCTTTTCAGCTCCTCATCCTCCTCGCCCGTCTCTTCAGGGACAGGTCCCTTGCCCTTAGTCCTTTGCTGCCGAAACTCCTCCTCCGCGAGGCTCTGCTTTTTGACATACTCCATCACGATCTCCTCTTCGGTCCGCTGGCTCATTTCTTGTTGCATCACTTCCTTTGAAGCCTCAATGGCGCGCTGCAGCTCAGCCTCATCCTCCGTGTTCCCAGGTGCAACGGTCGGTTCATTTTGGGACTCCTCGATGGCTCGCTGTAGCTCGGCATCGTCGTTATCAGTTTGCTGTGGAGGTGGGAGAACTGTGGTTTCCATCGAATCCAGCTCAACAAATCCAGACTCCTGAGGCAAGGGCGAGTCTGTGAGCATACTCTGCTGGATCGCCTTCTGGATGAGATCCTGGTACTCTTCATCCGTGATCTGATAGTCGTGGTCATCAAAGATGGTCAGGTCCTTTGTAGGCAATGGGCCTGCAGTATCAGTCGACTGGACCCGGTCCCGGACGGCCCTGATACTCTCCCTGATGGCCGCCTCAACCATGGCGTCTTCCTCAGCGTTGCCATGCGACGTCTCCTGGACTGAAGCTTGGATGGCCGCCTCAAGCTCTGTATCATCGGATGAAATGGTTTGCACATCTGAAACGCTGTCGTTTGCTGGGAGCTTCACATCGATGTACCCCTTCTTCCACTCGTCCCTGCTGGCTTGCAATTTTTTGCGTTCCTCAAACGACATGCGCCTAGTATGCAACCATCCCGTCTTGGGAGCTTCGAGCCCGCCCTCGGGGGTTTGTTGATTTGCTGGGAGTTTTCCTGCCGTGTTCTCCTTTCTCTTCATCACATAATGGTTCTTCAGGTCGAACTTGGAGTTATTCCAACGCTTGATAACATCAGCTCTCTCCTCAGGCGTCGAGGTTTGCATCTCTCGTTGCCCTTGAATAGCTCGCGATGAGACGATGTAGTTCTGGACACTCCTGGTAAAGAACTTGTTGATCTCGGCGTGAACTCCCTGCATCGTGTATGCCGGGATACCCCATATACCTTGACTTGGTCAGACTTATTTCCATGTAGCGCTTAAGAGGACTTACCAGCGGCGGGCTTTGCAATCAACCCTCCAATACCCTTTCCAAATCCCTTCACCAAACCCGGAGCGCCTTCTTTCTCTGCGCCTTTCCATGGCTGCGTCACAAGGCCTGCGACGCCATCAAAGAAACCATAGCCAAGCTCCTTTCCGGCAACTTTAATTCCAGTACTGAAGTCTGTAACCTTTTCGACCGGTCGAATAGTGTCATCGTTGTACAGCTTTGGAATGTTTCGAAATCCTTTGGCCAGTCCAAGACAGAAATTCATAGGTGACTTGACACCGGTAGACACAATACGACCAACTCCCTGGCCCGTTCCAACTGCTGCATCGAATTTAGCCCGGTTTGATGTAGCGAAATCGAGGTCTGAGATTGTCTGGGATAACTTCGAAGATCGGGAGCTTGTCGGTCTCTGAGAGCTCGCCGCCGCTGGTGACAATGTGCTGGGGAACGTGGACGAAGCGTCGCTTATGGAAGGTTGGGAGATGTTAGAGTGAGTAGTAGGCATCGTCGAGGCTCTCATAGTCTCGTTGGGTGGATTAGTTGAGCTAGAGTCAAGCTCTCCGAGGAGTGGCATCGTTACAACGCTTTCACTAGGTGACACCGAAGGCTTACCAGCCTCTCCTGTCAGCTGCGGTTGGCTTGCGTTGCTTTCTTTGACCTTTTTGAAACTCTTGAAAAGATCTCGAGGCATGTCAGCTATCGCCATTCCGATTCCGCCCAGATCTGCGACGAGGGAGCAAGCGCAAGCGGAGATAGGATCCGGGGGCTGATCCTCGGTGATGTACTCCTTGTAGCGATACCTATCACACGTCAGGATTGGTTCTCGGAGCAACTGCGTGAATCTTACAGCTTGAGGTTGGAGTAGTCCAAAAGACCCTCTTCGACCAACACCGCAGCAGCGAATGGACTGAGTCGGAATTGAGTCCTTCTCACTCGCCACGCCGCAGCTCGACTAGGTGACACAGAGCATCGCATCTTGTCAAGGTCAATGTGGTCGTGAAAGCTCTGGCCACCCACATCAGTGCCCTTCTCTTCCCTGATCTTCTGGCCGAGTTGAGTCGCTTGATCCAATGTTTCTGGCTTGATACAGAACTGAAGCGCCTCAGCTAGGTTCTCTGCGGTCAACTCTTTAAACGGGATTGGGTCCGGTCCGGCTTTCGCCCTTGCTATCATGGAACCCCAGAATGGCTGATCGCCGAAGAAGGGAACAACCAGGGTCGGCTTCCCAGCTTTGATACCAGCGGCCGTTGTGCCGGCGCCACCGTGATGGACGACACAGGAGACATGCTCAAAGAGCCAGTCGTGAGGAACGTTCCCGAGCATGAAGACACCATCGGGAATGCCAAGGTCGTCTGCTCCAAGCCCGCCCCAGCCCTTCGAAACTAGTGCTCGTACGCCAGCAAGTTTCACGGCGTCGAAAATCGTGCGCGTCATAGCGTCAGGGTCGTCAACAACAATGGAACCGAACCCAATGTAAACAGGGGGAGGTCCATCGCGCAAGAAGGCTTTTAGTTGAGGATCGGGGGTGTAGGAAGACGCAAGATTGAGGAAGTAGAAGCCAGCGATGTCAATGTTTCTTCCCCAATCATTAGGCTTGGGGATCAAGGCTGGGGACCTGGTTTAAGTTAGACAAGCACGCTTCTTGGGTAAAAAGTACTAACCAGCAGTAGGTCCAAGAGACCTTGAGTCTTGAAAGAAGCCCCGGTGCCCAGATCAGGGACAGCGGGGGTAAATCGAGAGCCTTATCTCGGAACCGATTGATAACATCTCCGAGGCCTTGCCAAGTCATCATTTCCACCAGAGTGTATGACATGTAGTTTGTCATAACATCATCGGCATTTGAAGATTGGATGTTTGCCAGGGGGTGGGGAAACGCCCTCGTGGGAGACCATGGCATGCTGTTTCTCCGATTAGCGACTGGGCTGGGGTTGAGGGGGGTGCAACTCACGTGAACATCATGTGTAGTGGAATTCCCGTCTTCTCGGCGATGTGAATGTGAGCAAAGCTAGGTGGGTTGGCAATGATTGCATCAGCGACGAATGGTTCTCCTTGCAGCTCCAACGAAGCATCAAGGGGAGCACCCTTGGCGTGAGGCGTTGGGGGAGGCCCCAGACCATTCCCTGCTTCTATGCAAGATCGCCAGCATCCCATTAGAATCTCCTGGATTCCTCTCCTGCGTTTGCTCACTTCGCCACTAGTGATGGCGTCGAACCCGGGCATCAGGCCAGGGTGTTTGACCATGAAAGCCATGAGTTCGGCGGGATCACCGCCAATATTGAAGAACTCGAGCTCATTCTCTTCGACAAAGGTTTGGAACGTCGGGTGTGTCGCGATTCGAATCCGATGGCCGTATGTATCCTTGAGGACCTTGCCCAAGGCGACGAAGGGCTGGACATCACCTCGAGAACCGACGATCTGAATGACGACATTGAGTTGCGGGGGAGGAACCTGGCCGGGCTGGCCACCGAGGCTCGGCGGGATGTAGGCGGGAGGAAGCACGGTCGGTTCGAGGGCGGCGGCTACTTGGCTTTGGAGAGTAGGAGCCAGGAGATCGGCCAGTCGCCTGTTCTTGGTGTTGATGTTGATGTTAACTCGCCCATCACCTACAAGCAGACATGGTCAGTTGTGCCCCACCAAGAGATGCGCGACAAGGATAGGACGTGCCTGTTACTGCTGCTCCAGCCTCGAAGCCAGGCTGCGAGAATTGCACATGGTCATGGTGCTCTCCATAGGGCGGAGGTTCGCCGTCGCCTGGGTCAATATTGGGCAGCTGAAAGCCGTCAGTAATTAGAGTCTCGGAGACGTCATCGCGAGAAATCTGCTGTTGCGAGGGCTGCTGCGTGGACAGCGTCCGCTTCTCGTCGGTGATTGCCATGGCAATACGTGGCGTGGAAGGTGTAGATAGAGGCAAACAGGCTACATAGTCAAGCCATGAAGTGTCGTGTAGTTGGAAGAAACGATGGCGTGGAGCTGGACAGGGTGTCGCAGGTATCAGGATGAGCACTCACGGGATAGTGGGGGACCAACCGTCGACGTCAGGCCCCCTTCTAGAGCTCCCCACTAAGTCCCTGAAAATAGCGCTAACTAAGAGCGATAGCTCGTGCCCCTCCCACCAGCCGTTGGAGTTCCACATTCAGAGAAACTCCTTGTCACAAACTCTCTATATCTCTGGCCGTAGGATGTTCATTATTACTACTACCAATCAGTTCAATATGTATATCCAGAAGACTTTAACGGTGAATATAGATGGATGCTTCCCTTTATACCTTTTTTTATGCTAATCTAGGGATTGCTCTTGGGTACCTCTATTGCTCTTTAATGACCTTCTTATAATGCATAGTGTCAATCAGAAAGAGAACCACGTTTGCTATGTGTTACCTAGTTTGCCAGCTGCCTAGCTATCGCTGAGATTTTTCCCTCCTTTGCTGAAAATATTTAAACCAAGATCTCCTTCTGCCTTTTTATCTTCTTCCTTCTTACTTTCTGGATAACCCCAGGTTGCCACGTACTTTGCTCTTGACTCCTCCACCCTTGATTCCAGTCCTTCACTATGGTAAGAACATCTCTATCGCACATACCCACTCTCTGCTGACGCTTAGTACCAGGCGACTCCTAAACACAGGCGCAAGTCGCTGCGAGCCCCTGCCCGACAACCAATCGTAAGTTCCCCAAGGCCCTTAATATTGTTCTTGGCGGTCGATGTTATCTAACTGCTACAGTACGCGTTCGATGGCTACATCAAAGACATCGATGGTGACGAATACGCCCCGGAAGATGAAGAAGACGGCGGTCTTCTCGGATGGGATAGCCCTGAAAGGCTTCGCAAGACTCCGGGTGGTCCACGGAACACTCCATGTGCCCCGTGTGTTGAAGACATGATTAACCAAGGGCCCGACTCCTTGTGTCAGGACCAAGCATGTTCGTATTATCTCTGTCCTCAGTTTTGTCGTTAATTACTCTAATCTCATCTCAAGCTCGAAACAAAGGCGCGTGTTTCAGTTGCAATCTGAAGAGGAGAAAGTGCAGCGAAGTATGACAATACCCACTCATCACAATCTCTGTTGTATGCTAATCTACCAGGTCCCTCTCGCCGCGACCTCTGCGGCCTTGAACCTTCAGGCAGCATCCATCCAGAACAAATCCAGGGAGCTAGGGGTAAGTACCATATCATTCTTGTTCCGATCTAGCAACCTTACACTAACACGTCAAGGCTGAACAGTGGGCCATTCTAGCTTCCAAGGCCAGTCACGCACTCGAAAAACCTCAGAGCCACTATCGCCGGGAAGGCCCAAGAATTGAAGCAACTCAGGGCCAGAGTAGCTCGCAAAGTACCGCGTTCGTCCCGGCCCCAAACCACCAGAATGAAACCGTTGCGGAAGCCATAAACCGCAACAGCAAGCTGGTTGAAAGATCGAGCAAGCAGATGCAACAGCTCATTGAACTTGCTGAACGCTGGTTGGAGAGAGATGAACGCTCGAATGAGCAGAAACAGCGCCTCATTGAGCTTGCCGAACGCTCGAACGATCTTCTAATGCATCTCTTGGCTGAGTTAACATCACTTCCAGAGACGCCCTGATGGGAAAACTATGGACCGTGTCTCAGACAGCAAATTGGGAGATCTGAAATGACTAGGTAATAAAGCTGTTTGCTGGTTGTTTGTTTGTTTGTTGATTTGCTTGTTTTGGTTTGTTTGAGCAAGGTCATACGTATTCTCATAATGCACCTCTCTTCACTTCACACAGGAGAACTTGATCTGTCCATAATCACCAGTGTGTAATCGTCGCCGCCTGGTTCAAGGACTGCAATTACTGCATGCGCAGAGAATCAAAAGTACTGTTTTGCTGATTTGAACCGGTTTTTCTTTTTTCGTTGTATAATACAAGGCTGTCTCATCCCAAAAGACTGTTGCAACAAAACGTCCGGTGTGGCCAAATTAACCCCATTGTAGATCCCGCATCATCGAATAACCCAGATGAAAACCTACGCCACTGTGAAAAGCACCCTCAATCTTCATGCTTCCTCCATCACCCCATCGTCTTCGACCATCGCTCACTTAGCTCGAGAATTTCCGGGTGATCTTGGCGATAACTGCGACACGGTTAGTCACTGCGGTTATGGGTGCTGCGAAGAGAGTGAGACGTACTGTGCAGAGCAACAACGCTGAAGATGAACACCAAGGACAGGACAAGGACAACCACGGGGTCAACCTTCAGGCCGGGCGACTCATCAGTATAGAGTCCTGCATTCGGTCAGTAACACGTCCAACAGGCCATGATGCACCAGTTCATCATGACACGCGACCATGGCATGCTTGGAGACAAGGGGAAACGTACGCAGCATGGTGCTGCTAGAGCCACCAGCGCCAGCAGCTCGGGTGCTGCTTGGCCGGGCATTGGCAATCTTCTCCTTCTGGTCAGCCGCGGCGCGGCGTCGAATCGCAGTTCGGGGACCGCCAGGGGCAGAAGGCGAGGAAGGGCGGTTGATGCTGGCGCCACTGGCAGCGACGCCGTTATCGGGGGAAGAGGGACGGGGAGAAGACTGCATTCTGCATGTTAGCTGATTCAAATCGAGGTTCGAGGCGATGAAGCGAAAGAATCCCAAGTCAATCGAGCAAAGGGGCAGCTATGAGAGCTCCCAGAAGTCTCGCGACGCTAGGTCGCCATGTCGCAACACGTGCAATTGCTCGACGGCGTCTAGGGATTCATTCGAGGACGAAGAGCGCGTACCATTATGACGAAATCCGAGGAGTGCTGTAAAATGAGAGTGACGGGGAATCGCTGCAGGATTCCAAGGTCGAATGGGCGCGAAAATAAGAGGAAGATGCAATGATGGATTTGAAGGCGATGAGCTGAGCTGGTGAAATTGGGGCCCTGAATGGGAGGCAGTTGAGGCCACCTTCGCTAGAAAGGAGGCTTTCGGGAAAACATTTCTCCGCCATCCAAGCTTCTCATCGACACAGAGCTTCCCTACACACTACCCCTTTTGATATGCCACTCATCATGCGTATCTTAAGTTGGTTAATCCTAACAAGCAAGGCAACCGGATTGGAAAGTGATCAATTGATTAATAATGTATTGGCTTAGTTGATCACAAGTTCACCTTCTCAACTAGGTCGTTGTCGTTTGGGGAGGATTTTACAATTTGAGGAGACTATGTATAGCAGAGACGGCGGAAGCCTCCACATCTGCTGATCTTGGTTGTATCAAGACAAACGCTCTCGTGCTTGCTCTGGAGTCCGCTCGCAGACCCGCCATGTATGAGGGTGTATAATTCAAAAAAGAAAAGTTGAAGCAGAATCGAGACGCAAACCATGAGACAAATGGAATCGCAATACCCCGTCCTATCAGACGGGCCATCCACACGGGACGTCCCCCGCAGGACAACCGCTTTCCTGTCCCAAACACTCCGCCGCCTCCAGGATGGCTCAGAAGAAGATATTTCCCATGATGGATTCGCCTGTGTTATTCGTCTGCCAGAGCGCGCGCGCGACTTTCCACACCCCGATGTGTTGTTCATCTCCCATGTAGCAGACGAGCCTATCCTTCCTCCTGCAGCTGTCCCATGCTTTTTGTTTCCATCTTTTTGCTCCGAGTCCGTGGGATGTTATGGCGATGCCTGCTCCGAAAAGGTCTCTGTGCCGATCGAGGATCCTTTGAAATCTCATGCTGAATAAGAGTTTGAGCTGCTTGCGAAGGACCAGTTCCTTCCACCAAGGCCCAATTATATAAGATTAGGACAGTAGTACATCTACACCAGGAAACGAAAGCTCTCAACCAAACGCCTTCCGCTATGATGGCAATTCTGCAGATCGAGGTGTGTTGTTAATCGTGAGAAAGGGGAGTAACAAAGAAAAGTATTTGAAAGGGAAGAAAATGGTATCTCAAAGAGTGACGTCGAGGACAAGGCTGACGTCCGCAACATTGGGGCCGGCCAGATCCTCAAGAACAGGTATAAGATCTAATAGCTCGTTGTCGTGAGCATCAGAGAACCAACTACTGATGGGAACAGCGTGTTGAGGATGGAAGATGTATGAGGTGGGGGAGTTGTCGATAATAATGGTGTCCTTGAGATCTCGTCCAACTTGGGACAGGTCCTTGACATAGTTGCCCTGGTGATTGTAACAGCTCTCTCGGAACAATCGGTGGTGGACGACTTTGTGAATGTCAAGCTGATCCAGTAGAGGGTCGCCATACTGCAGTCCAGTTAGTAGTTAACTCTTATTATTGGGTGCGTGTTGACAAGGCTCACCTTAGAGACAGACGCTGTAAAGACGACTACTTCGTACAGTTCTCCAACCCTCTTCATAAACTCATCTACACCGGGTCGTTTGATGACGTAGACGTTGTGGTAATTACCCTCGATTTCGACAGGGATGGTGAAGTCGGCTTGGTGAAGGATCTGTTTAATTAATTAGCAGATGTCGGGTATCGTGTGAAAGTGTAGAACATACCTTGAATGAACTGTGGACGAGAGTTTCATCCAAGTCCAGTACTAGGCATTTCCTTCCCTTGTGCTCCGGCGCGATGGCGGGCAGCAGCGCCTTCTGGGGTGGGGGTGCCGAAGGGCCGGCTTCAATGAATGGAGCAGACACAATCGGAGCAGGCCCAGGACCCGGGGGGGGAGGCGGTAACGTTTGGGTTGGCTCCTCGGCGATGGCGACTACGGGAGCGTCTTCCCCGTCAGGTGCAGGAGCATCTCGCATATCAACGTCGCTGCTGTCGGTGGGCTTTTCCTGCTCCACGTCGTCCTGGGACTCAGGAGCCAGAGGCGTCTTTGGGGGCTCTACAGTGACTGCAGGGGGGGTAGACTGTTTGGTCTCTTCGTTATCTCGCTCCGTGACGGTGATCTCGTTGTCGGTAGTGCCAGAGGAAGCGGGCGCGTCCTTGGGATCTTCCGTCGTCGGCGGTTGAAGCTCTTTTTCCGTCACCGGCTTCGGCTGCTCCTGAGGAGTCTGAGTTCGCGACTTTGCGGTTGCTGGTCGCTGGGGTAGCGTGTCGACTTTATGCACGTTTTCGTTGTTTCCGTCGACGGTATTGGGGCTCTCTGGTGTGACGCAGCATCCAAGGAAAGCAAGCAGGCCACCGCTCTTCTTCTTCTTTTTCTGGGGAGGGGTAACTGGGGATATTGGCTGGGAGTTGACGGGTGTGTTTGTGGGTTCTGTGTCTCCGCCGGTCCTATTGCTGGATGTGCTGCCGTTTCGCCGTCTTCCCCGGAAGCTGCCTTTGGAGTCTTTCGATCGACTTCCGATGCTGTTCCGCGAGTCGCTGACGGTAGCCCCACTCAACCCCGTCGACGTCGGTGACGATTGGTTCTTTTGGGATGGCGATCTAGAGGGAACTTGAAGCAGACCATGGCCTTTCTTGGCGTTTGTTCCATTCTCCGGCGACAAAAGATCCTTCTCCTTGGCCATCTCAGTATCAGCCGGCGGGTTTTGAGGGAGGATTTCGTCCGTCTGATTGACAGGCTGGGGCTTGTCGGACATTTTTACTATTGCTCTATAATCTGGTCAGCAGCTGTCGGTGTGGGAGAGTGGTCGCTAGCATCGTCGCAAAGGGTGCGAAATTGGCCTAATACCCGTATGATGCGGGTCGTCAAGAACAGCCACGACCTGCAATCCAGGGAGAACAGTGTGCCGCGATTCTCTCGAGAATTCAGCAGTAGCAAGACATACATGACTATTCCCGCGTCCCCGTGAAATAATGATGACGCCTAAAGGCTTGCTGCAAACGCAGCTGCGTCGCGCGAGGAAAAGCGTCACTCACGTCGATAACCAAGCCCGCAGAAATCGTCCCAAATGCTCAACCCTTTATCACTTCACAAGTCGGCCTCTAGAGGTCCGCGGCGCGCTCGGAATCGAAACAGTCGGGCAGGAATCGAAAGGCTGGTGACGAAAGCTGATGCCGAGGGAATCCGTCTTCCAGAATTGTAACGCGGTTGGATTCAGGTAGAAGTGGCTGAGGCGGCAGCAGAGGAGTCCTGATGGCGAGATGACCCGACAGCTCACGACAGAAAGAGCGCAAGAGAACGAATGAGTGGCTCGTCTATGAACTCGTCGAGAGACTGCCGCAAACGAGAGCTAGACGGAGATCGCGTCGGTCGGGGATGGAGCTCGGTGAGGAAGAGGAGGGACGGGAGACGGGAGACGGAAGCAAGAGACAAGAGCGGATCGGAGGCTCAGAGTAGCTGGCGGCGCAAGCGAGATGATTGCCTTTAAACGTTGATTAGGCCTCTGGCTGGCGCTGGGACGGGGATGACCTGGTGCGAGCAGGGGACACTAAAAGGCTGGACACTGGCTGAAGAACGCTGGACGCTGGGCTGGCGAGGACTGGGCTGGACGGGGCTCGACTGGGGTGAAGGGGAAGAGAGGTGTGAGTGGAGTTTGTCTTGAGATTAGCCCGCCGGGAACGTACAAGTGCAGGTATAGGTAGCTATCGCGTACAGTGCGGCTATGATATTCTCGCACGTGCCTGCGCCACCACTTTCCCGGTGCTCCTCACAGTGGCGGTCCTCAATTCCAACTCCCGCTACGATAGCGCAGTAAGCATCCTCATGTCTGTCATCTCCGCTAATAATGGTGCCCGCCAGGCTCATCTTAAGACGCCCTCCATGGCTGCCCACGGCCGGCCATGGCGGCCCCATGGCCGGTGCGGCGCCTGTCCGCCCCCTGGTCGGGCTTGTGGAAGGTGGTTTGGGTGGTTTTAAGTGGGAAGTGGGAAGTGGGAGGAGTGAGAGCTCAAGCCTCACAGCACCTGTGCTCTGCAGCGAGTCGCGCTACCTCGACAGCCCCGGGCAAGGTTCTCTCCGATGTCCGTTTGGCTTCGCGATTTGTGCTCAGCGAGTCCCAATCTGGCCCCGGCCAAATGAGATGGTCGGCCTGGAAATGGATGCCATGGTGATGTTGGCCGACAGGCTTTCGCTAGTGGGGACGCGGGAGCCATGGGAGAAAGGAGACATCGACTGGGCGGGCGACTGGATGGTGACCAGGCGAACTGGACGGACTGGGCGGCCACTCGCTCCCACATTCGCACGCGTTCAATTACTCGATCGCTTCTCTTCATCCTCCCTCCACCCCCTGTAAGAAGCGTTGCTGCCGCTACACACCTCGCACAGCTTCTGACCGTCCCGTACTTGAGCCCAAACTCTCCCTCCCACCTGTCAAGCCTTGTGCGTGGCCAGACCACGGGCGTCCAGGTGAGATCTGCACGGCTGGCCGGAGACGAGAGCATTAGAGCCTTTTGGAGGGACCCGGGACCTGGGGGACCTGGGGCCGTTGGCAATGCATTGCAGCACCTCGGTGGTCCCCTACCCAGGCTACCATGCCTGTCCGAGACGAGATGCCGCTATGGAGGCATCATGATTGGCAGTGTTGGCGCCCGGGACCGTGATGCCCCCCCATGCATCGTGGGCCGCTCAACAGACCAGTCGAGGGACCTACATACCCGCTGTGGCCGGGTTGGAGACCACCCTCGCACCCTCTCGCGCCCTCTTCATCCAGAGCCCACCTTTGGTTGCTCGGCACTGGCTGTAAGGCATCGAATGCGCCACGCCAGTTCCTGGGATGCAACATGAGATGGGGACCAACCGACGGGATTCAGCAGCATCCCGATCTGAGAGCTGGTCAACTGGTTCAACTTGCGATCGGCAGTGGACACTCAGTCATGCAGTCAGTCAGTGGCTGACAAAGGGCACGCGGGCGGATTAGTGATGGAACCCGAACTCCTGGACTCTTGGTGCATAGGTTGGTGCACCATGACATCGACGACGCCGGTCAGAGCTAGTTTCCGTCACCACTGCAGAGTCGACCTGTGCGTGTGAACTGGCGCAACCCAGGGCAGGCCAAGAGTCAAGACATTCTGAACACCCATGCCCTTGAGGGCGTGGCGGCCGTCATTGATTCACTTCCAGACCGCTCATCAAACAGCCCATCCACCCGGAGTGTCATCGGTTTTGGGTGGGTACACACTGTAAGATGCGCGGTATGTCTGTGTCTACGACATCAAAAGCAGAGCCTCACACCTCCGTACGCTGAAGTCGGTATGCTAGCTGCCGGCGGGTTAGATTGTGGATAGTGACTCTGGTCATTTCTCACGTCGCAAGAATCCGCGTGTCTCTTCTTCAGTTGGGTCCAGGCTGTTCCATCTCTGCCACTCTAAGTGTGGGAAGCATGCCCTACATAAGTGTTCACGAATGTGTCTTAGTTATTCACGTCCACGTTGAAACGCGAATATTGAAGGGGGAAACCTAGCCTTACCAACGGGCAAACAAACGCACCACAAAATTTATCACATCATTGGAACAAACACGCGGCTGCAGTAACGTTATTTCGAATGTTTCGGCTTCTTGCTGCTTCGCCCTAGGGTAGCGCATTCTCAAAAATCTCGTATCCTTCCCATCTCCCACCTTGGCTTAGGCAAAAGATTTGCCACGCCCACAGCCAATCAGCAGCCTCGATAATGCCGCCCTTAGATCGGCTCCTCCCCATGTTTTCCCCAGGCTTTTGTGCAGCTTCCTGGTGGGGCCCATCATGTGACTGCCCTTTTTTGGGCCGCCTCGTGGCGTCATTCCCGAGCTGCCCGCAGTTCTTCGCCGCTTTCGTCAGACACGGTCGCAGCTGTAATTAGCGGCTGTAGCAGTCGCAGCCGTGGTTTGCAGCGGCAGTCGCATGTGCGCGTGCCTCGGAAGGCACGTTCACATGCTATGATGGCTCCTTCCCAACCACACCTACGTAGCTCCATTGCGGTCACCACCATCGCGTCCACAACCACAACCACAACCACGTCCATGCCCACGCTTTCGCCCTCGCTTTACAATCCGCATCGGTCGATTCGCCCATCCGCGCCAACAATCGCATCCACGGTCGCATATACGGCAACCCGAACTGCCCTTTACCACTGAAAGCCGCGATTCTACTGCAGCCCGATGGGGCAGTGCCCTTTTTGAGGCTCACTGAGTGTGGGGAAGTTCTGACGAGCCACCTCTATCAAGACTCCAACCTTCTCCCCGGATTCTCACATCTCAGCCATGGCTGCACAATCGACGCTGCGGCCGACCGCCGCCGAAAAGTTGCTGGCAACCTTCATCGAGAAATGGTCCGGTCGCATACAGTCCAAGTTGCGCGGAACCTCCCGCACGACCCGCATCCTCGCAACACTGGCACTGGCCGTTTCTATTATTCTCGGTGCAGAAGGCGGGCGACGATGGTGGAGGAACCGGCGAGACGAGCGGGAGCAAGGCCGCAAGCTCGTCCGTACCAACTCGTGGCTGCACAATAAAGACGGCTCGCGCACCATCTACGTGCCGTACAAAGATAGCACTTCCAAGGTTGTCATCAAGCCGACCAAGCCGCTTACGTTTGATGCGCATCGTCGCCTCTTTCTCAACCCCCCTCGCGTCTCCGGCCTCCGCGATGGGACCGTCCCATCGGCGCAGACCAAGCCTGGACTGAACCTTGCGTTCCTGCACCAGTTCCTGAGCCTAATGAGCATCATGATCCCCAGGTGGTCGAGCAAGGAAGCCGGTTTGCTATTAAGTCACGGTGTCTTCTTGATGCTGCGAACGTATCTGTCTCTCGTAGTCGCTCGCCTGGATGGTGCGATTGTCCGAGATCTAGTTGCTGGCAACGGCAAAGCATTCATCCTGGGACTCGTAAAGGTATGATATCCACCCCCAAAAACTCGAACGATGATCTTACTGATGATACTTAGTGGTGCGGTCTCGGTGGGCTCGCCTCGTACACCAATGCCATGATCAAGTTTCTCGAGTCCAAGGTATCCATTGCCTTCCGAACCCGGCTCACCAGGTACATCCATGACCTGTATCTCAACGACAACCTCAACTACTACAAACTCTCAAATCTAGATGGAGGCGTCGGCCAAGGCGCAGACCAATTCATTACTCAGGACCTGACCTTGTTTTGTGCTGCAGCGGCTAACATATACTCATCACTCGGCAAGCCGTTTGTGGACTTGTGCGTCTTCAACTATCAGCTGTACCGATCACTTGGCCCTCTAGCACTCACAGGCCTCATGAGCAACTACTTCTTGACCGCTAGTATCCTCCGCCGATTATCTCCACCGTTTGGGAAACTAAAGGCCGTAGAAGGTCGGAAAGAGGGTGACTTCCGGAGCTTACATGCTCGCCTAATTGCAAACGCCGAAGAGGTTGCCTTCTACGGCGGAGCGGAAATGGAGAAGACGTTCCTAAACCGGGAGTTTAAATCTTTGAAGACGTGGATGGAGGGCATTTACATGCTTAAGATACGATACAACATCCTGGAAGACTTCATCCTCAAGTATAGTTGGAGCGCCTACGGATATCTGCTCTCATCGCTACCCGTCTTCCTACCGGCGTGGGGTGGTATGGGTGGTGCCGCAGAGATGGCGGAGAATGGGCATAGGGGCGGACGAGAGCGGAACCGCATGAAGGACTTCATCACCAACAAGCGACTGATGCTCTCGCTTGCCGATGCTGGCGGTCGGATGATGTACTCGATCAAGGACCTGGCGGAGTTGGCGGGGTACACTAGCCGAGTGTACACGCTCATCTCGACACTCCACCGGGTGCACGCCAATGCGTACCATTTGCGAACAGGGCAGAACGAACTGTATTCGCTCTCCGACGTCCAGGGCACGATCCAGAAAGGGTTTGACGGAGTTCGGTTCGAGCACGTACCTGTTGTGGCACCTGGTCTATGGCCGCAGGGTGGCGAGGAGCTGCTCGAATCGTTGTCCATTATTGTTAGGAGCGGCGAACACTTGCTGGTGAGTTGAAGTCGAGCAATGGTGTGTTTACAGGCTGACCGCTGCAGATATCTGGGCCCAACGGAGTGGGGAAGACGGCCATATCGAGGATCCTTGCTGGGTTGTGGCCAGTGTACCGAGGCTTGGTGAGCCGACCCAAGGATATTGGCCAGGACGGCGTCATGTTCCTTCCGCAACGGCCATACTTGAGTCCCGGCACGCTGCGTGACCAAGTGATTTATCCAGATGGCCACGTAGACATGAAGGAGAAGCGCATTTCTGAGGATGACTTGAAGAGGATTCTGGATGACGCGCGACTCGGCTATCTCCCTGATCGCGAGGGCGGATGGGACACCCGAAAGGAGTGGAAGGACGTCCTGAGCGGTGGCGAGAAGCAGCGAATGGGATTTGCGCGGTTGCTATACCACGAGCCGAAGTACGCTATCATCGATGAGGGTACCAGCGCGGTATCCAGCGATGTGGAAGGGCTGCTGTACGAGACCTGCAAAGAGAAGGGGATCAGTGAGTTTTCCTTGCCCGCCACTCATGAAGGACCAGCGTCGGAAGATAATGACTAACACCACGAAGCTCTCATAACGATTTCGACGCGTGCCTCACTCAAGAAGTATCACATGTTCAACCTTATTCTGGGCATGGGAGAGAGCGGAGACGAGTGGGAGTTTGAGCGGATAGGGACAGAGCGGGAGAAGATGCAGGTGGAGAAGGAGGTGCATGAGCTCCGGGAGCGGTTGGCACAGGTGGACGAGTGGAAGAAGCGGCGTGATGAGATCGAACAGGAACTGGCGGCGGTCTGGACGGATAAAGGCGAGGTGCTCGCGGCGCCGGAGTCTACAATTGAGACGGCGGAGCTGGTGGAAGCTGAGTCGTCGATAGGTTAGTAATAGATAGGGTCGGGGCGAGGTCCAGCGTGTATGAACATTAGACGTGAGGAAATGTAACGAACTATTTATGAAGGAAGGATGTTCACAAGTTGAGATAGGTAGACACAACCGACTTGATTTCTTTACGCATGTACACGATATTCAATGGAGTTTGTTGGGGGTGATCGCGGCGAGGCCAGGCTGTTTCCAAGGGTTAGGGTTGGAAGCTTACTACTGCATGTGAGTTGCCGTGTGTTTTCGGTATTTGCAAAATGACCTGGAATCCGTGGCTATGAATGGCGTAGTAATTGGTGAACCCAATGACCTGCTAGTTGACCCCGGAACGGTGGCGTTTCTTGAATGTCCAGGTCGAGGGAGGGAGGCTCGCTCTCTTTGAAGTCTTCCCTTTCACGTCGTGTATCGGTTACTTACTGCGACGTCTCCTCGCGCAGCCCACTCAGCCAGCCACCGTCCGGGCCGTGGGCCTTCTCTGGTTTCTTTGCTTCTTTCGCCATTTCCACTCACTATTTGCAAGCTGTACTACGTAGTCTCAAGGTGCAGTGCATGGGCATGGATCCTCCAGCTTGACCGGACGCCGCAACGAAGCTGAAATCGGGCGGCCAATCACTCGGGTTGTGGCGACCGCCATGGCATGGCACTATTAGCGGCAAGCAGCAGCGCTAGCAGCTTTTCCCGTTTTCTGATTCCCCTCTCTCTCTCTCTCTCTCTCGTCGTGGCTTTTCGTCTTCATCTGGGGGTTCTCCTTTGTTGCATGGGGTTGTATGTCCTTTCCAACAAATCGGCATCGTCGGGTCGAGGCAGGTTTGGGGAGCTGCATGGGATACGACGGGGCGTTTTGGGTTTCCGGGACAAGAAGAACGACAGATGCGTGCGTGGTCAAGCTAAGGTAGTCTAAAAGCTGCGGGGAGCGGGGGAAGCAAGAACGAAAGAAAGAAAGAAAGAAAGAAAGGACGCTACGGCACCGGAGAGCTAGCCAGCCGGGCGGCGATGGGCTTGGCTGCTCGGGTGTGGTTTTCTACGATGCTTTTCTACGATGCTGAGCGCGGGACGCTGAGGCTTGCGACGCGATGAGCCTATTTGCCCCGGTAGCACAGCAGCAAAACAACAACAGCGTCTATATATGGGATCGTGCATGGGATTACGAGAGGATTGGGGGGCGTTTACAGTAGGAGCCTTGACGGGCCAGCGTCTATTGGGAAAAGAAACATGCAGACCGGTGGGGTGGGCTCCTGATAGTCTTTTTTCTTTCTCGACGACGAGCCATGACGATCACTCCCGCGGTGGCGCCCAACGGGAACATGGCTGTGTGTCTGTTTTGTCCCTTTAGTCCCATCCGGTTTGTTCTGGCCCTGCTCTGATAAAGCCCTCTCGTTCTGCCTGTTCGTCTTGGGACGCAGCCCGTCATTGTGTTGTAAAGGCTCCCCTCACCCCTCCGCCGGTTTCGACCTACTTAATTGCCTGGCTTCCTCTTCTTGATCTCTTTTCTCTGTGAGTTGAATTGAACTGAACTGAAATCGATTGGATTGAACTGGCCTTGTCTTGCGTCTCGGGCCTCTTTGTCTCTGGCCTCTTTGTCTCTGGCCTCTCCTCACTCACCTCACCTCGCCTCCTCTCATCCCATCCTCTCGCTGGCTCTCTCTCATCCTCTTGCCCATCAACCACCACAGCCAAAGCCAGTTCTCAACACCAGAACCTCAAATCTACACACCGCCAACAAGGCCCGCCCTCTGAGCCATGATCCGAGGTCACGGCCGGGGCCCCGGCTCCCTGAGCTCCTCCCGCAGCTCGCTCAACGGCGTGGGCTTCCTGCCCGTCATCGCCGAGGACGAAGTCGCCCGCCCGCCGGCCGCGCACCGCCCGCCCATGCCGCTCCGCGTGCCGCAGAAGTCGCCGCGCCGGACCTCGTCGCCCCGGGGCCTCCCGCCGCCGTATGTCCCGCCGTACGCCGCGCCGCCGAGCTACCGCGAGTGGAGCGACGGTAAGACCGAGGACGGCGAGGCGCAGCGCGAGTACGGCGGGCGGAGGAGCTACGTTAATCGGCTGTGCTGTGTTTTGGGTGCCGTCGTGGTTGTCTTGGTCGTCCTCGCTATTGCGCTGGCGGTTGGCTTGACTGTTGGCTTGAAGGACGAGTAAGTACGAGCCGAAGGAGCAGCGTTGCGGGCCAAGAACTGACCGAGTCTGGAAGAGAACAACAAACTACCCAAGACTCTGATATCCAAGACCAAACCTTCCCAGCTGGGTCGTTCTCCTTCGACGTCGATCTGCAGGAGACGACGACTCGCTGCACCTCCAACCCGGCGACCTGGCGATGCTACCCGTACACCGAAGGCGACTCGACGACCTTCTTCTGGATCATCACCTCCTCCTCCTCCTACACCATCTCCGCCACCGAAAACCCCTTCGCGCCCTCCTTCGCCAACCGCACCCTTGCCCTCGTCGACGCCGGCAAGCCCACCGAGCGCCTCCGCTTCTCCTTCACCACGCCCAAGACGGTCGTGCCCTCGGAGAAGCTGACGGCCGACAACCGCGCCGCCCAGTGCATCTTCGACGCCACCCGCTTCGAGGCCACGCTGTGGACGCGCCGTCGCGGGAACCAGACCGTCGACCCGGAACCCGGCGACGTCAAGTTCGCCGACTGGTCCGGCGACGTCGAGGTCGTGCAGAGCAAGACGGGCGTCTCCGGCCAGCCCAGGTGCGAGGACAGCAACGGAAATCGCATTGTCAGCGTCAAGGCCGAGGCTGGTGCCTGCAAATGCCGGTATTCCAACTTCGACCGTT
Source organism: Neonectria magnoliae (assembly GCA_037954305.1). Classification (NCBI taxonomy): domain Eukaryota; kingdom Fungi; phylum Ascomycota; class Sordariomycetes; order Hypocreales; family Nectriaceae; genus Neonectria; species Neonectria magnoliae. The sequence goes on along the minus strand of JAZAVK010000138.1, from coordinate 85,770 downwards.
AGGACTGGCATGGTTCCCTATTCTCACTGGTGTGGGACGGCGGGATCTTCCTCCTTTCTTCTTCTGAGCTTAGAGGATTCCAATGGCGTATTCAGCCTTGTTACGTTTGGAACTCCTGGAGAGGCATCTCTTTTGTATGCACGGGTGGTGCTGGCAGCGGAGGATACTAATTAATGATACCCAAGAGTGAACGGTGCTTTGGCGCGATACTTTAAAATAGGGACGAACAACATAATGTATGAATACTTAAAAACGGGCCAGATAATCAAAGACGTTATGAAACTAAAACATATGGCAACGCAACCCACGTGAGAATGACTCCGTAAACCCTGTCTATGTAACCACCCAGATATCACTTGGTACCGCCGTTTTGCTGTAAACCCCCAAAACGAACCCCCACCCTTACGTCAAGGCTGCTTTGGTAGCCTCATATATCAACTCCTGGCTTAGCCACTCCCCTGAACCCCAGCCAGACGTCTGATCCAACCCTCGGCGGAGTCTTTCCTCCAACTGCTTCGACCGAATGGCCAGGTTCTGGATCGCTACTGGCATCTGCGGCAGCGCCTGGTCAATCGCTGACTTGAGCACCTTGGACCTGGACTGTGGTATCTTCTTGGGCTTAGACTGCCGTTTCGAGCTCTTCTTCTGAACTTTGTTCGCGTTCCTGAAAGGAACCACCCTGAGCTTCTGGATGGATCCAGATGGCTGACCAGATCCATGACTGAGCCTCACCGCAGTGTGCTCACGGGGATACTGGCCCTGGCCATTATCTGAATGGACTTTCTTAGATGAGGTGCCCTTGCTCACCGAGCGGTGCTTGGGCTTTTTTGAAGACTGATCGGGAAGCACGAATGCGACACGCAAATAGCCTGCAGGAGACCCAGGGTCGTTAGAATCATCGCTCTGTTGCCTTTGCTGTCCTGATTCCTGATGTTGTGTCGTTGTGGTCTCATTGCCCGACAGGCCCTGGGCTGGGGTACCGGCAGTATGGTGGCTATCCTGCCTGTTCTGAGCCTGAGGGGGTCCTCTTCTGCCCTGCAATCCGGAGACGACAGGTCGGTTACTAGGGGTAGGATCAACTGATGATGAGGCTTCAGAATTGAGCTGACGCTGGACTCGCCCCGCACGTTCCATCGCTCTCTCCGCTCGATAGCGCTGGACATTGTTTTGATATCCGCGAGCATCTGTTCCGGCGGTAGCCAGGCGCTGTCGCAAGAGCCTTCTGAGAAGTTCTGCCCTATCCCGGTGGTTTTGGGGTTGCTGTTGGATAGGCCCTGGGGCTGGAGGTCGCTGTTGAACAGGTCTCGGAGTATGAGGTTCCTGGATGAGCTCCGGGGGTTGAGGCGCGTAGTAGTGCTGCCAGAAATTCTTCACTTCTTCAGCCGTTTCCTTGAAGGCATGTTGCTTGCGCCTCTCGATAGATCGTAGCAGACTGACGATGTTAGGTCGGTCAATCGGCTGCTCAAACAAACACCTGCAGACCACGTCTCGCAACAACGGATCAATGTCCTCATAATCGGGCTTGTTCAGCCGCCACCCGTAAGTCAATGCCTTCGTCTTACCGTTGATTGTGGTGTATGACTTCGTAGAAAATGGATGTGCGATATACATGTGAGTCATGATAGCTTCCATCTGGGAATAGTTAGTAAGGACGTAGCTGGTCGCACGGAAACGCCTAACTAACCGTTTTGGCAATGCTGAAGATGTTGGTCCAAACGCCGAATCGCCCAGCAATACGATTGCCTCGAGTCAGATTGTCACCCACAAATCTTCCCACACCCTCCTCCGGGGCGACATTGGTGGAAAGTTCATCCCAGTCTTCGTGAACTTGCTCCTGTTTGCAGTTAGCAACAACCCATTGGTGCATCCTCAAGGCGTTTCCTACCGGTGTCATTCTCCTCGGCTTGGCCGGCGTCCTTCTCGTCCAATACCACTCTTCATCATGGGTCTTCCATTCTTCATCCATCTTGTAGCTGAAACCTCCGAAATCATGGAACTAGGTTCATGTAAGCAACGCGGTTATCGGCTTTATTAAGCGGTGGGGGAAATTACTTTGAAAACAGGCTGGTTAGGGTGCATATCATCGTCTCCGATGAGAACTATGAGCACAGTTAGCAAGAAGAACGCGATGGTATCCTCATACACGTACTGTTGGACTCGTCGAGATCAAGATGAACATCGTGAGTGATTTCCTCCTTCTCGAGATTTTGTAAGAAGCCTCCGAGGCAATTTTCTGCCTCGGCTCGCTCCATCTCTTGTTCGAAGATCTGGTTCTTCTTGCTAAAGGTTGGTTGGAACGCAACGGCAGCTGCGCCTTTGACCACTAATTGTGCTTGTCAGTTTAAGTAATCTTTTAAGGTGAAGAAGAAAGGTGACGCACAGCATTCCCACATGCCCCACAACACTCCGTCGGGGAAACGGCGAGGGCAGACTTTGCGCAATAGATCAATGAGATCACCGCGGTTCATATGCTCTATAAACAGGGCATTCCAAGATGATTGATCGAAGATGGAGCCATCCCCATAGCTTAAGGGCGCCCCGGGGTTGTTGGACAAAAATGTGTCTCGCGCCGTCCCGGCAAACTTGGCCAGGTCAAAAGGCTGAACAGTGTGACGGCTACCACCATATCGCTGGTGCCAGTCTCTTTCCTCTTTGGCATCGAAATCGTCAGCTACGGAGACTTTGATGACGAGTTTTTGTGTAATTCCCCCCTCGAAGTGCGCTTTCCAGAGAGCCGCTACTCCGTAACCGCCGGCACCAAGGAGCTTGAGGAACTCGAGTTTGAAGTCCTGAAACTTCTTGTCTGCAAATTTGTTTTGGACTTGGTCTTCGCTGATATGATCTTCGGGATCATTGGAGCCGACGCGACGGTACTCCCATTCATAAGGCTGGGTGTGGTCATGATCGGAAGAGTATTCGCGCTCCAAGTTCGTTATAATCCCATTGCTGATGTTGGTGGTATTATGGAGGGTAACCACTTTGTCACCGCGTAGAAGGGCGCTTTGGACAGCGTGAAAGTTGCGGATACTTTGAAGATCATTCTCGCCCGTATTGTGCCGGATTATATCCAAGGGTATCGATTCGTTGTCGCGGTAGCGGCTCATGATGAGGGAATGCGCGTGAGTTTCGATGGTTCATTGTGAGGAGGGTGAGGATGCCGGGAGTGTTACAGGATAATAAACTTGTTTCTGAGAACAAAGGACGCAGGTGTCGTGATCATGGTGGTCAGTCAAGGACACCATTTTCCGCAGCTTGCTGTCAGACGAAGCTTGTCTTTTGTTCTCATAAATGGTCAGTGCTGGGAGTATCAATGTTTGTTATTGGCAGTCTTTGAGTCCGAGTTTGGTAATGCTGTAACTAAGGTGTAGCGGGGGTTTCTTTGTCCCAATACTTTCTCGATCATTGCACTGATCTAGTCCTAATTTTGGCTTCAGGGACGGCGAGCAAGCACGAGCAGCAGAGAAGTCTTCGCATGGCGAGAAATATGATTTCTTTGAGGTTACCTGAATGGTAAAGCTGAGCAAGAATTTGGGGTATATTGTTAACCCACCCTAGAGGTGATGCACGAAACCACCGAAGACAAGGCCCACCTTTCATCATCTCAAGGGAGAAGGGGGAATTTACCTTTGGCGCCGTCCACACTTGACATGTCCTGGATCAGAATTTAGTGAGAAGTTGTTCGTAGTATAATCGGCGGTAGCAATGGAAATCGCGATGGTTTTTTACTGCCGTCGTGACGATCATCGCGAGGTGTAGTCGCGTGGTGTTGAGTCGAGCCCACATGTATTCGGATCGATCGTAGGGAGACAACCAGGCACCGTCCCCACTTCTTTAATGCTGGTGGTCTGCGGATGACTGAACAACAAGGCGAACATATTTAGCCGCTTGTGGGACGAGAACCGCCGACACTCCCCGAGCGTGGGGGCATTCAGGCTAAATACATGATCACAGGACGCAACTCCCATGGACTTTATGGACACTATCAACCGGGACGATGTTGTGATTTTTCAGCAAAGCCGCAATTGGTACTGAACGTCTCCTTGAACTCGTCCAGATAATAAGCCAAGTCAACAATGCAGCACAGGGCTCCGAGATTGGGAGGGATGGGGAACCTAGCATCGCATTCTTTGGCAAGACCGGACGCAACCACCGCGCATCAATCCCCGTCGCAGACAGCCTGCATGTCGTTCGAGGCATGTCCACCGAAAGCAAGACGGTCGGTGCTCTCGACGTGTCTACCGCATCAATCACAGCGAGGAAAGCCCGGTCCTAAGCCCGAGTTGTGCTAAACGCACAAATAGGCGTCGATGGAGTGTTGCTGTAGAGGATGCGCAATCCTGGCTGGCAACTTCTTGATTCAAGGAAACTTGCATCAGTATCAAAACGGCTCGAGCTGGCCGCAAGGCGGCCCGTCTGGTCCAGTCCCTCCAGAGCTTCCCCGTCATGGCAACAGAGCCACGGCGTACAGATCTCTTCGGGCGTAGATGCGTTGCTGCTTTTTGGTTTGCCCGTCCCTTGTCTTGCCTCGAGGCGGGGATGTGTAGTTGCGGGGTGCTGATAGGAATGGCTTCACCTTCTGCAGCTCACCTCGCTACCCTGGACTGTCAATCGGATGACGTAGGGAAGTGTGATTCTCAGGGCCTCATGATTTTATGGGATTCCGGAAGCTTCATGGTCCAGGCTTCGGGGACATAGGGGTAACAGGAGAGTCGGTCAACGTCCAACCGGTGACATTCTCTTGGGGTTGCGCCTGAGTAGCCGGAAGATGAGTGTGCGGCTCTGGGATAATGCTCTGTTTGCTTCACCTCCCCCGCTAACAGAGACTCCGGACAATTAAATAATATGCCGGGTAAGCTCTGAAACTCATGTAACTGGGTATTATAAGGTAACCTCAGCCTCACACGGCTTCTTATTAACCATCGCGATGACCGAGAAGAAATGCTCAAGCTGTATCGTCGAAGGTCTCCGACAGCCCGCACGACTGGGACATACCCGCCGGCCCCGCAGCGGAACCACCGCCCGCTCCGGGTGAATTGCAGACTGCCCCACAAAAGCGGCACTGGGTTCTGGATCAATGCGACGTCGAATCGGTGGAACCACGCGCAGGAGGGTAGTTGTCTCCTGGTGTTCTTCGTGGCCGCAGGGCCTTCACGTCGGCTTCCTTCGTACAAGCAAGCCCGGCCTTTGGATTTCCAGGCTCGCCGCTGCCAAATGACATTGCAGACCCGCCTTTATCTACTCCCGGTGGCTGAAGAGGTCGACGTGATGCGTCTGCTGGCCTCGACGGGCTGTCGGCCCATGTCGGTAGGCGTCTCGCTGTCACACGCCGATTCAAAACCATGTCATGACATCTGGGCCGATTGGAACTGGTCAATGCCATAAATACTCTACCATGCCTCTCCCTCCTTTGCTCATCTCTCTCCTCCTGCTCATCCTCCCCGTCTCCTCGAAGAACCTCTTATACCCAGACTTACACACCAATCTCCCCCCAAAACCGCCAATATGACTTCCGTACCCAAAATCAAGCTCAGCAGCGGCTACGAGATGCCCCAGGTGGGCTTCGGTCTCTGGAAGGTCGACACAAACTGCGCCGACGCCGTCTACAATGCCGTCAAGGCCGGTTACCGTCTGTTTGACGGAGCTTGCGGTATGTTCTGGCGTCCATCGGATTGTCCCTCCATGATGAGGACCCCTGCTCGTCCACTGCCCCTCATCTTTTTTACCCAATTACCCCGAGAGAATAGCCAGCCATGGACCCCTGCGATTGAGAACCCCTCTATGCAGCATGGAGCTATGGATGGCCCCGCCAAAAACTTACATGAGCGAGACGGAGCTTCACAGCAACCAGTCACAATGAATCCAATTGCCCTGAAGAATCAGTCTCTAATTGAATACCCCTCGCAGACTATGGCAACGAGAAGCAGTGCGGCGAGGGCATCGCCCGCGCTATCAAGGACGGCCTCGTGAAGCGTGAGGAGCTCTTCATCGTCTCCAAGCTCTGGCAGACGTACCACGACAAGGAGAACGTCGAGCCCATCACGCGCCGCCAGCTCGCCGACTGGCAGGTCGACTACTTCGACCTGTTCCTTATCCACTTCCCCGTCGCCCTCGAGTACGTCGACCCCGAGGTCCGCTACCCCCCCGGCTGGCACTACGACGGCGTGAAGGAGATCCGCTGGAGCAAGGCCACCAACCAGGAGACCTGGGGCGCCATGGAGGACCTCGTCGAGAAGGGCCTCGCCCGCTCCATCGGCATCTCCAACTTCCAGTCGCAGACCATCTACGACCTGCTCAAGTACGCCAAGATCCGCCCGGCCACCCTCCAGGTCGAGCTTCACCCCTACCACCAGCAGACCAACCTCGTCCGCCTCGCCAAGGCCGAGGGCATCGCCCTGACCTGCTACTCGTCCTTCGGTCCCGCCGGCTTCGTCGAGCTCAACATGGACCGCGCCACCTCTGCCTCGCCTCTGATGGGACACGAGGTCATCAAAGGTATCGCTGAGAAGCTCGGCAAGACCCCTGCCCAGGTCCTCCTCCGATGGTCTACCCAGCGCGGCCTGTCCGTCATCCCCAAGTCCACAGATCCCGCTCTCATGGCCGAGAATCTTCAGTGCTGCACCTTCGAAATCCCCGAGGAGGACATGGAGCGCATTGCCAAGCTGGACCTCAACCTGAAGTTCAACCAGCCCACCAACGTGAGTCCCCCCTTGTCGCTCACCACGCTGCTGCACGATTGATACTGACTATCTCCCCCCTTTGTCTTAGTACTTCGACACCGAGAAGCTTTGGATCTTTGCTTAGAGAAAAGACCTGACATGACGAAAAGTGATGGAATGACTTGTTTTGGGATCACCTTAGGCGTTTGTTATGATGGCTCTATCTTCTAGCCCGAGGATTTCGTGGGAAGTCCAACTTAGAATACAAACAAATAACCTTCCACCTGCCGGCCTCCTGTTGCGTCTTCTGGTGATGTGCATAAACGTGACCATCAGACGTCTGGTGTATGTATCATTGGCTCCCGATAAATTCTGTGTTTGGTCTTGAGACCTAAATCTGTGCTTTGGTTGTTTGATCATGCCATGCTTTCTGTGTTGGGGTTGTTCTCCCTCATGCCATGTGTAAAATATGTCACCCAACGCCATGCTGCCTGTACTGTTGTCTCCGAAATCCCATTCTCGGCAAGTTCTTATACTCTCACGAAAGCTGAACATGGAGCGGTTAGAGGGGTTTTGATTGATGGTGATTGTGAGGGAGCACTTACTGGCATCGATCTGCTTCAACTGTGGCAACGCTAGACGCACTTTGTTTCGGTAGAGCGCCGGAGCACGAAGCTGCAGCGGGTTACCCTCGAAGTAAACCGTTGTCAGCTGCTCCTTATCTTTGAGCTCCTTTTCCACGTCGGCGAAATCAGCGATCAAGTTGTAGCTGGCCCAAATCTCTTCGAGATTCTTTAGCGGGCCGAGTCCCTGAAGGCTGGCGACCTTGTTGTGGGAGATGTCGATAACCCGGAGATTGGTGTTGTTCTCAATGCCCTGGAGCGACTCTAGAGCGTTGTGGGATATGTACAGCTCCTCGAGGCTTGGTACGTCCTTGAGAGGGGACAAGTCACTGATGCGGTTGGACTGGATGCTGAGGAGGCGGAGGTTGGACAGCCCGCCGAGACCGGCGATTTCAGTGATTTTGTTCTTGGCTAGCCAAAGCTCTTCGAGGCTGGTAAGGGTGTCGAGGTTATTGATTTCTCGGATGCGGTTTGACCCCAGCTCTAGATTTGTCAACTTGTCCAACCCTTCTAGCCCCTCGATCCTGCTGATCTTGTTTGCCACAAGGAATATATCCTTCAGTTTTTTCAGGTGGCTGATATGCTTGATGTGCTTGATCTTGTTGAAGCTCAGGTCGAGGCAGGTTAGATTTGTCAGCTCGTCGAGGCCGCGCATGTGCCCGATAAGGTTGTCGTAGAGGTCGAGGTCTTGCAACGTCCCGGCGAGTGGAGAGAGGCCGTCGATTTCCTGGATGCTGTTCTGACGCAGGCAGACGCGGGCTGCATTCTTGAAGCGCTCGAGTTTGAGGGACGTTATTGAGCTTACTCGTGAGTGGGAGCACATGATCTCGTCTGTTTCGGGGTCCTCGTCGTCAAGCAGATCTATGACGGCACAAATCAGCGTTTGTTCCTTGGTTGCATCCTCGGGACCGTACCTTCGTCGGCTGCAATCTCATCTCCAACCAAAACGTTTTCATCGTCCGAATATTCCGGGTCGGATAGAGCCTCGGGGTTCGTCACGAGTGCCGACTTAGGGACTCGCAACTTGCCGTCCCAGCCCTTGCTGTTCCGCAGCACAGGGCTGGCTTCGCCTTCGTCTCGTGGGGACGGAAGGTCTTCCTGGATATCGATGTGGGCGTGGCCATCGTTCTCCTTGTCAAGAGAGCCGGGCATGGTGAATGTTGGTGACAGAGGCGGTGATGTTTATGGCGGGGTGGGTTGGATGGTTTGTGTCGAGCGGGGGGAGGGGAACAGTTGTCGAGAGTCGATGGGAGTTGGAGGGGGCGGGGGAGTTGAAGGAAGAAGAAGCGAATGGGCTGGAATGGAATGGCCGATTTGACGATGACGGTGTTTACATGGAAAGTGGAGGGACCTGAATGACGGGATGGATGGATGGATGGTTCACCGCGTCCTGAGGCAAGGCAGCAAGGTGCTAGCAACGGTTGGGCTTTTAGGGGTTTGGACCGTTTGGATCTGGGGATTCCAGGGTGGGGGGCGCCTAGACTACAGCAGGCGGGATGCCCCAATTGATGACGGGTTCCCAGCAGCAACCGAACGTTACAGCTCCGAAAACTGTACCCTAGGGACCTAGGGAGTCTAGTCTGTACGGTAACTGTACCGACAGCATCAGTCCACCGCTGGCACACCAATTGCTCAGCGGCTCTCTGCTTTGGCTTTGGGGTCTCGACCAAGACGGAGCAGCAATCGGGGCGATGAGGATTGGCCGGGGGGGGTGCATCTGGCCCTGTTTGCCAGTCATGCGCCGCCGCTCTGGCAACACCATCGTGTCGTCCTCACCACACACAGTATTACCTACGCATCCATCCGCATTCCCCGCTGCACGACAAAGTCCAGTCGCGAGCGAACATGTCATAGCCCGGCCTCACGCCCACGTCGATGCCCACCTCCGACCCTCATTTATTTGCCGCAGTCTCGCCGCCCCGGTGCGTTCGATGTCTGCCGCTGCCATTCCCCAATGGCGCTGAGCCGATCTTGCGTCTGGCCTGCGCGACGGCCCTTGGCCTGTAGCGGCCACGACTCGGCATCGCTGTTGCTGCCGCTGCCGCTGGTGTTGGCACGCGGTTCTAGACCTGCCGTTGTGCGTGCGCGATATGTTCGCAGCTGCAGGAGGAGCTTTCATGTTGCGCCGATGCTGATGCCCCCGTTGCTGTTCGGTGGCCTGTTTGTGGCTCTATGGTGTTGGAAGTGCACCATGATGGTCCTGTGCCAGAACATGATCATCTACAACCCCTTCCTGCCGCCCAATGCACGGAGCATGCGCATTGCCGACTATGCGAAGGATTGCGGGGGCATTCTATGGAGGGAGGAGAGGATCCGGTCCCTGGATGGGACTGAGCTTGCTCTCTGTGTGTCGGATGTGTCTCCCCCTTCCCGCCCTGACGATTCTGGACGTATCAAAACTCCCGTTTATATCCTCTATTTTCAAGGTTCGTCGTTATCACAGGGAAACCTTTGCCACGTAACTCACTCTCGGTCCTAGGGAATGCCTCCTCGTTACCACCCAGACTCCCGGATCTGTCGCGGATCCTCCGCCGAGCACGAGAAGCCGATGATTCCGTCACTTACACAACGGTTTGTGTGAGCTACCGAGGCTACTGGACTTCGCACGACCGACCCTCCGAACGAGGAATAAACAAGGATTCCGAGGCGGCGCTGCAATGGATCTCCCAACTGCACGAGGCACGGTCCGTAGGAAATGACCTGGGAAAGCCTGTATTGCTGTTTTGGGGACAGAGTATTGGGTGCGGCTTTGCCACAAATCTGGCAGCCAAGGGGCAAAAAGACTCCAATCTTGAGCTGAACGCTCTTATACTGGAGACGCCTTTCCTCTCCGTCCGAACCATGTTGGAAGCGCTGTACCCCCAGAAATGGCTCCCGTACCAATACCTGCACCCGTTCCTATGGAACCATTTGGACAGCTGGACAAATCTCGGCGTGATAGCCCAGAAGTACAAGGGAAAGTTGCCTGGGATTTACATGGTTGAGGCTGGCAAGGACGAGCTTGTCCCCGCCGATCATTGCGTCGGCTTATACCGGCGTTGCGAAGAAGTTGGGCTTCCAGTGGAGCGGCGCAAGGTGCGCGGGGCACTTCACAACGAAGCCATGACGAGGGCCGAAGGCAAAGATGCCATTGCGCAGTCCATCGTGTTGGCTGTCACACGGGGGCAAGCACCTAGTTTGCCACTGGGGTCTGATGCCCACGGAAAAGGTGCAAGACATGGTCTGGGCTGAAAACCAAGGACGAGATCCCTCCCCTCATGAACAAGATACCATGGTTCCACATATTTGTACTTTATCCTCACACACGAGGCAAACGTGAATTCGGGTCATCTCGGCCAACGACCATGGCGGGGAAGCAGGGGCTGTGTGACAGCGTGATGCCCAGTCCGGACTTGCACCCTATGTAGTAAAGGATGCCGTCACGGTCGAACAGAATTTCGGGACGCTTCCCAGGAGCTTCACTCGGGCTTGACGCTAGTGTGACTAGCAGCTCAGCAGCTTGATTGTGTGGAGGGCTGGGCCGGGTACCTACCTTGGCAATCTTACCCCCGGTCTACTGGGAAAAAGCAGGGTTGAGGAGATGCGAAAGTGTGTGTGCTTGGTGCAAGAAGCCGTGCTAATGGCGTCTCCTGGAATCGTGAGAATTAGATACGCCGAGAGAGACTTGCAAGCCAATGCCGCATGCAGCACGACCAAAACACAGCCCAATTGGCCTCAATTGGATCTCGCAGCTGCAGCGATCATTACCATGTGAAATTCAACGAGGCTCGCCCCAAAACCGCGTGCCTTGCAGCTCCATCGGCCAGCATGCACTATCATCCAGTCCCAGCCGCTGGAGGACTTCTGCCTTGTGAGGCTCCCCTTCCAGCACGCAGCTGCTCCTCGGGCGAACTGTTCCACACCACCACGAGAAAAGTGCCGGTTGGACGCACCGCACTCACCCCTTGCTTTGACCCCCTACGATCCTTGCTGTGACTCGAAGATGGGCCGTGGAGGCGATTTGTTCGCCCTCAGATTTCAGCAGCGGCCATGGCCCTGTCGTCCTGCATGCCCCTACGACTCCACTACTTTAGGCAACCTCAGGCATCGAATAGTCACGTGGGTACGTGTTCATATCGCGAGCCCCTTAAAGCGTGTCCGCCTTGAGCTGCGCGTCCCACTGACGACGCTATCGCCAACCCGGGGCTGACTCGTCTCAATCCCCGGCACCACCTTAGCAAAAACAAGGTTGGGGGTGCCATTATAGGCAGCGCCCGCCTAATTTGCACGGAGCATCAGCCTGTAGTCATTATAAAGATGGCCTCCTGCTCCCGTCCTGCACCCTGGCAGCCAGATTCATCCATCCTATTGACGCCTGAGGTAGGTCTGTCATTAATAATCGACACTTTTCTCTCTTATTCTCTCTTTTTCCCACAAGCCTGAATTTCCCCTCGTTCTCGCCCATCATCAACAAAAAAAAAAACCGTATTCGAGCGTCATTATAAGATCGACTGCCTTCCGGTCAAGCCATCACCAACATGTTCTCCAGCTCCAGACGACACGAGTCCTCGACGAAGAGTTTCTCCAAAAGCCACAAGGCGAGCAAGTCCAGCTCATCTTTCAGCAAAGACAGCGGGGTCACAAAGCGACGACATGAGTCCCGCACCCGAAGGCCAACAACGGCGTCGACAGCAACCGCTAGCAACGACACCGTCATGGGCAAGTAAGTTCTTCATCTCCTATTGTCTCTAAAAATTTCCATCAACTCACACTCTGGAAGCAGCAGCATGACTTCTGCCATCGTCACGCTTGTTGTTGGTGCTGAGCAACGCCTGTTCGCCGCCCACGAGGGTGTCCTCTGCGGCAGTCCCTTCTTTCTCAACGCCCTCCGAAACGGATACATGGATGCCACCACCAAGCGAATCTCTCTTCCCGACGAAGAGCCCGAGATCTTCAGTTCCGTCCTGGAGTATCTCTACAAGGGTGACTACTTTCCCCGTCTGGTGCACAACAAGCGCCGCAATTCGTGGGAGTTGGAGCCCACCAGCGAGGAACAACGAGCTACTGTCGAGAGCACCGTCTACCACCGTGGTGTAGATGGCGACCTCCTGAAGGACACTGTCATCTACTGTGCTGCCGAGAAGTATGGTCTTGAAGAGCTGAAGAAGCTTTCTCTTCGGAAGCAGGGTCTTCGTGAGTTCTTCCTCTTGGACTTGACCCTCGATGTCTTCTAACCAAACCAGAATCCGGCATTCAATGCAGCACAATTCTAGCGTCGGCTCGATATGCCTACAACAACACACCTGACTCAGATTCTAAGCTACGAGCACACTATCTCGCTCTCATCATCCGCTCTCGAAGCACCTTCAAGCGTAGCGGCACAATGCAACTCGAAATGTGTAATGGCGGCACTCAGCTGTTCTTCGACCTCTTCGTTGCGCTTTGTAACCACGTCGATGACATTTCAACGGCACAGTAAGTCGCCTCCCTCGTTCCTTATCTTTTCGGCCCATCATCTAACATCCCCGCAGAAGCACGCCACGCTCCAACCGCCACTTCTCTTAATACTTTCTTTCACGCATACTTACACACACGGCCGTTGCACCCTTAATGACATGACCCATTTCCTCTTCCTCTCCTTGAAAGACATGGGATTCGAATTTGCAGGAACAATGAACAATCGAAAACTACATAAACAGAGACGGGGGCGTTGCGGCGTTCTATTGGTAGCGTATGTGCTTTTCACGGGTTTGGGTTTTGGTGTGCTTGGCCTTTGTTTTTTTTGACTCGACATTTTCTGCTTTCGTGGCTTCTCATGTACAACTACTCTTCTCGGCCGGCTGTTTTGGACATGATAAATTTTTCTTCTCTTTTAGAGCACAGGGTTTCATTCCATGGTGGAAGAGATTACTCGTGAGAAACGAGCGGGTTTCCTTGGCTGGGTTTGTTCTATCAGACGGGATATCAAGATTGACATCTACGTGCGGGCGGAAATTGTATCACTATTCACAAAGTTTGCATGCTTTTTTGCAGCGCTATCAAATTTGAGTGACTGGTATTCACTATGATGCTATCCTCTTCGCAGCCCCTTTCGTCGTGAACTACGACGCCCAACTTAGAAGGTGTGAATAAGACGGCCTCCACACCAACACAGGGGCCGCCAAGCCGCTTGAAAATGCCACCGACCCACTGATTCATCGTGAAACAAACTTCTTTTTGTCGGATGCCTCCTCCGGGTCGCAAACGCAAGTGAGTCATACGACCCAGGGGGTGCAGGATGGGGTGTGTGGAAGCGTGCGAGGTGCAATCCATGCGACCCAACGTTGAAATGCGGGGTCCACAAACGGCATATGGAATGCGTGTACTGACCAACTTGAGAAAACCCGTGCTGGAATCTTTTGCTTGGGGTGAAGGGATATCATCTTGGTGGTATAGGGATGGGCCAAGCACGGTTGGCTGAATAGTGACGAGCTAAGGCCATGCACGGTCTTGTGCTTCGGCGTGATTATGGCGCAAAGGTTCGCAGAAAGCAAAGAGGGGGATCAGTTTGGCGGGAACAGAGTCGCGGATGTGGTCAAAAGCAAACAAAAGAGTGTCCCGGCTTCTGTCTGATTTGTCGAGGTAAGCGTCATCGTTACTGCTTGAGACATTCCGTCCTACCTGGTGTTGCCATGCATGCAACAACGGCGAGGCTTAAAAGAGCGCCAGTCACCGTCACGCTTCGCCGACCCTCGTATCACATTGTGCCGTGGCCCCAACCAACGCCCTGTCCGGCTCACAAGCCAGTCCCAGGAAAGGCGCCCTTCTTGGACAGGACGACGATTCCTCGCTCCCGAGCGATATAGCCTTTCATAAGATCCTAGATGAGAACAAACCAGTTAGTGACTCAGGTCTTTGTTAAGGCTGAGATGGAGGGGAGTGCGGATATAAGTCCGTGAATGCCCCAGGCAGACATCCGGAGAGGCAGCAACCGGGTGACAAATATATAGTCAAATGACTGCCACCTGGACGCGAGTTCTGGATTTCTGAACGTTGATAGAACAGAAACCCAGTCATTCGGCTGACCTCAAAAGGCAACAGGCGCCCAACGGGTACGCATGTCATGAACAACTCACCTTGTAGATCATGTTGGCAAGCAGGCATTCCACCTCATCCGGGTCGATCAACTCTCCGCCGCTTCCCATGCTGATGGCCGCCTGGAACTCCGCAACGGGAATGCGAGTACGACGCACCGGCGTACTGTCGGGCTCTTTTGGTTCATCGAAGCCGCCGGCGAGGAAGACCTTACGCAGCAGGTTACGCAAGGCAATATCTCGGCCCCGCTCGAGGGTCAGGTAGATGCGTCGCTTGACGAACTCGTCCTCGCCCTTCTGCAAGGCAAGGTCAAAGGCGCGGAGGTTACCACTTTTGATGCATTTGGCCAACGGGAGGAACAGCTCCCGCAGGTGAGGGTAGTTGTCCAATAAGGCATCAGTGGGAAGGACGTGGCTAGTGAGAAGGCGGCAGGGAATGAGGTACGTTAAGATTCGCCTATGAGTGTTAGTGATATGCAGTAGCATTCACGGGCAATGGGATGCATACTCGGCCTGTCGCTTGGCATCTTTGTGGCAAAGTTGCCAGGCAGAGGTAAGATGAGTTTCAGCCTGAGGATGTTTGTAAGCCGTAGCGTCACATGGAGCACGATATTTCCTTACCTCGACGTAGTTCTCGTCCAAGAATGATAGAACACCCTCATAGTATTTAAAAGTGATTCGCTGAGACTTGGGGAACATCTCGAGTGGCGGCATGTCTCCCTTGTCTTTGTATACGGCAAGTGTCTTGAGAATAGTTCTCGATAGTGACGCCGAATTCAACTTGAAGTAAGTTTTGAAGAGTAGGTTGATAACGAAGTAAATGCCCCATTTTCTGGACTCTTCGAGCGGCGCTCTAAGACGATCGTCAGCGGGCTGGGACTTGAGTGAGGTGTGGGAGAGATTACCTGTCATTCAAACACAGAGTAAAAATGCGCTTCAGGTGCTGCTCGCAGTCTCGTAGCTGACCTTGCTTATCTGCTTCCGAATCGAAGTCATCTTGCATCAAGGATGCTCCAGCTATAGGCTCGCTGGTCGTGCGGCTGCGCTCCTCGTCGGACTTGATGGCGAATAGTCGCAGATACTTCCCTACCATGTAGAGAGAAGGGATAGTCCAAGCCGCGAAGCCCGAGGCGTTGTAGCCTCGAATCAGCGTCGTAGTCAACTCCTTCCAGGACTCATACACTTTTGTCCATGTAGACTGTCACGAAGTTAATAACGCGGCTTTCGGATGGAAGATCAGGTACCTTACCTTGCCCACCTCTCCCGCCAAGATCTCGCCGATGGCTTTCCAATACGCCTTGTACACCTCAACCCAGCCATTCACCTCATTGTTGTCTAGTTTCTCACGGTGTGATGTGCTGGTTTTGATGAAGTGCTTGATGTCGCCCTTGGCGCTGTGGGAATTCGTGCTCTTCCAGATAGCTCTCAGTCGGTTGGGCTGGCCTGGCGGGGGCACAGGGGAGAGGGTCTGGGCGAGTAGGTAGCCCCCTTGTCTGGCATGCGCGTCCGCAAAGCTTTCGAATAGTTCGTTCATTGTTTTGAGATCCTCAGCGACACGAGTGATGGAGAGAAGGATGACCCGTCGAATGCCGGCAGATGCACAGAGAAATAATCTGCGTGAGCGCCTAGTCGCTCAGCGAGGTGGATTCAGAGATATATTCTTTGAGTATTTCGTGGTAATTATTACTGATCCAAAGAGACTTATTTGTCTGGCTTGTTTGTTTGGTGTTGTCTGCCCAACGTGACGCGGATTCGCTGTCGTTGCTGATTGGGCGGGACCTTGGAGGTTCTGGGTACTTGACCCAGTGACAAAAGCACGTGACAGATTTCGAAGGTGGGTCTTCCCTGGCCAATCGTCGCCGGGGCCAAAGCCCTGCAAACAGTTACCTCTCTTAGCCCTCCCACACCTCCGCACAAAAAAAAAAATCGGTGCGACTCCTTCAACTTTGGCCATCTTCAAACATTCGCGATAGTCCGAGGCACTTGACTACCGTCACCGTAAGTCGCCAACTACCTTCCTGCACACTGAAAGAACTAACAATCGCCACAGATGGGTAAGCAATCTCTTCTTTTCCTTCCGCCGACTCGACGATGCCGCCCGCCGTGGTGAAACCGATGGACAACAATTTCGATGTTTTCCACTTTCCCAAGAAGGGACAGCTCTCAGGATGAGGATTGGCCTCTGTAAATTGGACGGCTGTGAGGATTGACAGTTGCCGATTTTTGGATGCACGGCGACGGAGGTTCCTTCATTCTGATACTGGGTCTCGACGACATGCTGGAATTTCGACAATTTTCAATTTTGACGACGATATCGACCTTGCCTCACTGGCACCACGAGCGTGGGGCATCGGAGCACGCACAAGTCAACTTGAGAATTCTTCATGCTGACTCTTTACCTCTAGGTCGTCTTCAAGAATATGAGGTCATTGGCCGCCATCTGCCCACCGAGGCCAACCCTACCCCCGCCATGTACCGCATGACCATCTTCGCTCCCAACGAGACGGTCGCCAAGTCCCGTTACTGGTATTTCTTGCGTGGCCTCCGAAAGGTCAAGAAGGCTACTGGTGAGATCGTCAGCGTCAAGGCGGTACGTACCGAGAGCATGGAAAGAGGTTGAAGGACCATGCTGACTTTGGTATCAGATCCACGAGAAGCACCCCGTGAAGGTCAAGAACTTCGGCATCTGGCTTCGATACGATTCCCGCTCCGGTACCCACAACATGTACAAGGAGTACCGTGAGCTAACCCGAATCGATGCTGTCGAGTCGCTCTACTCCGACATGGCTGCCCGCCACCGTGCTCGCTTCAGGTCGATTCACGTGCGTATATAACTACCAACTGCACTTCCAGAAACTAACCCGAATCTAGGTCCTCCGAGTTGCTGAGATTGAGAAGACCGAGGACATCAAGCGACCTTACATCCGCCAGCTCACCACCAAGGGCCTGAGCTTCCCTCTTCCCCACCGTATCGCCAAGGAGAGCGCCAAGAAGGTTTTCAGCGCCAAGCGACCATCCACTTTCGCTTAGAATGTTTTCGTTTTCGAGGACGGCTGGGGGCAGGCTCTGCGGGTGTTACTACGGATCATGGAAATATCAACTGCATTTGCTCGATAAAACGAGTAACGAATGAACCAAAATTCTGAGCATGATGATGCGGGGTGATGCAATTGATTGGGTTTCTAACTTAAAATGGTGTCTTGGGCATGCCCCTAATCGTGAACCTACGTTGAATCTGCCATGCCGCTTCCTGGAGAGTCATCCAATTTTGTGTCTTTCAAGAATTCATTCCACATCGACCATTCTAGAGCGCCATTTTGCCCCAATTCTGAGTCCAAGTCCATCATGAGTAATTGGGGGGGATATTCGAACAAGATTGATGGGTCCATTGTAGAGGTGTCGTAGGGTTGCCCCAAAGTGTCGGTTGAGCCGTGTAACAACGGTGGCTGTACGGAATCTAACAAAGGTTCCGCATCATAATTAGTTGGTTGTGCTGGCGGCATTGCTGATATTGAAGAGGCTTCGTTGATGTTCAGCCTTTTCATACGTGCTTCTGCCCTTGCTGCCCTTGCCTTTTTGAGCAGCTTCTTGATGGGCCGCCATAGTGCTCCACTGGAGTAATCGGCGATGTGATTTCTTGATGAGGGGAAGTTCCGATCTACGACTTCCCAGGCCCTCTCTACCAACTCCCCCTCTGTCTGCACGCATAGTTCGGCCAGAGCAACGGCCAGAGGATGCCACTGCACATAAGTGTCGGTCCACCAAGCGTACCGGTCTCCCCAAGCCCCCTTTGTCATGCGCTCACGTAGCTCCATGACGGACAGCGAGGTGCGCAACATGGTCTCGCGGGAGACGCGGGGCCGGGCGGCTGCTACGCTGCCGGTGAAGGGATACTGGATATTGAGCCACAGCTTGAGGATGACGAGGCGAGCAATCTCCGAGGCGTACATCGAGGGGAGGTGCGATGGCAGGGCAGTGTGGATAAAACGGTCTTCAAGCTGTCGGATGTGGGTGATCAACTCCTCCTCGTTGTAGATGAAGTGCTGTGCTTCGCCTAAGGCGTTTGTTTGCGGGTGGGACATGATACCGAATATTCCAGAGCACGTGGCCGTGCACATGAGGATCACGTTGTCGGCAGGTGACGATTTAGTGATGAGAGGACCTGTGCTGTTGGGGCCGAAGTCGTTGTCGTCGATGTGGGTGGGCATGATTGTGTTGTAACTGACGCGAGACATGATAGCATCAGAGCCGCGGTCTTCGGAGCCACGGACATCGAGCACGATGATAAAATGCCACACGCGGCGACGTATCTCAGCTACATACGGAGTGAACTGATGCCCGTCGCCGTCGCGGTGAAGATTTTGACCTTGGGCTATGCGGATAAGAAGGGCGGTGATAACCCAGGAGGAGCGGTCGTGTGAGTAACAACGGATCATGGCCTGCGACTTGCATGTCAGGCCGAGGGTGAAAAGAATTGGGAGCGTAATTGACGTACCGTGTAAAGGACAAGAGCCTGGAGAGTTTCCAGTTCATTACTGTTGAGATAATCGGCCTCGGCGAGAGCTCGTTCAGCGCCGATACGATATCTGCTGCCTAGGACATCGCGACTTTCGCCCAGTTTCTCGAGACAGGCCTCAGGGGATAGGCAGGTCACCGCGCAGAAGTAGACAGAAAAGATGAGGGCATTTGCGGGCGGGCTAAAATAACGAGTTGGAGATGGGTCGGCGCAAATTTGCAGTGCCTTCTCAACGGTGGGACAATGAAGGACCTTCATGAGGGGATCAACGTTGCGGGTGTAGATGGCCCAGAGACGGGCAACCATCTCGGGAGGAGGATGCCGTAATGGCTCTCTTTCGTGGTAGTCTGGATTTCCGAGGAGGAAGCCTGAGGCGCCTCTGAATATTGAGGAACCCGCAGCCTCGATGGACTCGGGGCTGGTGCCTTCATCATCATCATCGTCATCGGACGGTTGATCAAGCGCTTGCTTGATGCCGACAACCTCGGCGCACAGATGGCCCCAGAACTCCTGACTGAGATACTTCCCGACGCCCTGCGAAGGAGCGTCCTGCGCACCGGGATTCGGCGCCTCCTGCTCCGCGGGCTCCGGCGTACATCCGCCCGTGCCCGCGGCGGCGGTCCTGATCTCCTGGTCCAGCAGCCGCAGCTTCGCGGGGTCGGCCTGGCCGACGATGTTCTCGAGGCGGCTGATGCGGTCCAGCAGCTCGGTATGGCGCGGCCGCGGGGCGCGCCGCGTTGGTTTCCGCGAGGGATAGACGCAGTCGAAGCCGAAGCGGGAGCACTGCGTGCACTCGGGCTGGGACTTGTCGCACTTGATTTTGCGGTTGCGGCAGCTGGAGCAGCTGAGGAGTTTGCCTGTTTGGCGTCCTTGGGAGCTCATTGCTACTTGACAACTGAGAAGAAAGAAAAAGGGCTCCTGTGGCCGCGTTGTTTGGGTAGAAGGTAAAATATTGTAGAGTTTATGACGATGTCTCTGTTGGTGTTGTGAAGTCCGAAGTCCGACCAGGGCGTCTGTAAGTGGATGAACTGCCGGTGCCACCCACACAGACCTCCATCCCTCACACAGGCAGGGGAGAATTTCGGTGCTCACGGTAAAGCCTTGACAATTGTTGACTTAGCGCCATTAACTTGGTCCATTCTCTGATTTTCTGCGATACCACTTCCCCTCAGCGCATGACACTTTCGCTTTGCACCCTGGTTAGAACCGCTTTTTATTGTCGTTTACGCGTGTCGCTTTAGGAAGAGTGGGCGGACCTGAAAAGGCAACTCATTGGCGTTGGTAAGGTCTTGGTACTTGGCGTGAACTTTTGTAGCATGAAGTCTTGGTCGTGACTCATTGTGCCACTGCAATAAATACTGAGTTGATGGTGAGCAAGCATGTAAAAGGAAGACATGTTTTTCTGATCGCGAATACTTTACCTGAACTGAGTAACTGATACGCTCCTTTCTTGTCCTTGACGCATTATATCCGGGCCTTCGCATAGCATAAATCCAACACAATGAACGACATAGCACCAATCGAATGGGTCACCATCAAGACCACACTACCCACCTTTCCCCTTCCCCCAAACGAACAGCGTCAAGTAATCAGGACGGAGCGCCTCATTCTTCGACCGTTCAAGGACGACGACAACGACGCCGAGGGTCTGCATGCCCTCCGAGCGCAACCCGAAGTGATGGCCTGGAGCGTCCAGGGCAGGCCAGATAAGGACGTGGCTGAGACCAGGGAAAACCTCGCGCTCCAAGTAGCCCCGGAGGACGTTGAGCACTACAACTGGGCCATCTGCCTCGCGTCAACCGGCGAAATGCTCGGCATCGGCGGCAACGGCACGTGGGAAGGCGAGCAGGGCTGGCCGGTGGTGGGATACATGCTGCGCAAGGAGGCCTGGGGCAAGGGCTATGCAACCGAGTTCCTCAAGGGTTTCCTCGCGGCGTGGTGGGCGTTGCCGCGGGACGAGGTCGAGCTCAGGGTGGACAAGAACACCGTCCGGGGCGAAGGAGAGGTCAAGGATGAGTTCATCGGGGCCGTCACGCTGGACGATAACGTCGCGAGCCACCGGGTGCTGTTCAAGGCTGGGTTTGAGAAGAGCACGGTGTGGAAGGAGGCGGATCCCCGGGATGAGAGCGCAACAGTTATCCTGCACAGCTTCATCGCGAAAGACAGCCAGGTTAGGAGATGAGTTGGCCGTTAAGTTAGGAGTTATGCTGGTGGTTGGTCGTAGGTGGAGGGCGAGACCTGAAGATCACGGGAACATGTAGACATAAAGGTTGCTAGATCTTTTTACCTTTCTAGTCTGATATATGTAGACCAGTAGCTCTACTATACATGCAAAGACCTGCCAACTGAAGTCAGACCCCGGACATTTCGAACATGTTGAAAGTCCGGAATTGACGGACATCTTGCGTTGTCCGGGCGGGGATGGCCCCAGTTTTCCTATCCGGCCGTATATACTTCAATATCATCGCAACGTCAACCTGCGTCAAAGTCAATCATTTTTATACAACGATGCTCCTCAGATCATTCAGATCATCAAAGAAACTACTGAATTATCTCAGCTTGAAAACAAAACCATGGCTGTGCAACTACCGACTCCCTCCCTCCTGGCCGTCGCCACTGGCATCGTCGGCTCCGCATGGTCCTCCGGTATGCCTCCCCGTATTCCCCTACCCACTCAACACGATCTCCCATACTCACAAAACCAACAGGAGCAATTGCCAGCATTTCCATCGTGGGGATCCCCGCAGCCCTGATCGCCCCTTCAGCCCCCGCCGTCATCTGGGCCGAATTCTTCGCCCGCGGCGTCGCCCTTATGCCCAAGATCGCCGTCACCACTGCCGGGGCATACCTCTACGCCGCGTACGACACGCGCCAGCGTGGGGGGAATTGGAAGGGCTTCGTGGTCGGCGCCGCGCTCGCGGTGGCCATCGTGCCGTATACGCTGGTGTTTATGGCCGGGACGAACGACCTGCTTCACGCGGCGGCCAAGGATATGGGCGCTTTTAGCCAGGAGGAAGTGAAGAAGCTGGTTGGCAGATGGGGAGTTTTGAACTTGGGGCGAAGTGTGCTGCCACTTGTTGGTGCGGGCGTAGGATTGGCGACGGTGCTTCAGAATGTTTTGTGAGGGCGTTGGTTCCTGAGAAGACATTATGTCGGGACGGCACTGGTAGTATACAGACGAAAACTTCAATGTATCCAGCTAGAATAAAAATGTACACCCCTTCATCTGCTCCTCTCTACTCCCCCCTCCAACCATCTCCAGAAAACCACCAACTTTCCACGGCATCAAGCCTAGCGTCTCTTGTTTGGCCGTTTCTCAAAAGCCTTGATGATCTGGGGGCAGTTGGTCAAGTTCTTCTTGGGTTCCCAAGTGTTGTCCTTATGGGGATAGCCCTTCCACTTGACACGGTAGAAGTGCTCCTTGGTGGCAGCGTCGACCTGCGAATCAACAATCTTCTCGACCTCCCACTCCAGCTGCGACCCATGGCGCTTGGAGTCTGCGGGTGGCCGACCACGGCGTTTCTTCGCGGGCTTGTTGACGGCCTTCGTAGGCGCAGTGATGAGAGCTGCATGGCGGGCGGACCGGCGAGGTGTGATCGGCGCAACATTTTCATCGGCGCGACGCTGGCGCTTGGAGGGCGTTGCCCTGATGCTGGGATCCATTCCGTCCTTGGGAGAAGAAGAAGCGGAAGAATGAGTGCGCTTCCGGGTAGCTACAGCAGCGCCCTCGCGTGGAGGAGAAGGCGGCGACTCGGATCCCTCGCCCGCATCGTTGCTCAAGATATCAGAGAGAGCCAGGTTGCCCTCCGCATCAACTTCATTTTCGATGCTCCCGCGTAGACTTGACAGTGGTTAGCGATGGAGGATTGGAAGGGCACAGCGAAGGCGGCATACTTGGTGATATCTTCACGACGGACGGGCGTTTCGCGATTGAAGAAGACGGTCTGCGCCTTGGTCGGGATATTCTTGGAAGGAGGCATTGTGAGCGTATGCGATTGGACTGAAAACGCGTGGCGAGATTCCGTTGCTCGCACGAAGATGACGTTGAAAGCCCACCTTCAGTTGATGACTGGCTGCTTGCCGTTTGGCGTCAAAGATCTGAGCGGCGTTTGCACTCGGCTGAAATTCAGAGCTTCAGTGGCAGATGATAGAACACTGATTGGTGGCTGCGCCACACATCAGCTGCGGGACGACTTGCCGTGGATGGAAATGAGGTTTGTTGTCGATGAATCAGAGATTCGTCGCGGATAACTGCTCTGTGGCGCAAAAACAATTTGGAGGCTGGCTTGCAGTTGGCAGCAGCGACCACGATACATTGTAACCTTCAAGGCGTATAGATGAAACGACGGAATTGAGAGGGGTTGACCTTCTTGAAATGAAGACCGTGATGTTGAGCTTGACTTTGCGCGTTGCAGAAGCGATACAGGAGAGAGAAAGAGCTCTAAATGTTATCCATCAACGGTATTCATGCTGCCAACCGCTACTACTGTCCTAAGCTCTATGGCAGAAAGAATGTCTAGTTTCTGGCCTTTTATTAACAGGAGTCTGAGACATGCGGCCGACCGTGGATGCAAAGCACGCTTGTAGCTACAGCCCTTTGTTTGTTGGTCTGGCTATATCGCAGGCTATCGAAGCCAATAGTTCCCAGCCAGACGTGTCGTGCTTCTAGCACCTAACCGGCGACAACGTACGACGACAATATGATACTACAAGTTGCAGCAAACCATACGCTTCGTTCGTTTATTCCAGCTCCTCAACCTCGTCGTCCTTGAGCTCCCTGTACGTGCCCTCTCTCATGGCGACTTCAACGGGATTCTGCACATCTATAATGCCAGTCTTCTTAAGTCTGAAATTATGTCAATATCAGGTTCATTACTTCTCACATTTGGGGTTATGTACCTTTCGAAAAGAACAAAGAGCCTTTCGGCCTCTCGCTCTTTCTCCGCTTGAGTCATTTCCGGAACGTCAACAGGGTTCTCTGCGTCAAGGAATTGCCCCGTAACCGGATTGACGGGCTTCTGCTCGCCGTTGGGATCACCCTTGCTGAACGCCTCCGAAGCCGAGGCAGGGATGGGGACGTTATTTTGGAAGAGGAATCCCGACGCGAATCCATAGCCAACATTCTCAACAAACTTGGAGGCGTCCCTATCTGACATGTCGAAAAGAAGGTGAGAGATGGCTTCCCGAAGCGCCGGGGCTACAGGGTTGGTGGAATTCTTGAGAAGTCTGGCGGACAGGGTGGTTCCCTGGCCTAGAATGTTCTCTCGGTCTTCTGCCGTTGGGAGGAGTAGGCTGCGGATGTGCTCCTTTGTTGATTCCGGCGCGTGTTCGTGGATGTTTCGGATGACGCTGACTACTGGCGTCACTACAGCTTCCAGTTCGTTATCGTCGTAGACCTTCATGGAAGGGTCTAGAATCTCGATTAGACGCGTGGCTACCGTGTTGGGGTTATTCTTGGGATAAATGGCGGCCTTGCTGCTGTCAGATTCCATGTCCAGATTCAAGAGCGCATTGATGATAGGCCCGAACGGAGGATCAAGCGGTTTCGCTGACGAGATGTCCTGCCTCCACAGCAGCGTCACAATATGAGGTACCGAGGGCGTGAAGGCCGAGACATGTTCAGCGTCACTGCAGTGGTGAGTAAGATTGAACAAGAGCTTCAAGGTCTCGACGAGCGCCATTTCCTGCATGGGCTCGACTTTGGCCTTGGCCTTTTCGGAAAGTTGCTTAGCATGGCGACTGAGATTGTCGTTGATTCGCTCTGCAAGGTGATGCTTGTCGATAAGCTCCTTAAGATCGACCTTGGTGTCGTACGTCGAGAGAAACAAGATGCGGGAAAGGAGGAACTCATTGTCCCAATTCTCCGACTTGAGGTCCTTGCAGGCCCTGTTTGCGAAGCCCTGGTCAACAAAAGTTTGACGGGTCTCGGGCTTTAGAAGCATGGCATTTGCCAGTACTCGAAGGGCCGCACGAGCAGTATCACTTGACGGGCTGTGGAACGCATGTCGTAGAAGCATCGAGATACCCTAACAGTGGATTAGTGCTGAGCCCGGAGAGGGTAATGATGTCAGGAGTAGGTATCAAGCAGGTTCACTCACCTCCTTTGTGAAGATGGGGTCGGCATTCTTAGGGTCTCGCCCATATATCTTGAGTTCCTCTAGTGCGAGATCGCGGTCTGCACAACGTATCAGAAGATTATGTCTCATCCGGTCAGGCGCAGAAACGCACCTTTGGGAAGTAGAGTGATGGCCTCCAGGTCATCAGAGAGCTTCTTGACCAAGTTGGTCACAGCGATGAGTTTAGCTGGGTAACGTCAGTTGCTGGGAGGTCGGTCAGTGGGAAGGGTAGAGGAACGCACCCGGCCCAGTGGC
This sequence comes from Neonectria magnoliae, assembly GCA_037954305.1. Taxonomy (NCBI): domain Eukaryota; kingdom Fungi; phylum Ascomycota; class Sordariomycetes; order Hypocreales; family Nectriaceae; genus Neonectria; species Neonectria magnoliae. The sequence goes on along the minus strand of JAZAVK010000138.1, from coordinate 60,552 downwards.
TGTGCCCAGCTCAGCCATGATGAGTGATGAGTGATAAGCAAGTGAGTAGTGATGGAGATGTAGAAAAATGAATGCGTGAGCAAAGAAAGGCGGCAATGATGATTATACGCGAGGTTGTGATAGATGGAAGCTCGGTTGAACGGGTTGGGCTCTGGATGTGGGAGGTAAGTGATGAACGATTGGTGTGGATGGATGGTTGCTTTGGTATGAACTGCTGCGTTGGTCGGGGTTTCCTGGCTAATTTTCAGGCGACTAACTACTGGGTCGGTGCTGAAGGTAGTCTAAGTAACAAGCGCAGTCCACTGAGTGAGAGGGACCTTCAGTGCACTACGAATACTCCAAGACCAGGAGAAACGACAAATTAACTTGAAGAGACTACCTCGAATTTACTCTTTCGCTAAATCATTGGGTTAATGCCTTGTTTCCTAATTCGTCCGTCGATTTGTTGCATCGGGCGATAGAGTCGGTTTGGCTGCCAAGAGCCGTGACTTGGCCGCCGTTGCTCCGTCCACCACGACCCCACATCTGGTAATGGCGGCCTTTTCTCAGTCCGCAGCCGGCCGAGTGGGTTGTTTCGCGGATCTTTTCAAGATCAGTCAACTTTGCAACATGCTTCTCGGGATAGATCAGTGAAGATCCGTCTGCCCTTAGATAGACCCGTGTTGATTAGTGTCATCCCATTAGAAGCTTCTAAATTTGGTGGTACCTGCATGTGTACTTAGGTAATGGTTGGCTTCATGTTATTCTTAAAAGTATTCTATAAAGTTTTGATGCAGGAACCGCAAACGTTTGAACGGCACCGTGCTTGAATTTGATGCCTGAAAGTATATCAGCGGTTCTGTTAGAAATAAGGTAATGAATTGGACCAAGACTCTATCAAATAGTTAAGTGCCTGTGAATGTTAAGCAATGATGGTCCACCCAGCCTTCGCGTGGTGCACAGACCTCTCATTTAATTGATTCCGCCTTTGGCCACTCAAGTTCGCGCGCTTTGACGCGTTGGCCGGGCAAAAAACCGCGGCTGAGTCGTGTCGAAAGACCTTACTTTGGCGGACCTGACCAATTTAGCCCGGAGACTGTCTGGACTTTTGGCCTCCACCCCCAAGTTCCAACTTCAACGCCACACTCCTCACCCGACAACCATCCAACAATCGCTCTTTTTTCCTCACACCAAGGGGAACAGTGTCGTCAGACTCCTTTTTGCTACTGGCCCGTCAAGTCCAGTCTCCAAAAGCCTCCGCCCCCCCGGACACATGAGTCTGTGACGGTTCCCCGGCCAATTCCCTGCTGTCTAGATCGCCAACGCTGCCTGGCAGCAGCCATGGCATCTACAGCTCCGGCCTCCAACACTGTTCTTGAGTCACTACCAGCGAGGCCCCCGACTCCTCCGCGAGAACCTCACCCGGATTCCCAGGTCTCGCTCAAAGCAGTCCTCGGTCGCACGCCCTTCGATCATCGCCTGCAACTCTCCACGCCGCCCAACCCGAATTCTCCCCTTGCGAACGGGGCACCCAATTCTAACTCGACGACAAAGCGCATGAGAAAAAAGGTCGAATGGTCCGCCCATACCGAATACAAGGATCCGCCCGAGTACAAAGAAGGTAGGAACCTGAATAGATCATCTCCTCTTTCGGCTCCCCCTTCCATCTCGAAACCGATCAAAGGCATTCTCAAGCCCTCACCTTCGCCAAACCCCCTTGCCTCGTCCCTCCACGGCAATCTCGATGACCCGTCAGGTCAACCCAACATCGCCGAAATGCTGGACTCGACAATCAAGCAGCTTGCCGGCTCTGACCGAGACTCGCGCCTCGATGCCTACATGATGCTCTCTCGAGCCCTCAAGGCCTCCAATAATTTGCCTGATCGGGTGGCCTTGCAGAACAAGATGAGCCTCTTCATGCAATTCATCCAGCGCGACGTCAAGTCCAAGGCCGAAAACGGATCGCCCGACGCTTCTCTCGTCAACCACGCCTTGAACCTTCTTACCACTTTCTTGCATTTCCAGGCCATTGCTTCGACTCTCACGTCCGATTTCGGAGTCTTCATCATCGATCACTGCATCCGATCCTTCGACGACCCAACCGTACCCAAAGACCTCGTGCGCCACTTGATGCAGGTTGTTGCCTTCCAGTCTTTCTCCCCTAAGGTCATGACTTTGGATCGAGTGGGCAGGCTGGTAACTTCTCTGCACAAGGTAGAGGACCGTTTGACTGGCAAGAGCATCGTCATGAGCCGCATCCAAATCTACAAGCGACTTGTCAAACAATCACGAAACCATATGGCTATTCACACTGACTGGATGATGGATATGTTTACCGATATGCTGAGCACCATCAGGGATATCCGCGCGCAGGCTATCAGCTTGGGTACTGAGGCTGGATTCGCACTTCGGAATGAAAAGTCAGTCATACGCAAAGCAACGGAGATCTTGCAAACCATGAATGGTGAAGAGACCTACGTCGAATTCTACATCCGAAAGTTGGAGGACATGATCAAGGGCAAGCAATGTCCTTCTGCCGTTCCCCAAATCTGGAGTGCTGTCACCCTGTTTCTCCGCTGTCCTCTTGACAGATGGCAATATTTCAGCCCCTGGCTGAAGCTTGCCCAAGCTGCATTTAACACGACCGACACACAGACTAAGCAAGAAGCGAACTACGCCTGGAACCGATATGTCTATCTTTCTCTGATCGACAACAGGATGGCACCAAAGGCTCTTGGTCTGCTGGTCCAAGCCCTGATCAGCCAGCTGCGACGAAAGGTCAACATCAAGCAGGCCGACGAGGGGATGAAACTACGAAGGATCGTCATGGGCGGCATCTGTAATTTGTTATATTACGCGTTTCGGCCAAGTCACGACAATGCCTCAACTGACGCCGTTTGGGACCTCGCCCTCCAACCCGTGGTGACGCAACTCATAGACCTAGACGGGAAGCCTGAGACGCCTGGGGACTCAATGATGCAAGCTTCTCGTATCCTAGCTGGCCTGCTAGATGTTTCGACGCCCCGAAGCTGGAAGGAGGAACGCATAAGGGACATGCCTTTAATATCCCCCGATGAACTTCCTTCAATTGACTCAAAGTGGGTTCGTCGAAACCCTGAGAGAGTCTTTCAGCTTGTCGGTCCGATTTTGGAGAAGAAATTTACCGACCTCGCAAACAAGGAGAGCTTGACGTACAGGTTGTGGCAAGCATTGGTCAGATCTATTGCTGCCGCTTCGGCAAAGGACATCAAAGTGTCTGATGACACTGCCAAATTTTTTGCTTGTGCATTTGGTATTCTCAACAAGATATGGTCTGGAGGATGTTCTGAGGGCGAGGAGTCTGTGAACCCGAAGTTCCTGTCCAGCATCAAGAACTTCATTCACATCCTAGTCAACAACCTTGGATTGCTTCCTTTCACCGAGAAGAAATTGTCCATGTCCGGCAATAGCTCATTCGAATCTATTGGAACCCCAACCCATCGACCTGATCGAGCTGACAAGTCACGGGGAATCGCCCAAGCCCCTGTTTATCACCTATTTAGCATACTTTGCTCCAATCCGCCAGGCGTGGCTGACGATCAATCCCTTTGCGAGTTCTTCCAAGCCGTTTTTGACCCATTCTTCAACGACAAGAACTTCAAGGTTCGTGTCGAACTCACCCGCGAGATGCTTCGACTGTTGCCCCGGGATGCGCTCTCCCCCTATGGCCCATGGGTGCTGGCCGCGAATACAATGCATTTGACTTTGGAGCAGACCTTGTCTGGCCCTGATCCCCCAAGCAGCGAAAAGCTTCTTGGTTCTGAGTACAGGGAGGTCGTATCACTCTTGGAACGGGGTCTTTTGTCCCATCCTAATCTACCCTCCTCATCTTGGTTCTCGCTCTTCAACCTCTTCTCCGACCACATCGTGCAAGAGTGTGGCGATGCTGGTCGCGCGCTCGGTCTGGTCGAACCCATCGCTAAGATGCTTGTGGAAAACTTCTTCACGACCCAAAACAAGCCCTACGAAACGGCGCTCCTTGTGGCGACTATTCTCTTCAAGATTGCCAAACTGCCACGAGATCGCCAAGCCGTTGAGGCTGCCCGCCGACGGCTTTGGGGAGCACCTCCAACCACCTCGAGGGCTTCGACTTTCGATCCTTTCGACAACCTTTATAAGCTCCAGGAGCAGAGCATGAAATTCCTTTACGACAACTCAGCAAAGTCAGATGATCAAGCGCCTTTTGCCTCTTACATAGATGCTATCAGCGGGTTTATGACAGCAACCTTTCCGCAAACCGGGGTGAAGGCCCTGTCCAAGTTGCAGGATGGGCTTTGTCCATGGATCCAGGACGACAAGGCTCAGGTGAAACTGAGTGACGAGTCTCCTGTGCCCATTGCAGTAAGTAATATTCGCCTAATTGTCAGCCATGCAGAGACTAACAACAATGATTAGTTGCGGACCCTTTGGGATACTGTCTGCAATCATCTAGTTTCCCTTGGCCATCTTGAGAATAAGGACCTCAACTTGATCGAGGCACTTATATCGGCAGGATTCAAAAGCAAGCACCGTTATGTTGTGAACAAGATGGCCGAAACCTGGAATACCATCTTTCGGGATGAGGAGAGCTTGGACTGCTCTGATAGCCTCAAGGCAATCATACATGCTCTGCGACCCAGAGTGGATGTGTCATTTCCAGGAATTGAGGAATCAAGCGGCGAGTTTGGTGCGCAAGCCCAATCCTTCATTGGATCACAGGACGACCTCAGCTTCATTGCCATCTCGTCTACCAAGTCATCCCGGCAAGAAGCTGAACGTGCGACCCCGCCAGCTGCATCGTTGTCGAGGCTGCCGTTTAAGGGGCCGATGACAAGGAAGCGTCGAAGAGAAGCCACCCCTGACTTAATGCAGATCAAATCAACGAAACGTACGAGTACGCCTCGCCTACGCCACGACAACTCTCAGATTCAGTTCGCACCAATCGCTTCGTCCCCTCTGGCGGAAGAATCTCAGCACCTCACGGAAAGACAGATGGAGGTTCGGCAACGGCAACAAGAGAACGCCGGGCTTTATTCGGGCGTTAGGTCTAGCCCGAGAACACGTTCTCAAGCTGCTGCGGAAGAGATACCGAAAGAGACACCTGTCAGCAATAGGAAACGACGACAGGTTGCTACCCCTGAGCGACCTGCATCTTACGAGGAGTTCATCAGCTTGACACCTACCCCACGACGTGGCCAGGCCTTGCAGATGGAGGACTACAACGATCCCCCCTCATCACCACCAGAGCCAAGGCCCAACCCTCTCCTGTCTGAGATTCAAACTAGATCGAGAGCAAGAAACTCCTTGGAGAGCTGGGTTTTCTCATCCCCACCAGGAACACCTCCAACTAGTCATCAGCAAGGCAAAGTCGACCCTCCCCGTACTACCTCGACTGGGAAAACTTTGCGACGTAAAAAGGGCAGGAAGGCCAAGTCCAGCTCTCAATCTGATGTGGAAATCATCCCGTCGAGCGTCGTTGAAGAACAGGAGGACACACCGATCGTTGCCGAGGAATTCGATCCCATGCCACAAGAGTTGAAGGAAGAAGCTGTTGAGATAGCCCCGGAGGCTCCATCCACACCGTCACGCCGAGATACGCCCTCAGATAATAAGGTCCAGGAGACGCCCAAATCAGGAGACGATGAATATGTGGATGCAAGAAGCAGTCCTGAAGAGCCACTGCACAAGGAAGCACCCGAAGTTTCCGATTTGGCCGACAACCATGATTCTTCATTTGACCTTAGCGAGGTCGATGAGAGCAGCATGATGAGACTAGTTGTCGAGCTCGAGTCAAGGCACTGCAGCTTGCCCTTTGATAAGATCAACTCGGCTTCGCCCGAGAAGGAAGCAAGCAAACCCACGACTCCATCCATCACCGTCCTTGCCGATTCATCACTATCACCAACTCCCTCGCTAGAGAAGAAAAGTGACAGAAAGACCAGGTCGATGTCGCCTATGTTTCCATCTATGTCTATGGGACCAGATTTGGAATCCTCGCAAAGCCAGAGCCAGGGTCAGCGGCAAAACAGGAAGAGAAGACGAGCGGCTTTGTTTCCCGATACTCGTAACAAGAGAAGGCGATCACTTAGCGCTGCGAAACAAGACCAGGAGGATATCCAGCAAGCAGCCCCCGAGGAAGCCGACTCACCAGTCCCGAGCACACGGCGCTCGTCAAGAAAGAATGCAGGAATTCGGAGCAAGAAGCACCAAGGCAAGGATACTCAGGGTCAATCGGTGGAGGAACCTGAGCAAGTGGTACTCAAACATACGCCACCCAAACAGGTAACATCGTCTGATCGAGCAGAGGGACGTGATCCCGGGGATACAGATGAGGAGCTCATGTCACAACTTGTTACCGAGTCTAATGCGGCCTCTGAGAGTCAGTCGCAGCAGGAGGCCGACGCTGAGACAGAGAGCCCGGTTTCGAACGACCCTATGGAGGATGTGACTGTGGTGAATGAAGAACCCCAGACAGAGGCGCAAGAGGGAGCAGAGACGCCCCGCACCGGAGATGCGGAGGAAGTGAGCAAGACGAGCTCCATCATGGACATCCTACGGGATGGTCTGAACGAGCTGCGCGAGGCGGCATTGTCGCGTGACGAGGTTTACCGGCTGGAGGACATGTTGATGGATATGAAGCGAGAGCTTTTTGAAGCAGAGAGGCGTGGGAGGTAGAAGTCGCTGCATTAAGAATACATTGGCTACGGCGTCGAAGCATCTTGTAGAGGGATTGTACCATTGTTATACCTGTACAAAGCACGTGGCCGGATGTTTTGTTCGACTGTAATGTCTCATGATGGGAGCTCCTATATATATACACAACACATACATAAATACAACAAAACAAATACCCATATCAGCCATGTAAAGAGAATTTTTTCCAGGGTAAACATACTAAAGTACGCGAACAGGGTTCATACAAGAAGCATACCTTTACATACACAAGTCAATCGTGTTCATACACATGCACACATTAACAGATGGATATTTAGGAGGTTTCTTTAGCCTTAGTCAATATCATCAAATAGCTCAAAGCAACGTAGCAGATAATACAGCAGAAAACGCAGTAAGGTGCCATACTCAACACCAGCAGTCCCAATCACTCAAAAATCGCAAAGTTTCCTAGTAGATGATTCACATCGATGTCAAACCTTGAGCCTGTCCTTACAACTCGTCTGGATACCTCTCTCCAACCGTGAGGTCCAATTCATGAAATCCTTGTCCTGAACCACAGCACATATAACTGAATTAGCTGTCTCTCGTTGAAGGGGCACACATCTTCCCATACCCAGCTACCCAGAAGAACGCCCAAGCAATCGAGCCATATTTCAGAATGTTTTTTCTGTTCTGGAGTCCTGGTCAAGCCCGTGAGGGGTTGGCCTTGGCTGGCGTTCTCGCAGAGATGTCCATGAACCGCATATCCATGAACCGCCAATTACAGTTCCTTTGGGATAAGCAGGCTGCCTTTACATTGAAGCCTCTACTGAGGATCGAAGGTACCGTCACTGTTCAATGGCATTGGTTTAGATCCTCCCGTCTTAAATCGTTAACAATAACCACTAGGGATGAGACGATCACTAAAGCGAATCTTCAAAACCTAAACTGGGGCGAAGAGCTGGTCTATGGCAAAGGAGGCTTACCAATCAGAACCGGAATGGTCTTTCCCATTGGATCTGGTGACTCGAGTACTCTCCCAAGCTTACAACTACTCCAGCTCCAGTAGAACCTGCTTCGCATTGCCGCAATTCTTGGTGGCGCAGAGCCAGTCGATGATGAATACCGGGCTAATTTCGACGATGATGTTGACTTTCTCCGCATTTAAGAAGCGCATATGCTCAACTTAAATAGTTGGTATCCTGAGAGAAGGAGAAGGAAGAGGAGGAGGTCACATGCTAGTACTACGGGTTCACTTGTAATGAGAGTCCTTTCTCGAAGAGTTTTGCCGGATGTACTTACGGCGTTGCCAAGAGGTATATGAGCTAAAACCGAATTAATTCACCACAACCACAATACAGCCCAATTAAAATCTTAGAAAATACCATAGGAATGCCAAATTCTCTTCTAAAGCTGTCCCTAACACTACTCAGAACCCTCGCTACTCCTAATCTCTGCCTCAAGAAGACGACGACCATGAACAACACGCAGGCTGTCTTGCGTCTTCATGGGGCAGTTCTTTGCGGAGGGCCGTCAAGGCTGCTGCGCGCAAAGGGACTGGGGTGGAAAAGCCAGGAGGTCGGGTTGCCCGAAAGAGGCAAGCCGAGCTCCGAGGGTGTGATTGAGTGTTTACTTAGTACAATATGGTGGAGAAACAAGCGGCGTGTCCAGCAAGTTTTGATCCTGGCTGGCACGGTTCGTTGGATTGACCTGTTTGGGAATGGAAAAAGGGCGCCAGGGAGATTGAGATGCGAGACATGCAAGACTGTGGCGTCGGGGAACGGCAGTGTTGGCTGATAAACTTACATGGCGGGTGGCCTATTGGAAGACTGTCCTTTCGCTGCGATGCAAGGAATTAAAGTGCATCTCCAGCGCTCTCCACTTCCCACTGTATTAGACCAGCTATTACTGTAGTCGTACTGTGGACCTGGTGTAGCCGGAGAGAGACAGATATCCACACCTCTGAGTAATTGTCTGGTCAAGACGAGTTCATGTTTAGGCTGGAGACTTGGCTGTTGCCTGGAAATGACCGGGGTTCGTGTCACGGTCATGGTTGGTTGAAATATCTGCGTGTATTCGTACAATACTACTTCGTACGTCGTACTACGTGCGTCGTAGGTGGGCAACTCCATCTGTCGCATGAGTGCTCAGCGCAAAAGGAAATAGTTGACTACATCGTCTTTGCCTAGGCAGGCCGAAATCGGTAGACAGCAATAGGAAGCAGTTGGCGGGGAAAACGCACCCTGCGAGGCCTAAGTTAGTTCTCAAACATGCAGATAATAAAAAAGCGAAAACTTTACTTCTAGATCTGCCGTGCACAGAGCTCTTCGCCTTGACGCTGTCGGGCGATGATACAAGCGAACGACGAAAGAAGAAGTGATCTACTGAGCGAGCCGAGGTGACATAGTCATGGCATTGTGCCGGGAAATACTCTCATCCTCAAGGGTAAAGTAGGAACTAACAGAGAAATGCTTCGTTAATGCCGCGGACCCTGAACCAATCCGTATTTGAGGCTTTGTTGGATCATGGTTCGATACGCAGGGATGCAAGACGTAAGTCAGAGGAACAAGTTAGCGAAGGTTACACGGTCAACAAAAATTGTATTGTTACACCAGCCCGCCACTAGAACCAGTGTTTTGTTAACCGTCTTACAAGGTTAGGTGTGATCCCTTCTGTACCGCCTTGTCCAATTGCCATCTCGTTATGTTCCGTTGTGCTTTGCATGGTACTGACTGGGCTTGCTCATGCCGCATCACGGCAGAAAGACGGACGAGACTAACAGTAAACACAGAGCCGTAGTGACAGTAACAAACGGGGATGGGGAAATAACTACCAAACGTGAGTACTGACTACCTGAAGCATGGGTATCCCCACGTGTTGTTTGGTGGTTTCATCCGGACGGAAGGCCGAAGGATTTCCGGACCCACGCCGCGCCGACGACGCGGTACTTATTAAGCACGGCGGCCGCAAGCAAACAGCGGCTTTAGCACATGTTTTACACGAGCGCGTGTGTTGCAACTAGGATGGCTTTCTGGCCTTGTCCAACGTGGGAATGCCGAAGGAGAGTGCTCTAGAAAGGTCTGACTGACTGCCCTTTAACATCGACATCAGAACCCTCCTCTTAAGGACTAGTAAACGCAGCCAGCAGAAACGAAGCCCTGTCGGCGACCCCAGATCGACTGGCCCAAAGCAAATCTCCAATCGGGCCGCCCAAGCTCTAGTGACGTCAGGGGGTCCATGGTGGTTCTTGGCCCTGGCTTCGAGCCGTCGAGACAACTAAAGAAATGGGTCCCGAAGCGGGACGTCGTTGACGGTGAAGACAGTTTACCATCGCTAAACGCTCTTGGTTCGTCTGTCGTTCTTCCGTTCTTGCAGGACGCTCAGCGGATTCACTCCTGAGGATTTGCGCAGGTGTCGTTTGCCTCTGTCCGTGTTCTTGGCCAGGAAACCCTCGAGCTGTCAGTCAGTACAGCGCGCAGCGACGGCACGTTTTGAACCGAGCCTTGAGGGGCACGAACATCTTGTACAAAGAAGAAAAAATGCATACATAGAAGGCTCAATACATAAAGCATAATGGATAATTTCTAAAGTATTTTGTTTATGTGTACGTTTAGTTTGTGTAGTTTATGTTTATTAGTGCTGTTTGCGTCCTCAGCAGCACGTTTTGAACAGTCGCGAGGTACTTCTACGCAGGCCCTGATACGTGCAGCACCTCCCTCCGTGACAGGGCCTCCCTGGATATAAAGCAACAACAAAAAAAAACAAAAAAAAAGACGCATGCTCTCGTTCTTGGATAACGGCTCGGAAACGGACGTGGGTCGGTGAGGGTGTCATTGTGCAGCAGAGCGGATCTGGCTATGATTCGACGGCCCGCCGTTCATGGTTCGCGATGCGATGATACGGCCGTTTCGGTGAACTGCTGCGACGCAAGGTGTGCTAAGAAGAGCTAGTTTTGGACACCGGGTCTAACGGAGACTAAATCTTGAGTGCCCAAGAACCGCTGACCATTACGTTGGTTCTAGAAGGCGGACATTGACCACACCCTTTTGCAGATGGATGCAGGCACGTCTTGAGTACAGGAAGGACTTGATATCTCGCAGCCAGAGCTAATGGGAGACAGAGCCTCATGGCTTGGTCGACCTCGTTCGAAGAGTGTCACGATTGTCCGTCATCCTTTGTCCCGGCTTGTCATGCTTTCGTTAACATGGATCTGAACGTCGCTGACTGTTGAACCCGTGATGCCTGTTTTGGATGTCCTACCTAGTCTAGAGGTAAGCACCTTCAACTTGGGCCTGCTGGATTCGGGTTTCCTCTCTCGTACAAACGACCTAAAAAAAAAATCGCCCTTTAGCCGGTTTGCCTCGCCACTCATGCATCATGCTGATGGAACCAGGAACTTCCAACGGAGTGGTGAGCAGTGTCAAGTCTCCTGGCTACCTCTTGAAGACACCAAGAGGATGAATGGATGGGTGTCGAAATATTACCATTCCGCGGTACAGCCAGCACCAAAAAAAAGCAAAGAAATATCTACGTTACCATTCACGATCCGAAAAAAGATTCGGACTCAACTCATCCAATAACGAACGACGGTGAGCGGCCCCTCTCGCCAACAGGGTGCTCCCAAGCCCCGTCTCGGCCAAAACGTAGACGGACTTCAATGGGGCTATCCCCAGAAACAATGACACGCTAGAGGAGAAAAGGGCGGATGGCTTTTGCTGCGAGTTTTGACGCCTCACGCCCCAGTTTTCATTCCCCGAAGCCATCTTCCCACGCGCTCTACATGACGTCGCTCTTCCCCACACTCATCCCCAATCCCCGCACTCTACGTGCAACATACTGCGGAGGTGAAGAGGCCGACGCTTGGAGCGGTGTACTGGCTGCGGCAGGTCAACTCGGAGAGCTCGATTGGGAAGTGTGCTGGTGTAAGCAAGGCGCTTGAAGCGGCTTTAATAGTCCAGAACGTTGTTTTGTCACGGTGTTCGAACTTGCCAATGGATCAATGGCCTACCTTTGCAACTTACGTCTTGCGGTATCCCGGGTGAAGCTGAGTGCCGGGCGTCCAGGTCGCGCACGTCGAGTCCAAAGACGCCCAAGTCAAGGGTGTGGATAGATCGAGAGACTGTGGACCCAGTCTTCGGCTTGGCTCTGCAACATCCCTTCCCCTTCGGATGCGACTCAGAGACGTCGTTGTGGGCGGTTACTTATAAGGTCTTGGGATCCCCGTTTCCCAACACTAACTTTTTTTCCGTGTCCCCAGCACTCTCCGCGATCCTACATCTCTCTGGCTTTGGGTGCTTCGAGTTGCACAGGTTTCACTTATACGAATACACGCCGCGCACAAGACGTTTTGAACAACCTTGATATCATAGCCCATCATGGGGAAGCAATACCTTGGCCTGAGGGGAAATGCCCTCAACTTGGCCGTCAGCACAGTCGCTGGCTGCGATTTCCTGCTCTTTGGTTACGGTAAGTTCTCTCTCGCATCTAATGGGACTGTTGAGGAGAGTGGTGGAGGCCTGAGGCCACTTTGTGCGCCTGGCATCCTTTTCCACTCAGAGTAACCTCACTTCTTGCACTCAACAAGAACAAATTGGCTTGGACTCGAAATAACTCCAAAGAGCTGAACTGGTACTGACACTATGCCTCTCTACAGACCAGGGGGTCATGGGCGGTATCCTGACCCTGCCCATCTTCCTAGCCCAGTTCCCAGATATCAACGACCAGGACGAGGGCATCAGCGCCGCGTTGAAGTCCACCCGCTCCACGAACCAGGGTATCGCGGTGGCCAGCTATAACCTAGGGTGTTTCTTTGGCGCCATTGCAACGGTTTTCTTAGGCAACTTGCTCGGGCGCCGTAAAATGATCTTCTTCGGTACGGCCATCATGGTCGTTGGTGCTATCCTACAAGCTTCGGCTTTCACGCTGGAACACTTCATCATCGGGCGCATCATCACCGGTCTGGGTAACGGCGGAAACACATCGACAGTACCCATGTGGCAGTCGGAGACGTGCTCTCCGCACAAGCGTGGCAAGCTCGTCCTCATTGAAGGAGCGTTGATTACGTGCGGCATCTTCATCAGTTACTGGGTCGATTTCGGTCTTGCCTTCGCCCCGGGCTCAGTCGCTTGGCGGTTCCCTCTGGCGTTTCAGCTCGTCTTCTGCTTCTTCATCTTGGCGTTTGTTATGACCTTGCCCGAGTCTCCCCGTTGGCTTATGCTCAAGGACCGCGAGGAAGAGGCTCGAGACGTCATTGCCGCGATCGCTGATCTGGACTTGCACGACAAGTACGTTGAGAACGAGTTCCGGGCTATCAAGGAGACAACAGCCGAGATGAGCAAGGGCACGTTCTCCGACATGTTCCTGCGCAACAAGAATCGCAACTTGCACCGTACCATCCTCGCGTTCTGCAATCAGATGTTTCAACAGATTTCCGGAATCAATTTGATTACATATTACGCGGCAAAGATCTATAGTGATCTAGGCATGTCTCCCACGACTTCGCGCCTCCTCGCCGCGCTCAATGGCACCGAATACTTCATTGCGTCCTTTCCCGCTATCTGGTTAGTGGAGCGAGTCGGTCGCCGGAAGCTGATGCTGTTTGGTGCCGTCGGCCAGTCTGCTACGATGGCCATCCTCGCCGGGGTCGGGTCGCGAGAAAACAACCAAGCTTGCCAGATTGCCGGCATCGTCTTCCTCTTTGTCTTCAATACCTTCTTCGCCGTCGGTTGGTTGGGCATGACTTGGCTGTACCCTGCCGAGATCACTCCTCTCCGTATTCGAGCTCCTGCCAATGCCTTGTCGACTTCGTCCAACTGGATCTTCAACTTCCTGGTGAGACTTATCATTTTCCGGAGAGTTGGTTGAAAGCCTATAACTAATAACATCAAACTAAGGTTGTCATGATCACTCCGGTCTCCTTTACCAACATCGGGTACCAGACCTACATCATCTTCGCCGTCATCAACGCCTTCATGGTACCTTGCGTCTACTACTTCTTCCCCGAGACGGCGTACCGTTCTCTCGAGTATGATCCCCAGAAACTCCGATACCAGAGATCAAATCTAACGAGAACCCCAGGGAAATGGACTCCATCTTCCAGAAGGTGTCCGGATGGAAGGGCGCATTCACTGTCATCAAGCAAGCCGAGATCGAGCCACGCCGGTATGGCAAGAAGGGCGAATTGCTCATCACCATCGAAGAGATCGACGAGAAGGCCAAGGTAGAGCACCGGAACGGGCACTCAAGTAACGACAGCGTGACTGAGAGCAACCCAGCCTTGTTCACATCGACGGACGAGGAGAACCAGCGCCGCGACAAGGAATAAACGAGAGGGATTCCCTGCTACACAACTTCCGAGTAGTGTAGAGTAAGAAGATGGCTATAGCCAAGTTCTGATATCAATGTGAACCACCTATACTAGAGTTTATATTAGGGGCACAATTGGTCTTGTTCTCTATATCCTCATCTATTACGTACCTGAATACGATAAGCACGTATATGGATGGGTATTCCAAGAAGTCAACCAAGAACCCCGGAGCCGCCGCTGAAATCTATCAGAATGAACACAGTACATATTGTCTAAAATGTAGTGATTCCGTCCGTGCGAAGTTGACAACTCGCTTGGGAGGGTTCTGAAGAGAATCCCGGTCATACCGGATGCAAGATATCTTAGACCATGAGTTCATCCCGATATAGACATGGTTCAATTCGGATCATGATCCTCGGTCGGAGCAACTTGACAAAAAGGCTGAAGGCAGGTTCATTCTCCTTCCCCTCTTGAGTGAATTCATGGCACTTAATTCGAACTTGTACCCCATGATTCAAAAGAAGGTGCATATACTTAGTCACAAATAGACACGGGATAGAAACGAATCCTCAGGGTGTTTCTATCGTAGGGGATTACACTGGTGGCTGCCTACGAGTCAAGATGGATGCATCATGCAGCCATGGTTGGTGTCGATTCTTTTTTTGGTGGTGCTGTTGGCGTATCACAAGAGAGATCTGAGACGTGTTTCAGGGCGTTGCAGTTGCAGTTTCCCCCCGCCTAACTATAACCAAGCTAAGCTAGACGTCAGCGGCCGCCCTACCGGAAGCGGCCAGAAAACAGGCCCGACGGGTGATGCAGGGCAGGATGATCCAACTAGCCAGAGCTCTAGCAGGGCTGATGCAACGCGGTCATTGGGTGGATTGGAGATATGGATGTTGGCAACAGGTGGGTTCGGAGACGGCCGGCGGGTGATCCTCCTCTGGGGGTTTACGGCCGGACGGTAGGTCGAGTGTCTGTCTGTTCAGGCCTTACCCCGCTAATTCTCAGGGATTCTCACCACGGGTAACCACGAGCTTCACCAGAGGTGATCAAACCGGGTCCTAGGCTACTTCTACCGACGATATCTGCCACTATAAAACCCCTTCTTAGCTCTGATTACTCTACTTCTTCCGTCTCCCCCAATGTCCTTGATCAGTGTTCCCTCCAAAAGCTGCATAACGCATTAGACATTAGTAGCCGTTAGCACTAAGTCCCGGCACGTTGCTTGAGCCTCAAACCAAACCGGACCCCGCCACATCCTTCCTTCCTAGCGTTGCTGCTGCTACTCCTCCTTCCCCACCCCCACTTCGTCACCTCCATTTAGCTCCCCAGCTCTCTCTCTCTCTCTCCATCCCTCTCCCAGCTCCCACTCTCTTCCTTTCTGAATAATCATCCATCCTCCCTTACCCATTCCCCTGCGTTCTTCTTGATCCTACGCCACGGAAAATACACACCCTCACGCAGTCAACACCGACCGACAAAATACCCGCTACCATGGATCGACCCAACAAGCCCTCGGCTTTGGCCTCCACCCCCGCCGCGCCTCCACAACCCACCATCGACATCACCCATGAACACTCCCGCGTCTCAGCCACGCTTCCCACTGGCGAGAGCGTCGAGGTTCTCTTGCATGGCGCCAGTGTCATCAGCTGGAAGGATGCCGCTGGCCAGGAGAAGCTTTGGCTGAGCGAGACGGCTGCTCTCGACGGCTCCGCGCCGGTTCGCGGCGGTATCCCCGTTGTCTTTCCCGTATGCGCTCTCCACCATATCCCTTCGTCTCGGTCATTTCTCCTCTCATTACTCCATGCTAACTCGCCATCTAGGTCTTCGGTACCGCTCCCGATCATGAAGCTACCGCGAAGCTCCCTCAGCATGGCTTCGCTCGCAACTCGCGCTGGGAGTTCCTCGGCCGCTCCACCAGCGAGGGCTCCACCTCCAGTGTCAAGCTCGACTTTGGACTCTCCTCGGAGAACCTCGCCGATGAGATCAAGGCCTTGTGGCCCTACAAGTTCGCTCTCATCTACAGTGTCTCCCTCGACCCCGAAACTCTGAGCACCACTCTCGTCGTCACCAACGACGGCGATGTTGCCTTTGACTTCCAGACCCTGCTACACACCTACCTGAGAGTCAGCGTACGTCGATATCTTCTTCCACAGAGGCATATATTCCCTTAGAAAGCAAAAGGCTAACCCAGCAAACAATAGGACATCTCTTCGGTCGAGGTTTCCGGCCTCGAAGACTCCGAGTACATTGATAAGCTTGACAACCTAGCAACCCTGAAGCAATCCAGCGCTGTCACCTTCTCTGGTGAGACTGATCGCATCTACACCCCCGCCAAGGGCCCCAGGCACCCTGTTGTAGTCTCCGACGCCGGCAAGCCCCTTTTCCGCATTGTCCGCGACAACCTGGACCAGGTTGTTGTCTGGAACCCCTGGGTCGACAAGGCAGCCTCTACCAAGGACTTCTCCCCCAAGGATGGTTGGAAGAACATGGTTTGTGTCGAGCCCGGCACTGTTAAGGGCTGGCAGAAGCTGGAGGCTGGTGATGCATTTGAGGCCGCGCAGACGATTTCGCTGGCCTGAGGATGTGGTTCCCGGAGAAAGGAGAGTCGGATCTGACGCTATTCCAGATGATGTGACGGGTCACAGAACACTGAGGGCAGAATGGACCGGGAAAGACAGAATTAGGACAACAACTGCGACTTCTAATGGAGGTTCCGGCCAATCGAGACGAGATGCTCAGAGAGCGTGGGCAAGTCAATGGCGTAGAGAAGGAAGAATTCGACGATTCAACGACCAATGTGGTATATTTCTTTTGTTCGCAAGACACTCCTTCATGTGATTCCCATTATCATCAAGAATTTCCTTGAGCACACTTTGCACCGCATTCCTTCATTTTTGTGACATTCCAAAGCACTTTTGAAACCCTCGGCAAACATCAACCCGGACTCGCTACTACGCGCCGGCCCTATCAAACCTCTCTCTTTTTCATACCCTCAACTTCTTCTGCTCTTGGGCAAAGTGATCAGCGATCAGAAACGCCAGTTCGAGGGCTTGCTTCTCATTGAGACGCGGGTCGCAGAAGCTGGTGTAGTTGGTCGACAAGTCGTCCTCGTCCAGTCCCTCGCTGCCGCCGAGACACTCAGTCACGGCGTCACCTGTCAATTCAAGGTGCACACCTCCCAGGTAGCTGCCCTCGTTCTTGTGAATACGCAATGTCTCCTGCAACTCCCGGTAGATGTCGCCGAAGCGGCGTGTCTTGATGCCCGTGGGTGTCGACAACGTATTGCCATGCATAGGGTCGCACTGCCAGACAACACAACGGCGATACTCGGAGTCCTCGACGGCACGGATGTGCTGAGGTAGTAGGTGGCCCACCTTCGCGGCGCCGTACCGTGTAATGAGGGTGATCTTTCCGGGCTCGCATGACGGGTTGAGCGTGCGTAGCAGGGCCAGAAGGTCACTTGTCGGCGTGGTAGGGCCGACCTTGATGCCGATGGGGTTGGCGATGCCGCGGAAGAACTCGACGTGCCCATGGTCAATCTGGCGCGTGCGGTCGCCGATCCAGATGAAGTGAGCCGATGTGTCGTAGTACTCCTTTCCTTCGCTGGGGGCAGGGCTGTAGGCCCGACCGTCGGTGGCAGGCTTCTCAAGCAGACGGGTCAGAGCCTGTTCGTACTCGAGGAGGAGGCCCTCGTGGCTGGTGAAGAGCTCAACAGACTCGAGCTCGCCAGGGCGGGCGTTGATGGTCTGGAGGAAGCGCAGCGTCTGCTGAATGCTGGAGGCGATGTCTGAGTACTTGGTCTTGAGCGCCGGGTCCCGGACGTGGCCGAGGCCCCAGTCCAGGGGCCGGTGGAGGTCGGCGATGCCGGAGGCCACGGCGGCACGGATGTAGTTGAGGGTCGCGGCGGAGTGGTGGTAAGCCTTAACGAGGCGGTTTGGGTCGATATCTCGGTCCTCGACCCGGTACCCATTGAGGATGTCTCCCCTGAAACTGGGAAGCTCCTTGCCGTCCACCATCTCGGTGGGACTAGAGCGCGGCTTGGCGTACTGGCCAGCCATGCGGCCGATACGCACGACACGCTTGTTCATACCCCAGATGAGGACGACGCTCATCTGCAGGAGGAGCTTGAGCTTAGACTCGATGGGGCCCTGCTGGCAGTAGTCGAACAGCTCGGCGCAGTCACCGCCCTGCAGCAGGAAGGCGTTGCCCTGCGCGACATCGCGGAGGTGCGCCTTGAGCGCGATGATCTCGTTGGGGTGAACGAGCGGCGGGAGGCGGCTGAGCTCGCCGACGGCGGCCGCGAGCTTTTCGGGCTCGGCGTACGGCGGCGACTGCTTGATGGGCTTTGTGCGCCAGGAGGCAGGGTCCCAGGCTTCGGCGGGTGGTGAGGAGGCCATGATGTGTAGAGTGTGCGGGCTGGTAGAATGTGGCGGTGTTGTAGAGGTGAGGATGGAGAAGGAGAAGGGCAGAACCAGTTGCAAAGGATCTTTCTCCCACACCGCACTTATTTAAAGAGTTAAGCAGGTGAGAAGCTATGGGATGAGATGAAATGTAGATTGGTCTGATTGATCCCGTTGCCAGGAGAGGAAACCGTGGAGAGTACCTGGGTTGGAGTGAGTCACGGCCACGGTGATTCAAACAAAGAAGTCAGATTTACCCATTCGTACCATGCACATAGTCAAAGGTCCGTCTTCGATGACACCTCATGGGTGAGAAGGGAGCTCAATTGACGAATCAAAGCCGACGGTATGCGGGGATGGGCGGGCTGTTGTGAGCGTGGCTGGTGTTGGTGACTGTGGCGCCCGTACAACACGACGACAAAGTGCTGGATACTGGTGCTGTTTAAGGCCTCTTGTGGTTGTTGACAAGCGGGAAAATATTGGCTGGATGATTTTATGCCGCATGGACATTTTATAGGTATCAAACAAGCGTATTCTATAATCTGAAGCAAAGCTCGTACCAATAGGCGACATCTTGAAAAGTCGAGCGCGAATTGGTGCCCCTCCATTGCACCTGCCGAATAGACAACCCCTCCACACTGCCAGCCCACATTGCAAAAGCACCTGCCTCAACCTCGATCTCACTCACCCTCCACACTCACACATCGCCAACCACTCTCTCTACCTCCCTCCAACAGCCCCTCCCACCGCAATGTCCGCCGAAGACGAATCCCAAGCCGTTGCCAAGTCCGCCGAGGACCGCAAGGCCGCCTCCGCCCTCGCCAGCCTCGACGCCGACGAGTCCGCCGGCTCGCACAACGTCGACCACGATGCCGTCAGCAAGGCCATGAAGGCCCTCGGCAAGGGCCCCGCCACCAAGTCCGCCGCCGCGTCCACCAAGAACGTCAAGGTCGACCCCGCCGACGTCGCCCTGGTCGTCGACGAGCTCGAGCTCCCCAAGGCCAAGGCCACGGAGCTGCTCAAGAGCCACGAGGGTGATGCCGTCAAGGCCATGCGGGCGTATGTTTCCGCGTAGGGCGCGGTCGAGACATGACTACCATGACCACCGGGGAGGAAGTTAGAAGCGGCATCGTTCGGCTACGATCCGCAGTCAGTAGGCGGTGATATCGCTGTCGCAGCCCCCGCCTATCAAGCTCGACACGACGACTATCTGCCTTCGACGCCCCAGATCAGACAACCAGACGATCGAAGCACGTCCAGTTGAACATCGGGTACGAAATACATGCTATAGACGGATGATGGGAAATGAAGATAACCACAGCAAAACAATTCAACTCGATCGTGAATCAAATTAAAATCAACAATCACGCATCGCACAAACGGTCACTTCGATACACTCGCAGTTCTTGAAAGTACCCGTGGGCCATTACAATAGTGTTATGAACGAGCGAACCTTTCCAATTCGCCATCTCGGTATCCATACAAAAACTCGAATCGACCGGTGCCCCTTGAACGCCAAACCCTAAAAGACCTGTATGCCGCCGTTCCGTATATATCCAGTCCCCAAACGAGTGTCTTTCGCCTGCTATCCGGCACGGCATGAACTCAAGACTCAATCCCCTAAACCCAAAATACAATCCATGTACAAGTGTGATCCACAATGGTAGTGGCAGTTACGGCCAAGTCCGAGCCAACGGACTGCCGATCTTGGGGGCAAATTGCAAGCTCTTGCGGCGGGCAGCCATGAGTCTCATGAGCACCTGCTCATCCTTATCCTTGCTCAAGATACCCGCGCCCATCTCGAGAAAGGGGTTCTTCTTGGGCGGGCACGTCCGCATAAGCAAGTTCTCCTTGGTAGGGGAGTCGTCCAGGTCATCTTCCTCCTCGCCTGAGGGCGTCTCCGGGGCGAGGTTGGCCGCATATCGAGCAACCGCATCTGGAGCGGGAGTCTTGGGGACCGGAGTCAGCATGAGGTTGGACCAGTCGACGTCATCGTCCATGTCCTCGTCGCCCTGCTCCGAGGGTGTGAACATCCAAGTAGCGCTCTCGCGTCGGTTCTTAGGGGTGATGGGAGTTCTAGGAGCAGTCCGGGAGTTACCCTTGACAGGACTGCTGACAAGAGTGCCGTTCATGTTGGCCAGCGCCTTGGGCTCCATGCTCTTGCGACGGCGAGCGCCTCCGCGAGGAACAACCTTGGTGTCGATGTAGTAGGGGTTCTCCTCGAGCCACTCATTCTCACGTTCGCAGCTATTCCGAGTCAGTTCATGATGCAATAACAAGGGCGTCGACGAAATCACTTACTCAAGCACCCAGCTGACGCCGACACACTGGACGACGCCATTGGTCTCACGGATCTTCTCTAGGGTCCGCTTGCCACCATCCTTGAAGACGACGTGTGTGATTCCAACCTTACTGGAAGTAGCCTCTCCGGAGCCACTTGGGTTCCAGTTCCACGTCTTCATGCACTTGGCTCCCATTTGAGTAAGCAACTCCACAAAGATGCTGCTGGCGTCCGCACCCTCACTGGTGTGCACATCCACAAATACGACGGCACCGCGGAGCAGGGCAGGGTCGACATCTCGTCGAGGAGTGCGCGCAGGCGTACCAATGGAAGACCAGAGATCAGACTTGGACGGAGTAACGGGACCAGGCGTAGCAGGAGCGGAGACGAGCTCCATACCCGTGACCGGCATGCTCTTCCTCTCTTTCGTGGGAGAGTACGAAATAACTGTTGCGTTCCTGGTAGGACCGGTGGGACGCTTGGGCGCAACTCGAGACGCAGTGAAGCAGCGCTTCTTAAGAGGGCTGGGAGTCGAGTCGTCAGCGGGCTTCAGCGGAACCTTGGTGGTTGTGTTGAAAGCCCCCATGACAGGACGAACAGGGGTCACGAGGCCGTTGGGCTGCGAGTTAATGACAGCAGGGTCCATTGGAATCTGGTTTTCGTCCCCATACTCCTGGCTGGCCTCAGAGAGCGTGTCGTCAAAAGAGTCCGAGTTGATGACCGCCTCCAGGGTGCGCGGCTCCAAAAGAGACATCTCGTTAGCCTCCTGCGCTAGTTCGACATCCTCTTCGGTGACCATGATATCGTCAAAAGAAGGATCCTCCACCTCAGCTGTTTCGTTGTCAAGAGTCTCCGCGTTGGTATCGGGACGGACGGACATCTCATCCTCAAAGAAGTGGTTCACTGCGGGAGACACCTGGGAAGACGGGACTGAAGTCTGCTCCTGGAGGGAGACTTGCTCGACTACAGTGTGAGCTAGAGGCGCCATCTTGATGGGGCTAGCCGCAGACCAGGAGCCAAATCGATCAGCGAGGGCAGTAAAACCACCCGGGGATGCTTGAGGCGCCTTTGTTTGGCTTCGGCCAGTTCCCTCGGTGTTGGGGGTCTTGCGGGCGAAAGGAGTTGGGGTTGCCGGAGCTTCCTTGATGGGATCCTCCATGTCGTCCTCAGATTCAGAGTCCATACTATGGTAAGGATCCAAGTCCTTCTCCCTCAGCTGGAAAACTGGGTTTTCGAGCTGGACGGGTGACTCAGATGCATTGCAGGCGGGAGACGCAGGCTCTTCGGCGTCATCCATGGCCATCTCGTCGATGGGCTCATTAACCTCTTCAATGGGCTGCTCTGCAGCATCCTCGACATCCTCATGTGCCTGCTCGACTAGCTCCACAGTCTCGGGAGCATCGTCCAGCTGGACCTGCTCCACTTTGGGCTCATCAACAATGTCCATGTCCTTCTTCATAGCCGGGTCGGCATAGCGAGGTAGGACGGCAGACAGCCGCCCGGGGAATTGCAGGCTCTCCATGGGCGCGCTGAAAGGATCATCCTCGAGGTCATTCAGCTCATCTGCAGACTGATCCTCCATCATCAGCTTATCCGAAGATCGAGCCAGGTGGGCGGGTGTGGAAGTCGACAAGACAAGAGGTTTCATGGGCGGCGACCCACTTAGAGTGCCCGAGTTCAGTTGTCGAGGGTCGGGAAGAGGCACCATGCCTGGAAATGATCGCTTCGCTGGTGATTGAAGCAAAGAAACCTTCATCGCTGACTGGGGTTGTTGAGATGTGGGAACGTTTCCGAAGTTCAAACTCTTGATGGGGGATGGGGGTCGCTTTGCAGCTGATTGCAGCAGAGACGCCTTGAATGGCGAAGCGTTCCCAGACTGTCCAGTGACGGTTCCAGCGAGCTTCATGGTGGAACCTGGTAGCTGGACGGGGCCAATTCGTCGAGCAGGGGACCTCATCGTGTCTTGGAGTGCAGAAGAGGGTATTTTTCTCGCGGGAGAGGCAAGGACGATTGCGCCAAGGTCGGGTGGGTTTAGGATGGTATCGACTTCGAGTGTCGGCTCCGTAGTGTCTTCCTCAGATGGAGCGTGATGGCTCGTCTTTGTGTGGGTGCTGGTTGGTGGCTTGATGGGATGCTTCATCAAGGGCTTAACAGGCGTCGAGTCGCCTGCGAGCTCATCCTCGGAGTCGTCCTTCGAAACGGGCATCTGGGTCATCTTCTTAGGGCTCAGGGGCTTTTTGTCTGTCGTTGCGGTTCTTACTGCGGCTCTGGTCGTCCGGGACCCCACGGCCGCACCGCGCTTGGCTGGTCGGCCTCGGAGCCCGCCACGGACAGGCTCCTTGACCTCAATGGCGGGCTCGATGTTCTCCTTATCGGGCTCCTGGAACTTGACGCTCTTCTTGGCCGCGGGCTTCGCCGCGGCTGTTCTTGATGCTGTGGTGCCTCGGGCTCTGGTTGTCTTCTTGACCGGCTCAGCGACCGGCTCCTCGGCTGGGGTTGCTGCGGCCACTTTCCTCGGCCGACCTCGTGTCGCTTTAACTGGTACAAGCTCGTCCTTGGAAGCTTCTGTGGCAGGCTTCTTGGCTACTCGGCCACGCGTAGCCCTCGCAGGTGCCTCGGCATCTGCAGGCTCCTCCGCCTTCTTTGGCCGACCTCGCGGCCTTCTTGGTGCGGGGACTTCGTGTTGTGCTTCTTGCTCATCCTCTTCCTGCTCATCCGCTCTTGTTTTCCTCTTGGCGGCGGTGCTCTTCGTGCTGGCGGTCGCTGTGCTCTTTGCCCGGGCGGCTGCTGTGACGATCTTGGTGGTCTTCACGGCAGGCTCGCTGGCCTTGGCCGCGGCACGCGCACGGGTCATTCTCTTGGGCGGCGACTCCATGGCTGTGGTGTTGATTGTGCTGTGTCGGTGTTTGGCGGGTTAGTGGGAAGAAAGGTGGAGGAGAAATCAATGTTTTACACATGGCGAGGTGATGTTGATGAGAACGAGGATCCCGTGATGCGTGCAACTTGGTTCCCAGGCAGCTTTGTTGTGAGGTGCCGTGTTTGGCGACGTTGCCCGGCAACGTGCTCCACAGTTTCCGCCACACCGTCACACCGTCGATCACAAGCTCGAATTGGAATATTGGTCAGTAGGCGAAAATGGGTTAATTTGCTCCTTTTTCGCGGGGAGCTTGCCAAACCCCATTATTCGCTTCATATGAAGTGAAGAGCAGCTGTATCGGCTTCAGACTCGTTAGAAAATGTGAGCAGTTACGAGTTAGACGCAAGCAGTGCAGATTATCTTGCGTCCTGGAATGCTGCAATTTGGCGGGGTAAACTTGGCCATGCTAAACCGCTGGCACGATGCTACTCAACCAACAGCTTCCCGCAAATATTCTCAACACAGGTGCAGTCAATGTTATTAGCATCCCCTCTTACACATCAAAACCCGTCCATTATCTACCCCTCTCTCGTTCCCAAAGCCCTACTCTCGTATCATTAGCAAAGGTGTCTATCCGAGATCCGAGCTCGGACGTAGGATGCGAACCAACTCATCATGAACTTGGTCTAGGCCTGCTGCGTCTGATTGTACCCCGATTTGAGACGCATGCGGATCAAGACGTCCAGAATTAGTATCATTGCAGAAAATCGTGTGGACTTAAGTGAAGCTACCGGAACCATCTATTTAGGGATGACCCAATTAGTTTCATTATTTTGTGAAATCTTCTCAGGTCAGGTCTTCATAAATCACCTTCATGCGTACCCTACATCCCCAAAACTGGATTTCATGACCAGCGCAATCTGGCCGCGCTGTGTTGGTTCCCAGCCTGCTTCTGTGTCATCTTTTAACCGAGCATGAACTTCCTGCATGAGTAAGTCCAAATCAAGACTATCCTTGGGTATAGTTCTTCCACTTAACGGCAGCCCGCCTTGACCTCTTGCCTACTGGGGGAATGGACCCTGGAGTATCTGAAGTGTCAACGGGCCTGCACTCCGATTGCGATTGCGATTGCAGCTCGTGTTAAGATCCTAGCAAGGTATGAAGGTACCGCACCTTTGTTATCATCGGATGTGCTCTATGCATGGTACCCTTGGTGCGCAAAAGGGCCTTGAGAAATACTACGCCATGGGTTGGCAAGCAACTGCGGCCGCTTGGTACTGATATACTTGACAATAGTTCTTCCTACGTGTGCGACTTTGTAATGTAAGTGGTTGACATCCCGGTGTTGGCGATGGTCCAGCGTCACCTCATAATCAAGCCGAACGAATCACCGATATTCTCCTGCCTAAACTGGTCGCAACGCAGAATGGGGTACATATCTCCGTCGGCTCGGCTTCTACCGAGCCGTGCCTACCTACCGTATGCAGGAACAGCGTGGGAGCATCATAATTCCCATCGTGGCTGGTAGCTGGGGGTTTTACGGTACTTCAGCCGTCTGGTGGTGTGCATTGGACGATGCTGAGGTGAAAGCTGGTCGACCGGAGATGTGTACCGGTTCAACATGACGACTACCAGAGAGGTAAGGACGCGGACCTACTCCGCATAACCTACCACTCAAAAGAAGTGAGGCGGTGAAATTCGATGGTGGCATAGACAGAAGAAAACAAGGTTACAACGGTCCTGGTAGTGAGGTCGGTATCGTCACCACGGTAGTCCTTGATAGCGCGACGATAATAGTTCGAGCCAAGTCCCCCAGCTCCGAGTGATCTCATCTATACCCGAGTGATTCCATACCGTGTCACGTAGCAGGAGAGGCGGAGAGACGAAGAAGAATCGGAGCAGGGGAACGCAGGACTTCTACACTACAGTCCCCACGCAGCAGCGGGTGGATGGATGAGGGCTCTCGCGATGGGACAGTCTACGAAGGAGCTCTGCCCATTTGAGATTCGAGGGTCACATCCTACGGCAAGCCGGCACGCCGCGCGGCAAAGGTCGTTGATCCACTGGGTGGAGTTGGCGCACCCCCTGGGAGCTGGATGATTTATTAAGCTTCTGTCTATTCCAGAGAGTGGGAACTCATCCACCTTTCCGTTGGTTCATACCCATGAATGGGTCGTATTGATGGTACTTTATTCGTACTTTATTCGTACTCATAACCGAAGGGCTGAGAGGCCTCGTAGGGCGGCTGCTTTGGTTCTTATCCCGTCGTCCAAAGTGCGCGTACCTTGAGTCGAAGTCGAGATATGCATCCGTATTCGCAGAGAAGAAACGGCACAACAACTCCCGGCGCTACCAAGTAAGCATCCCTCCCCACAGAGCGCCCGGACTTGCCGGCGCCTCGGAGGTAAGGCGGGATGAGGCTCGTGGTTTGTCATCATCTTTCAATGCTCGATGAGGCAAATTTGTAGTTCTAGAGCGGGAGGAGAATCGGTGAAATTGCGGACGCCTGGGCCCAGCGTCATGGTTAGTCTAGTGTTCTCGCCAAGGAAGTGCTTGTAAGTCAATGACATGCTTGCTGAGCCACTCCGACGCGTTGAAACTGCGCCCCGAGGGAGGCTAACATGCGTGTGTGGTAGCCACGCATAGTTTCTAGTGACGTCGAAAAACAAAACCAAGTTTCAATACCGGTGATGATGATTCCGGATGATGCATGCAAGGCAAGTCACACCAGGCCAGAACTTGCGTCTCTGATGGTTTCCCGGGGGATTTCCTGGGAGGATCGCCGCAGGATTTCTTGCTTACAGCACCGCTGAAATCCTCCCCTCAGGTTCCCAGCGCGTGAAACACCCTTGAAACCAAAGCCTATAGCAAGCCAGAACAGGCATATGCCTGCTCCCAGAGCTCCCAAGAGAGGACGACCCTCATGCTCCGCTCCCCAAAACAAATCCATGTCGGACGGATTCTGGCGCGGCGGCCGCTTGAGGTTACCCTTTAGCAAGGTTATGTGAGCGTGAGTGATGGTGGGCCAGGACGGAGGATCTCTCATCCTTGTTCACGCGTGGGGGGGAGCCGTCGAAACCTTCGACTTAGTTCAAACGAGGAATTTGTCGCTTGTTTGTCTAGATCCTTCCTTGTGTGGCCAACCGGATAAGCTTATTAGCGACTAGGGAACTAGATGGCATCATGTGTTAAAGAGAAGAAAGAAAAAACGAAAAAGAGCAGGAGAAAAAACCCCTTCATTTTGCAACTTGCGTTTGGCTGGAACAGGGATCAAGTTGTCGCCAACCCGCTCGCTTGGAATTTCGGAGATCGGCCAGAAGGAGATGGGATGAATTGCAGCTCAAACGACGTTGCATGGGAGTGGAATGCAGCCTGGAGATCGAAAAGAAGTGACGTGTCGCTGTGAACGCCTGGACGTTCATTCGGTTTTGTTTAATTGATTGTTCCCGTTTCGAGACAATCATAAGCCTTCCTTTAATGCTGGGATCCTCTAACTCCCTAAGCCATATCCCAACCACCACCAAGATGGTCGTCTCAGGTGGCCTCGACAAGTGCCCTCTTGTCGATGCCCACTGGCTGCTTCGTACCAAAAACACACACACCCCTGCCTCCCCTGGAATGTGTTGTTGGTCGCTTCGAGCTAGAAGAAGCCATTCCCGCCAAGCAGAACGCCACAAAGAGCAAGCTAGCCTGGGATCAGGACGGATCAGATAAGTCTATGTGCAACAGCGGTAATTTCGGGAGCGGATCCAGGCCGACGGGCCACTGTTCCATCCGTGGCATGTGTCTAGTCTAGAACTCTATTACGAAGTACGGATACACACCTTCTTTCTTCCAAGACCCAACGTTAGCCTAGTCTGTTGGCCCCGTAGCCAAGCCTCCAAAGTCCCAAGCCCCCGAGGTTGCGTAGGTAGGTGTGTACTACGTAGTGTGTAGCCAAGGCTGCGCCGGCGGGATGATTTATCCCGGAGAAGAAACCAAGTAGGTAGGTAGGAGGTTCCGAGTGGCATGGTTGTGATCCAAAAGGAAGCTCGAGCTTGCCAACTAGTTACGTAGCTTAGACAGGCCGTACCAGGCAGTGAGCTGCTGGTATTAATGGAACCAACCGGCCCATCACTGACACCGTCTCCCCCATCTACAATCGCGACCCGATCTACAACCACTCTCCTTTCCACAGCCTCCCAACTCCAGCCTCTCCTTCACCATGCGTGGACAGCTTCTCGCCAGCGCCCTGGTCTCCGGGGTCATGGCCGCCCGGCCCTTCCTCAACTCCCCCGACACCGGCATCCAGCTGGTCCTCGGCGACCTGCCCGCGGGCAAGCTCGCCAAGCTCGACAGCATCATCGGCCTGCCCGACTTCGACTGGGCCGCCGAGCACTACCTCCCCGACAGGAACTACACCTACTACCGCAACGGCGCGGCCGGCGAGTACTCGTACCGCAACAACCTCGAGGTCTTCCACCGCTACCGCTTCAAGCCCAGAGTGCTGGTCGACATCTCCGACGTTGAGAGCACCCTGCCGTATGTTGCTTCGAACTGGATGTGGTGAATGTAGCTAACATGTTGTCTGCGTAGAACCACCATGCTTGGCCACAACGTCTCGGCTCCCTTCTTCATCAGCCCCTGTGCTCGCGCCGACTACGGTAGCTCTAGCTCTGAGCTCGGCCTTGTCAAGGGTGCTGCCGAGGGCGGAATCATCTACATTGTATGCTCTCCTCTAATTCTGATGCCAACTTCACTAACAAGAGTCTCCCGTTGTAGCCCTCCCACTACGCCCATCTCTCCATCGAGGAGATCCATGCCGCTAAGGCTGAGGGCCAGGTTGTCTTCCAGCAGGTATGTTTGCGCAATCCCGCTTACTACGGTGCCATTTCTAACATTTACCAGCTCTACCTGACCTCCAACGACACTGTTACTCAGCAGGAGATCGACCGTAGCGAGAAGGCTGGTGCCGATGCCATTGTCTTCACCGTCGACTCTGCCGCTGACGGCAACCGACACCGCGCTGCCCGATACGGAGTTGGCTCTGCGTGAGTATTCTTATGTACTTTTCCGACTCTGAGACTAACCTGCGATTTTAGCGACTCTGACTACTCGGCTTTCACTGTAAGTCTCCTAGCTGCCTATCACCTCATGAGTACCCACTGACCATCACGCAGTGGACCTACTACCAGAAGCTTCAGAAGATGACCTCCCTCCCCGTCATCATCAAGGGCATTGGCAGCGTCGCCGACGCCAAGCTGGCCATCAAGTACGGCGCCCCCGCCATCGTTCTCTCCAACCACGGCGGCCGCCAGCTCGACGACAGCCCGTCCCCTCTCGAGGTCGCCATTGAGATTTACAAGGAAGCTCCCGAGGTCTTCAAGAAGATCGAGGTCTACGCCGACGGCGGCATCCGCTACGGAGGCGATGCCCTGAAGCTCCTGGCTCTGGGTGTCCGGGCCGTCGGTGTCGGCCGCCCCATGATGTTCGCCAACATCTTCGGCACCGAGGGTGTTGCCAAGGCTGTCAAAATCCTCAAGCACGAGATTGCCATTGACGCCGGTAACCTTGGTGTCGCTGACCTGAAGAAGATCAACCCCAGCTACGTAAGTCGACACTCATTCACCTGATCTCTCAAGATGAGTACTGACAATAATTTAGGTCAACTGGACCCCCACCAACTGGGCTAACTAAGCCACACATGGCCTCTCTCTTTAAAAGCTGGAAAGCGTGTATATAAGAACTTCATCTGCCTATACTTTGTATGAACATAGAATTAGATTTCAGGATATTTTACAAAAGCGGTCAACTTTGAATGAATTGCGACGCGTTCCTCGTGAGAATGCTAAATAAAGTAAACCACGTGAACGAGATAATCGGGATCAAGTGATCCTTTCTGTAAACCAGATCAAATTTATGACTGATTCGAGGTATGGAATTGAGGTCGAAGGCTGGTCTTTATTCGGGTTGGGAATGAAAGTTCTTCATGTCTTGAAACAATGGGACTGACAAGGCCATGACCCATCCAGAATCGAGACTACCAACGCCCCCATTGCCATGTATCATCAGTGACGGCCGTTTATCAGCGTTAAGATGCTTGACTTGGATGATGCACGGATGAGTGTCTTGGAATTACATCGAATGGATGGCCACCATCAACTAATGGCCGAGGAAAACTCCATGCACCATGCAAGCACCCCCAAAGGTGTATGATATACTTCTCCGAAGTGGCGATAGGAAGGATGAGAGAAAGCGATACTCGCAAACTTGCCAGCTTCGCTTGATCACCAAAGATCAGCGATGTTTCTTGGTTTCCTCATAGATCCAACCTATTACCCCTATGCAATGCGTAATGATAGCCTTGTGTCCCCACAATCCTTCTTCGCCCGAAAGCGCGATACACTTGGTAGGAGCAATGATAACATGACAGAGAGCTATATGCTGTCATGTGAGGGTAACATGTCCTCGAAGCTCGACGAGCAGAAAGATAAGGCGGAAGCTGGTCCTGCAGCAATATCTGGCAAGTTAGGCTTGGCATGGTATTGGAAGGTATTACGAGAAATAAACGAGGTATTAATACATCACTACGCGCAGCTCATTGGTTCTTATTCGTGAAGCCAAGTACGGAAGCCGACCTGTGCACATTGCGGCATTGGATTTGATTAGGGTGTTGCCTTTAGAACACCCAAGCAATAACAACATATAAGCTATGTCAAACGAGCACTGAAGAATACGGGAGACTCTCGCCAGAATGTTAGACACTTGCAGCTAGGTTTGATGAGATCGGGTTCGATGAGCTCCTTGACGAGAAATCTTTACCATACTAACTCTAGAGTAGGTTTCGGGGCATTGCCAAGTTGGCTGTCTAGTTTGACGTAAGGGAGCTGTTTTCACAAGCAGTGAGCTGGACTACTGGTCTAGTCGGCATTGTGCATCTCTAAGATAACATTGACCGACTTTCAATACTCATATGACAGAGGACGGAAACTAAGAGACCTATTCTAGGTTCAGCAAAAAAAATAAAAAAATCTTGGTCATATTTATCCAAGGATAGGTACCAACGCCTTATGCCACTTTTGTGAAAGTAGATGTTGGCCTGAGAGCATGAGTATGTCGTGGTGGAGTCCTTATCTTACGATCATACATGGATATATTAAGGACTAAATGACCAACTCCGAAGATTATACAATGATTCATGAGCAACGAGTCATTAGCAATGAAACTCCTCAATATTCAACCCGTGATTCGAACTCGGCAATCTGCACAAAAAAACAAAACTGGGGAATTGATCTCAACAAAGATATGCATCTGGTTAGGACGGGTTTCTCAGACGTGGCTCCTCCTTCCTACCTACCTCAGCTGAATCAAAAGCAAGCATGTTATTGTGGAGCAGGTGGAGACAGGCAATTTGTACATTCTTGTGAAGCTGTGACCCGAGTCCTGGTCGATTCGTCGTCGTTTCACCCTTCACGCAGTTTCAAGGATCATGCTGAAGTGAGGCGGCCAATGGGCAACTAATTCTCTGTCAAGCTGAGGGGTTTTTGGGGAGGGAAAGAGGGTGGAACTCATCAAGCAAACTCGGCGTTAATCTGTTTCTTTTTGTGAACGGAGGCGATGGGTTGGTCTTGTCTGAGGCAATGCCGGCGCCGAACCGGCCGAGCCCGATGCAGTCGTCCCGATGCAGACTGTCCCGTCCCGGCTAGCTCAACTCAACTCCCGAGTCCAGCCGGGGGTCAACAAACAAACAAATGAGGGCCAGTCAACACAACAACACCCGAGGATACATTGCACTATGCATTTACGCACGTTTGTCTTTCGTTATTTTGCATAGTGCAGCGAAGCATTGACGTCTCGGGAATCCTCACTTGTTGCTGCGTAAGAAGTCAATGACTAGTTTGACCACAACTCCGTGGACGTCGACCTGCTCCTCTTCCCGCGTTTCCTTCATCGCTGACGTCTTCATTCTTGCCTGCCCGATCCCGTGCGTCCTTTTTCTTTCCGTCTCCTCCTCGACGCATCGAGGATACAGAAACAATTTGCAGTCGGCAGGTGGAACACGATCCACCCTGGCGTCAGCCGGGGTCGCATCTTGGATGTCACGCCTCGGCGCCCTCGCGTCCCCCATGTCTCGTTATCCTGACTTGTTATTGCAGTGATGTGCCTGCCAATGGCCTGCAAAGTGTGCTGACAACCCGCTCGTGGCGTCGACACTGACATGGATGTCCCCAGATGACAGATCCTCCCGGTGGAGGCTCCCCCGGGAGATTTCCCCGTACCCGATGTCCTGCATGTGCTAGTGAGATGCTTCCCGAGGGCAGCTCCGGCACGTATAAATAGAAATCTCGGGAGGTCCTTTTGCCAAGTTGGCCTCTTCTCTCACCTTGACTCTCGGATCGGTTCTGGTCTGTTGACTGTTGACTCCCGGCTCTCACCATCCACTCGTCCGAATTGGTCAAAACATCAATACCAAATACCAAGCACAAACAACTCTTCCAGCATCTACAGTCCTCTCTCGCTGAACCTGGTTCCCCGCCGTCGCTGCAACCACCTCCCTGACGACTGTCGCCCAGTATCATCCCAACAACACATATCCAACTCCGTCCGGCAGCGTTCCCACGCTCCGCGGACCGGCTTCATCAGTCACCATTTCAGCCCCTAAAGGATTGAAGAGGTTGACCAAGAGCCTGCGCGGCCTCCGCCGTCGCCGCTCGAAGTCTTCCCAAACCTCTACTCTTGCCGAATCCATTGACACTAGGGACGACTCCGAGTTCCCGCCCTCCCCGACTTCGGAGCTGTCTGTGGCCTCGCCTTTCTCGACAAAGGAAGAGCCCAGATACGAACCTCCTAAAGCCGAACTCGAAAGGAAATTTGAACCCGCCAAGAAGCCTGAACCCGCCAAGGAACCCGAAGCACCTCCAAAGGGGCCTCCTGAGCCTGACAAGTCTAAACCTGAACGGCTGTCCCAGCCTCCTCCCACGTTTAAGAAGCCCGAGATCCCTGTGAGAAAGGTGCCAAATGAAGCAAACTTGAAGGATGAACCTCGAGTTGAACCTGTGGTACCGGCGAAGGAGCTGAAGAAGAAAGGGCCTGAACCTCAGCCTCAACCCGCGCCGCCCGTTGAGAAGTCCACTCCTCCTATTGTGAAGCCGGTATCTCCTGTCAAGGCACCCACCACTCTGGTTGACAAGCCCGTGGCGCTGGAGAGGCCTCTGCCCTCTATTCAGAAGCCGGCAAGTCCCATCGAGAAGACTACATCCACTGAGAAGCCCGCTGCGCCCCTTCAAAAGCCCCCAGCTCTCGCTGAGAAACCCACAACTCCCGCCGAGAAGCCTGTGGTTCCCGTTCAGAAACCTGCTGCCCCCACTGAGAAAGCCGCATCGCCTGTCAAGAACTTCACGCCTCCCGTCCAGAAGGCCAAGGTTCCCATTAAGAAGTCCACGTTTCCCGTCGGGAAGCAGGCACCCCCAGCTGAGAAGCCGATAACCCTTGCCAAGGAGGTCATACCTCCTGTTCAGAAGCCCACGCCTCCTGTTGAGAAACCGGTGTTTCTCTTCAGAAGACCTACGCCTCCTCTAGAGAAACCCGCACCTCCCGTGGCGAAAGCTGTGCTTCCCGTTGATAAGACCGCGCATCCTGTCGAGAAGCCTGGACCTCCCGCCGAGAAGCCCACAGCGCCTATCGAGAAACCAATGACCGTTAAAAAGCTCACGCCCACTATTGAAAAGCCCACCCCTCGTGTCGAGGAACCCAAGCGACTTGCGAAGGAGCCTAAGATCCCTTCTCCTGTCACTGTCAACGACGTTCCCGAGTTTCAGTCGAGCCATCACACCCCCGCAGTCTCGTGGGCTCCTCAAGTATTATATGCTCCTCAAGTCTCCGATGCTCCAGGCGTTTCCTATGCCCCGGATGTGGAGTGGGCTCCAGGTATCGAATGGGCTCCGGACGTGAAATGGACAACCGACAGCTCTTGGGCACCGGATGTCTCATCGGCACCGGACGTCGAACCAATTCCAAATGTTGAGCCCGCCCCGGAAACGGCTCCGGTTCCGGACGTAAACCCGGCGCCGTTGATCATCGCGCCTCCTCCAGTTGCTCCGGCACCACGGACTCTCCCGCCTCCGCCTCGAGCTTCCATCCCAACCGTCACTATGGTATGGGCTTCTGCTTAAAAGTGAATTCGTCGTTGTTGGGTTATTTGATTCTGATATCTCGCTCGCTTTGATTGCAAAAAGAAGACTCAGGAAAGAAGGATTGCGACCACCTGAGTACCAGGGATATTCATACTGCAAGCCTAGGAAGTAGCTGAAAGGGAGCAGGGACATGATTTCCATCATGACGAGACTGAACCAACTTTCATTTAAAGTTTGGGTTTATGCCCTATGCTTAAGTTGGAAGCAATGGGCTTCGTTGATCGGTGGATATCCTTCCAGCTTTCTAAAAAGTGCAAGCTTCACATATTCCATATGTATTGGACAAATTGTATGCTCTGGATTAGAAGAAATAGATGAATTTACCGTACTTGACTATATTTGATAAGGGTAGTTCGAAGTGCGAATTGCAGTTACAACTGGCTTTCTTACACAGTAACTTAGATACACGCAGTAGCACGTGTATAGGCCCCCTCCCTTTCTCAAACCGAACCACAAACTACAATCCCTTGAGAAGCCAAACTGCGAACAAACGCCAATACTCCTTTGATCGCCACAGATGGTATGTTCCCGTCCTCGTCGAACGAAGGATCATAA
Source organism: Neonectria magnoliae (assembly GCA_037954305.1). NCBI lineage: Eukaryota > Fungi > Ascomycota > Sordariomycetes > Hypocreales > Nectriaceae > Neonectria > Neonectria magnoliae. Next base: position 26,327 of record JAZAVK010000138.1, on the reverse strand, counting down.
GATGCGACAGTCAAAGCCGACGGCCGTATCTTTCGAGGAAGCATCTCCAAGCATCCGACAAGGTCCGCTTCCAGCAGACCGCCGGGAGCAGAGAACTTGTTTACCGCGCCGACAGATGTATCGAGACAGTCTAGGTCAACATGAACCATCGTCTCGTTCATGTCTTTATTTTCCAAGGTATTTTGAAACTCGATTCTGAAATCGACGTGCCGGACCATGTCTCCCCATATGACCGAGAAACCTGCGTCGATAACTCGCTCCCGCTCCAGTTCCGTTACGTCGCGCATGCCGACGTGGACGAAGCTTTTCTTGAGATCCATGGGCTGGAATCCAGGGACGCTGGAAAGCAGAGTCTTCCATACGTCACCTTCCAGCATTGCAACTGGCATCGAGTCAAGATATCCGCTGGCCAGGCTGTCGGGGGTGTTGAAGTCGTCATGTGCGTCAAACCACACACAAGCCGGCGTGATCTTCCGGCGGAGGAACTCGCTCGAAGCAGAGAGACCCGCGGCCACTCCAACTGCGGCGGAGCAGTTTCCGGACAGGACGATGGGGAACGAACCGGCGTCGACAGCCTGGGTGACTGTCTTGGAGGTACGCCGCAGCAGCTCGAACAGACGGGCGATTTCGCCGTCGAAGTCATCCACGGGCTCGATCTCGACCGCGTTTACGGCGAACCCTTGGTCTCGAAGGACAGTGATGAGGCCGGCCTTGATCAGGATTGTTGGTCCAGCGCCGACAGCCTTGTCTCTGACGCCAAGGTGGTAAGGTGACGAGATGACGGTGATGGATTTTGCAGGAGCCATTTTGGACAACGAAGAAGATTGCTGGTTGACTCGAGATAGAGAAAAGTCGACAACGGTTGGAAGCTTGTCGCTTGATACTTGGGCGAATGCGTGACACACAACGTTGACAGTTGAAATGATAGAGAGATGAACGTGTGATATATCTAATACTGGACATACGTTGGGCAAATAATAATGTGATTACGACTATTCCTCTAAGTCTAGTAGCGATGCACATTATTTTAAAGCTATTCCCCCAAAGTCTAGCAGCGCGAGGCGAGCGCAACAATGACACAGATAGGCCAAGGACAAAAGAAGACATGCCTGTGTAATGCATGTCTCTTGAAGGGCGAGCCTTTCCAGTTTGCTTCTTAAGTGGAGAGATTGCCGTGTTATCCGCGTTGACTGATATCGGTAGATAGCCAACCTTCAACCCATTAACATGTCACCCCTACGCCCTTTGAATCTTGGCGCATCACGGTCCGCTCCGTCGATGCATACTATATATATCACCAATCACAAAGCCAATAGTTGTAACTCGTCTTATTCCTAACCCAGATCGAATCCTCTCGCGATCTATCCCGACACGGTATCCCAAAAACAGAACAAAACAAAAGCGCCAGCTAAAGAACATGTGATACTCCTGGCTATGCGTAATCGCGCTCTTCTCCAATCCTTCGTTCCCCAAATAGATATGCGGCCTCAAGACAAAAGCGTCCATGGCCTCTTTCCATACGTCTCTCACTGCCGTAGCAGACAAGTACCGCGTCCACAATGCCACTTAAAATACCCTCCATGGCGCCCATCACAGAATAACCGATGAAACTCGCCATTATACCGACTACATATGCGTACGCGGAACCTCGCATACCCATTCCGTCTGGAAGCTGAATACGCAACTGTTTGGCTGTGATAATCCATCCAGCAAAACCGAGAGCGGTGGCCATGATCAACCGGGTTGCCACTAGAAGCAGCTTCGCCAGTCGGTATGGGAGGAGGCCGTTGGGCTGGCCTCGGAGACGGAAAGCCCGCGGAGTCAGGGTCGTGGTGGGGATGCTAGGCGATACAAGCTCCATCTGATCCAACCCTCTGGCCGAGGTCGCCAGGTTTTGCGAATGAATGGCAGAATATGTTATAGTAAGTGGGTTCATCAATGCTACCACAGGCGTCGGAATCCAGAAGGATGCAATATTCGAGATGGCGGTGCCTATTTTCGATGGCAGGAATATCAACGGCGCTCGGATGAGGAGGGACAGAAGAGTCGACTGGCAAATGCTACCAAAGATGGTCGTCAACGCGTGGTTGAGCGCAGCCGAGACAATCTCTCTTGATGGCGTCGGGGGACCCGCGTTCCGGTGAAAGTACCATTGAGATACAGTCGCTGCCGTCGTTCCGCGGTGGACAGCGTTGATAACTGAAACAGTCCACATGTACAGGAAGATGAAGGCAGCCCCCAGCCACCAACTCGAGAAGCGGATCACGAATCGCACAAGCGACTTGGAGAAGTAACCTCCCATGAAGACGCGTGTGAACATGGCAAGCCAGGCCCATGTCCAGACGACAATCAACGCCAAGCATCCGAAACCCACCAGCATCAGAGCTGAGTTTTGGGCCAGGATTTTGCTGGAAAACTGCAGGATCTCGATCGCTTGCTGGATTGCCCGGCGGCCTCTCACAACCAACCAAATCCAAAGTAACCCTCCTGCGGCAGGGAGGATGGCTGCCCAGCGCATGACGGTGTCCTGCAGGCTCGTCCCATGTGTTCGACCCTTGAAGGACGAGACGAAAGAATAAATCGAAAAGGAGAACATGATGACAGGCACCGCGATTAGGATGACGCTAACAAGTGGTCGGACAAAAGACCTGAGGGTGGCAAGCCAGACAAACGACACCAGGACGGCCACGACAGTATCCACTGCTAGCATATGAAACGACTTTTGGAGCGTTGTGTAAATGGTGTCGCCAACAGGACTCTTACGTGGTGCTGTGTGTAGCCAGACGAGAAAAAAGGTTGACATCAACCCGGCAAGACTGATGAGGAAGATCCAGGCAAAGAACGGGTCATGTCTGAAGATTTCGCCTTCGGCAAAATGAAGCGTTGTCTGGACAGGTTCCTCATCGTTTTGCCGAGCGTTGCTCATTTCCGTTCCTGCGGTCGACTCCCTCCTAACCATGAATGGCGCTCGTTCTAAGTCGCCTGGATCGTCACGCTTGAATCGCTGGAACGGGGGAGGGCTGGTGTCGGTTGGGGTGTCCCCGAGGAGAGACGCTGGCGGGCCTTCGTCTAAATCTGCCTGTGACTCGAGCCCAACGTCCACCATCTTTCCTTTGGTGTCAATTCCGCGCCCGCTATCCCGGTCGACGCTCGATCTGGGGCTGTCTTCCGCCTCTTCCACAAGGGTATCATTTGCCACGCCCGGGCGGTGTGTACTTCGGTTCCCGTTCCAGCTGCTCCTTATGCCGCGCCGCATGCCCCGATCTTTGTACGGGTGATCTTCATGACCAACGCTGTCATCAAGTGAGCCACGGCTGTGGGCATCTGATTCAACACTATCAGCTAGTCTGCTCGCGGCAGCTACCCGACGAGACCTTTGGAGGGCAAACAAGTCGGCGGCCTCTCGGTCCCTTTCCTCTTCATCGTCCTCCTCGCGAAACTCGTCAAGTGTACTCTGGAATAGCGGAGCATCCTGGGCGGCGGAGATGCGAGACGCAAAGGCAAGCTGACCGAAGCGGGAGCCGCCGCCCGTTTGTTGATAAGGATTTCCCCCGTACCCGCGAGACAGGAATGACCTGCTGGCGCCGATGCCTCGCCCGGCGTCCCGTTGGCCTCGTGAGGGTCGCGATGTCCAGTCGGGTTGCCGAGGAGGGGGTTCGTTGTTGTCGGGCTGGCCGAAGTTGGACAGCCTCGACTGGGACTGAGCTAGGAATCTGGAAGCATCTGCAAACAATCAGCATCGTTGCCGGAGTCGGGGGAAACGGGGACATGGCACGAACACTCCGAAAACATGACGCGCTCTCAACACCAACCACCTCACGTGCGCCCAGGCACGCAGAGCGGTGACCTCGATGACTTGATTGTCGACGTGACGTAGGGAAGCGGAGTCCACAGACAGGCAGGCAGACGAGGCCTCGTGTGTCTAAGCGTCGTCGGGGATGCTTGATGAGTTGTCGCCGAAGGGGATGTTTGGGAGGAGGATCGAATGGAAGCAAAGGTCGTGGCGGGATCGAGTGATGTATGAATGAGGAAGGAAAAAAAATGGCAAACCCAAAGTCGGTTGCACAGGTTCCCAAATGGCAAAAGGTCGCAAAGGGTCATGAGGCGGCCCGGCAGACGGATGAGGCGCCCTCGGCTTATCACTGGCGCTGCGTCGCTGACTGTGCGAGCGAAGTTCAGGCAGACAGGCAACCGGGACCTTGAGGAACCCTGCCAACTGCGTACCTCGAGAGCCTGAGGCCGCTGAGCTTTAGTGGCCGAGACTTGCGAGGGTAGGCGGTCAGCAGAGCCCAGTGGGGTACCTACAGAGGCCACCCGTACTCAGGCGCCACAGGCAGCCGCTTGCTTCACTGGAACATCGGTCCCGCCTCGAGTCAAAAGAGGGGTGACTTGACAGGATGTACCTGTTGCGTGACATGGATTGCATGGCCGCCGAAGTTTGATGTTCTGGTACCCAGGCTGTAAGTACTCTTCGCTGGCGTGATGCACGCAATCTGCCGTCTGCATGAGCCTCCAGAGTTAAGAGTTATCGTCCAGTGCCCCTCCTCCGTACATTTACCATGAGGGTATCCTGAACCTTTTATCCCTTCGCCATGTTCAATACATTTACAAGTTTGTCGATAACCTCACGGTTTATGCGAAATCGACCTCCGAGCAGTGACCAGTGGCCGGATGACTGGGACAGAGCAGATTAGCTGATCAAGCGACCTCCGACGATGAGATCACTTGACTCGTCGGTGTCTTACCCAATCCGTTATCGCAGCTTGCCCGTTGCGTCACCGATAGCGCAGCGTAGCTCCACTGTAACTAGACTCCGTCTGGTGGCCGTCGTCCGCCTCAGTCTTGATCGAATCATCCGTCATGTTCAATTTAGGCGGGTAGAATCGCGACCTGACTCCAGAGTTGTGATGTGTGATGTCGTGATCATTAATGTTCAAGGCACATAACCGCATGAGGTTTGATACTGAGGACGTTGGAGCTTCCTCGCGTAAAAGAGCTCTCGTTCGTGCCTGTGTTAACCCTTAAAAAGACTTATTAGGCCTACTTCGTAGTGATTAGCAATCTCTACGTAGATACGTGAGAATATAGGCGCGTCCTCGTGCTCACTCAGGGTATCATTTGCTATCTTCATATTATAATCTTCATCGTCGACTGGGCTATCTCTCAACATGACATCTTGACTGTCTTTGAATAAAAAGTAAGCGATAGCGGTATTATGTTTCTGCCGTGATCGCATGTCACAGCACGAAATCTTGAACTCTCCAAGAGCCCTTCATGAATATTTTGGCCTCGAATTCGTTTGCATTGCTATGCTAACCTCGGAAAGCTTGTATGTTTGTATGTTGAGTAAAAATGTTTGAACCTGCAAGCGATCGTTGTACTCCCAGTTCGAATCTGGATTTAGCATCGTGTTCCACCAAATTTGCATTCATTCCGTTCAACAAAGGCGATTGCCAATCACTAGTTACATGTGAGTATCTCTATGAGTAATTATCCACCTTGTGCCATGTCAGAGCAGATGGCTTTGTGAAAATAGTCAAGTATAAATAAGCATGGATGAAGAGGGGCATGTAGGATTGCCTGTTTCGGCCATGACATCGACAACGTTGGCTGGCTCTAGGTACAATATACCCGGAAACACGAAGCTTGGCATATCAGCAAGTAAGTGAAATCAAGCCCCCGAGACTGGATACTTACCACTGCGTCTATATCAGCCTGCATCGTCACACTTCGCTGATCGTGACGATGCAACCTGGGGCTGTATCTCCGCTAGGACTAGACCCCATTTGGTAGGGGGGCCCTATCAAGCACATGTCGACGTAGATACTCGGCCTTGTTGGAAGCATTTCGCACCCGGACGTTGTTTGGGTATGGCGAATGGCAGACGCACTCGGCCACGATACCAGCGCAAAGAATGTACGGGTCATCGGCCAAGGGGGGACGTCGAGCACAAATGCATAATTACACTCGGACTGGTAACGGATTTAATGCCCCCGAAAGGTGCCGCTAACACCAGACCCAGATATCTACATATCTAGCTACTTTCTCGGAGAACTGGCGTGCGTGGAACCATCTCATCGTCACCTGCAACGGCTGCCCGCTTCCCGAGTAACCCCCTGTGATCTGACCTTCATCCATTTCGCCCCATCATCTTTCGTTTGCACTTTTAACTGCGTGCACCAACCATATTCACCCCCTTCGCAATTCCACGAATTCAGTTTTGCAGATAGCTAAAAACGCCATTTGGTCGAGTCCAGAGCCATCTCAACTCTCACGTGCCCCTCTCGGCTCAACAGCTCCCGCGATACTTGGCTCCCTCGACTCGTCCTCCCCCAACATCCTCGACCCAGCGTCTCTTCTCCTCTCCCCTCCGCATCCCTCCCGCTCCTCCCATGTCGACCACTCCCTGGGACTACATCGCCAAGCTCGTCTGCATCGGCGACTCGGGATGCGGCAAGTCCAGTCTGACCATCCGCCTCTGCGAAGGTCGCTTCTCGCCGCATCACGACGTCACCATCGGCGTTGAGTTTGGTTCCCGCATCGTCCCCGTCGGTCCACCACACTCCAAGGCCTCCAACACGCGCCCGTCCTCGTCCGATCCCTCAAAACCCGAGCCCCCTGATGGCCTCCCCGAACCGCCCCGCGACGCCCCCGTCGTCCCCCAGAAGCATATGAAGCTTTCCCTGTGGGACACCGCTGGCCAGGAGACGTACAAGTCCGTCACCCGCTCCTACTTCCGTGGCGCCAGCGGCGCCCTCCTCGTCTTCGACCTCTCCCGCAAACAGACCTTCCAGCACGTCACCGACTGGCTCAACGACCTACGCCAGATCGCTGAGCCCGACATCGTCGTCATCCTCGTCGGGAACAAGGCCGACCTCACCCAGCAGGAGAACAACAAGCGCGAAGTCACCCGCGAGGAGGCCGAGGAGTGGGCCAGCCGCAACGGGGTCATGGAGTACGTCGAGACCAGCGCCAAGAGCGGCGAGAACGTCGAGAAGGCATTTATGCGCGTTGCCGAGAGGATATACCAGAACATTCAGGCCGGGAAGTATGATCTCAACGACAGGAGGTCCGGCGTCAAGGGTCCAGCTGCCGGCGGGAATCGCCAGGTCAGGCTGGCAGGCGACGCGGCCAAATCGGTAACCGGAGGTTGCTGCTAAGTTACCCAGGGGGTTTGTTACAAGAGGAGGAACGGAGGGAGCACGGAGGCACGGAGACACAGCCGGTCCAAGAGGCACGCGCACGCATCATGATACCCCCTTGTCTGCAAGCAAACAAATCGTCATCATCATCAAGCAAGTGAAGAATTGAAGTACTCATCATGGATTGTACAATAATGCCTAATACACTGTCGGTCTTGCCAGGCCGCCGAAAGACCCATAAATGGAAACAAACTGCTCTCATGTTGCATTAGACGCGGAGTACATTCCGGTGATTCTCTTTGAACTCTTTTTGTCTTTCCCTAACTCGCTTTCCCAGCCCAGATCCATAAAAAGACGTCTCCTTGACTGAGATTCCCAACATCCTCCAATATCTTCGGACCATTCGCAGAGAGGGGACTGTATCCGTATCTCCACCATAATACATAGCGTGTACTCATCTTGAGTAACACCTCTCATCGCGGACTGGCAAAAAGCCCGTCCATGCTTGAGAGGTCGTTCAAACATCACTCTAGTCAGTGATCCTCCATCCATCGAACCACTTCATGTAGGCATACTCCTTATGGTTGCCAGTCATGCCCCAGCAGATGGGAATGAAGTACACGTAAAGGCCGATGATGACGGTGTACAGAATGCTGTAGACGACCGCCTGGACCGCCTTGTTGCGGTTGCGCATAGTCCAGTCGATCAGGAAGCCGAAGGTGAGGACGGCAAAGTACAGAGCCGGATAGTAGTGGTGCACGTAGGTAACACGCGCCATAATGACAAAGGGCAGGTAGTGGAGGAACCATCCGGCAATAGGGTACAGAGCAGCATAGTGGATCTGATCAATCTCATTCTGATCGAGGTCCTGGAAGCCACGCTGCCATCGGAGAATATACCAGACGACGACGAGACCGACAACGCCAAGCGAGACGGTGGAGCCCCAATAGACAAGGGGGTTACCAAGCAGGAAGTACTTGACGATATCATCGCCCCAACCGCACATGCGGAGACCAACGTTCAGGATAGGCCACTGCCACCACTTGGAAGCAAGGTCGTCCTGCTTATCGGGGTCGGGAACCAGAGCGTTGTTGGAGGTCATCATGGCAACGTTGAGGTGGACAAAGTCGTGGAAGAATGGGGACTTGTAGGCGCCAGCCTCGGCGGAGGGAACTAGATTGAGTCAGTTTTATGCATTTTGAGCAAGACTGTGTGAAGGCCTTAACGTACGCTTATCGTTGACGTGGGCCTCGACGTTCCAGTGGGTGTAGGTATCGCGAGGGTTGTTGTCCTTGGTGCAAGTAACCTCAATCTGCTTAAAACCCCACTGAGGGAGGTTCACATTGCCAGCTCGCAGGTAGCATCCCATGACCTCATTCTTGAGACGGAAAGCAGTAGTGAGGGTGCGGAGTCTGCTGTGGTCGCGAGAACCTGCATCACGGATAACCTCGACCTTCCAGTGATCCTTCTCATCACCAACAGTAAGGTTACCGTAACAAGAAACCTCCTTCTGGCCGCGAGTGATAGGGGCAGCGATATCGTGAGAGTGCAGGTTGCGGCCGGTCTGAGCATGGAGGAGACGGATGGTGGAACCGTGACCAATGTATCGAAGCTCCTCGTCCTCGGGGGTGTACGGAGTGTCTCGGCGGTTGGGGTAGAAGAACCAGTCGTTGTTAGTGTCCTTGTGATGGTAGCAGGTGATCTGCTGCTGCTTGGAACCCTCGGGGTAGGTCTGAACGTGAGAGTGGAGAAGTCCACCACCGTATCCCATATTCTTGATAGTTGCGCGGGAGCCGTACACGATTTCCAGAGGGCTATCCTTTCCGACGTTGGTGCCCTTCAGGTTTGCTTGGAACAAAGAGCTCATCTGAGCATCGCCGGGGCCGCTCTTGTCGAGGATAGCAAAGTGCAGAGCGAAGGAGAGAAGGTAGATGATGAAGGGAATGACGATGAGACCAACAACTCGGGTAACGACATGGGCACCAAGAGTTGTCTATGACCTGTCAGCTGCTTGTGAGGTGTGCCATGGGAAGATACTACTTACAACAGGCATCTTGATGTCACCGAACTTGCGCCAGAGATCCTCAATGGTGTACAGACCAACCAAGGCAGTCACGAAGAGGCCAACAAGCTTGACACTGCAGACACATCCGATGCTAACACCGGTCATGAAGAGCCAAAAGAACCACTCGGGCTCAAAGCTGTTGTGGCGTTGGTTGTGGAACTTGGCCCAGCAAAAGACAGTGGCGACAGTGCCGCACAGGAGCATAGAATCGAGGAGGATGAAGCGGCTGATTGTAGTGTACGAGTTGTCGCAGAGGACCATGAGGGCGACGAGCCAGACGGCGGGACGCCGCAGCTTGAGCTCTCGAGCAGTGAAGTAGGCCAGGGGGATACAGGCGATGCCGAAAGCGGCATTGAAGGCGCGCATAAAGGTATAGTCGACGTCTTCGGGGTATTTTTCGCCAGACTTGAACTCGAACGATCCGTTGTAGCCAGCGAGGACTCCAGAGAGACCAACCAGCATCTTGCCGAGGGGAGGGTGAACGTCGAAGTAGTATTCATGCTTGATGTAGTAGCTTCCGAACTTGCCAAAACTGCACAGCACAGGTCAGTGATGCTACTTAGGCAAACGGGGGAATGGAGAGGGTCGAACATACTGAGCCTCGTCCCATGTGACGATGTTGCTGATGCCAATCTTGTATAGTCGAGTGAAAATAGCCAAAGCTGTGAAGATCAGAGGGGCAATGACCACCTCCCACTCGTCGAGGACATCGAGAAAGGACTTCTCCTAGAAATTCGGTTAGCATACGAGATGCTCAATCGCTAGAATTGTAGATCACCGCACCTTCTTGGCCAGCTTCTTGTTGTCCTCGGGCTGGGTGGGCTGAGGCTGTGAGATGGCTTGCGACGCAGCGACGGGACGCTTTCTGAGGCCATCGCCCACGTCCGCGCCAGAGGCGACGGCGGCGGCCTTGTCGGCAGCCATGATGCGATCAATCAGAGGGATATGAGGATGTAGGAGACGATGCGAGGAGGGCGGATGCGGAAGTGAAAGGGGGCTCGATCAAAGTCGACAAAAGGAGCCGCCGGAGACAGGAAAAAAAGACCGGACGAGCTGTCAGACTCAAGAGGCAAAAGGGGCGACAGCAGGAAGCTCGTCGTCAATGCGAATACCGAGGCGAAGAAGCCAGGACCTGAATCGAAGTCGCAGGTTGGAGAAGAAGAAGGAGAGGAAGAAGAAAGACCCGAAACCGAGACCAGAGTGGTCGAGAAAGAATTGGAGGCGTGGTGGTTCTGAGAATTACGACACGACACGAGGCGGGCACCACGTCCCCTGAAATGCCACATATGCTTCACTGGGCTGGCTGCGGGTACACTAACAGCCTCGACACTGTCTAACTGTAAGACCGGGGCCAAGGCTCCAAGGCTCCAAGGCTCCCCGTTCTGTGGCCCGCAGCTCAAGGGAAAAAGCCCACGCGTGGCGTCCAATCGTCTGGAGGTTCTGGGCCAGTCGAAACAAACGAAACCCTCCGCCCGCCGTCAGCTTTGCTTGCTGCTACCTGCCTCTGGCCTAGGGAGCTACGAGCGCCAAGGGTTGAGAGCCGCTAGCCGCATCTCCACTAAACATCAGTGGATCTCTCTCTTCAGCCCGCCGGCCTGAACCCGCCCGGTAAGCCGGGCCTCCTCCTAACACCCCTCTAAATGCCTACACAGCTTTGAAGGTTCCCTGCCCGATGGATTGGATTGGATGGATCGCCCTTCCCGCCGCGGTACCACTGTGGCACCACCAACAGGAAATTGGAAACCCCTGTCCATGATCGCTCCAAAGAGTCACCATTCAAATTTATCTGGGACGAAGAGATGGCATCTCTCAGCTTTTCTGTCAGCTAAGATAGTCCATCTGTTCTCTCATTAAGATTTTTCTTTGTTCGACCTACCTATCCCATACGAACAGACGGCCCGGAATCACATGTTAAATCACCAATACAGTACTTCGTAAAAGGGGCCTGCCCAAATTAGTCCGCCATGATGGATAATTATAGATCAATCCGAGGCAACCCTGGTCTGCCCACTTGGGTAGAAACACTCTCCAATGTGATCTTCATGTTTCAACCTTCAGCCTGTAAGATTGGGGGTGTATTCGCTGTAAGTCCCCTTCAATCCCACAAAGAATCCAACTACCGCAGCCATCTTCAACACTCCATGCGTCACTGTTTTCGAATCACCAACTGCACCCGAGTTCCCAAAAAGCTAGGCCCAGGCCAGAACAGAGGATAGTTGCTACTCCGTAACCCGTCTTCTCGGTCCTTGATACAGCTGACGATGTTTCGAAAGAAAACTGCCTTGTCCCCATCGTTCGGGTCAGTCCATTCCGTCACCCGGAGGTCGATACCACGGGACGCCGCACCCTCCTCCTTGTCGTCGGCCCCGGCCATACTGGTGGATTATAAATCTTGGAATGGTCACAACACCATCCTCGGGGCCAAATACAGCAGTCTTGTCTCCAACTGTTACGAGAGCACGGCCTTGCACTACCTGCAAATATTCTAGGAGATATGAGCATTCTGAAAAGCAAGTTCTCAGTAAACGGTTTGATAGACTCACCAGTCTTGTCTTCATGCCAGTGAAGCCCAGTCCTCGCTGTGGTTCCGATACGAAAGACGACGGTTGATGTTGGTTTGCTCGCCCGAAGATCGGCAAACTCGACACCTCCTTCATCGAGAAATAGTGACGACTCATTCCGAGTAATTGATCGTGGCATAGTGAATGTCAATACCCTTTCGCTTATCTTGACGGTAGGCCTTGGTTTCCTAAAGTTGTCACGGTACATGAATACCTGTAGAAGTCGCCGACATTACCCCGACTCCGAGATGTGCTCGGCGACATGTTGTACGCCAATATGAGAGGGGTTTCTTCGCTATTTAGCTCACAGAGCACTAAACCCGCCAGAAAAGGAACATTTGAGCATTGACTATCCGAAATCCGAAAGCCGATACTCGTCTGTCTCTAACCAACGCCACCGGGTTCTGTCTCAAATCGTTAACATTTGACCCACTCTACGAGTGTTTCGTACTTGGAGATTGATTTTGGGTCGAGAAGTGCAACGACAAAGATCTGAAAAAAACATATTTCTATATAAGCTTATTTTCCTTGGCAAAACTCTGCGTAGTTTCCACCTCTCGAACCTGCTAAGTTACTTCATCACAGTGAACATTGATCATCGCATGGTTTGTTTTCTGACATAAGTGTCCAACAGCCAGTCCCAATAGCCAGCTATCCAGGTTCAACACCAATATCATTCCGTGTCTCATCATAAAATAGATATGTCATCGTGGCAGAACCCATTTCAGTAGACACCTTGGCCCCAAATTGCACCAAACAGCACCAGCCACACAACGTAATACCCAAGTCCATCCCTCAACTCAAAACGCCAACCACGTCCGAAACCGCCGCCAAACTTCGCCCTTGTTCTCTGTCCATCCTGTCAACCCGCAGAAACGGCCTGCGTGCAACTTGGGCTGTGGCCTGTCAAAGGCCCGCTAGGATCCGAGTGCCCCACGCCCTCTTCCAGAAAGGGTTTCCAGCAGTCGGCGCCATCAATCACATGCTGAAAACAACCCGCTTAGGCTCCGCTGCGAACGGAAAACACACCGTACTCGTACAGACGGGAGTGCAACAGAATGTCGCTCGCGGCAGCGCCTTATGTCATCCTTCCGATCTCGTAGCCACCCACTCCCGGCGACTCAGACACTCCAGACTCTCGTCATCCCGCCCTCATACTCTCGTGAGGCGTCGAGTTTAGTTTGGTCAATCCCCTCACTTCCCTTCGCCCCCTCCTGACGCCTTTCCCATCCTCTCCCGTTGGTTGTATCTCGCAGATTTCGATCCCTGCTCTACGCTGTCTGACGTCGGTGTATCGCCCGTGTGCCACTCACCCCTACGGCCCTTGCCACCGACAGGGCGCCAATGTCGTCCCTTGTCTCCGACTTCATCATCAATCCCGTCCTGCGACAGGCCCGCCGATTCTCTGAAATCTCCCGCTCCACGTTCAGTGGCGATGGAGATAAGCCCTCCGAACACGCAAACGCAGTGAGCAACTCCAGCCACATCGAACCGCCCCTCCCAGATTCCACCGTCCTAGTCGACTCCCCCCTCACTCGATCCCCCAGCGCCTCGACCCAGGAGACCACAGTCGAAGAACCCGAACCGACTCCCGTCATGGCTGAGGCGACGCCTTCACACGACCATATCAGCAGCGCTATGAGCCCGCGCAGCCCGCGCAGGATTCCCGAGGACGATGGCATGAAGGAGTTGAGGACCAGGATTCATGGCATCAACGCACGTGATGTCTCCTCGGTGGAGAAGGCGAGGTTGATACACGAGACTCTCTTGGAGGGATACCGCGCCTCGAGGACTGTCTTACATGCCACCAAGGTCCCCGAAAGCGAAGAGCACTTGGAGGCGCTGCTGGCCCAGTCTCCGACGTCGCGGCCGTTGAAGTTCTGGCAGAATGAGGCCACCAGCGCGGACAGGTTCGTCCTCAGCGACGAGGACATCAAGCCCACATTCGTTCCGGTGAAGCAGTCAAAGAACCACGGGAGCGAAACGACCGTGGTGTCTCCAGAGGTGGTACCCGAAATGGACCAGCCCTTGGGGTGTCAGCATTATGAGCGGAACGTCAAACTCCAATGCTTCACTTGCAAAAAGTGGTACACGTGTCGGTTCTGTCACGATGCGAATGAAGACCATAACCTCGTTCGCAGAGAAACAAAAAACATGCTTTGCATGATCTGCGCCACTCCGCAGAAAGCTTCTCATGTATGCATCGGCTGCGGCGAGATTGCCGCCCACTACTACTGTAACATCTGCAAGCTTTGGGAGAACCGCCAAAACAGATCCATCTATCACTGCAACGATTGTGGCATTTGTCGACGAGGCATGGGCCTTGGCAAAGACTTCTTCCACTGCAAGGTGAGACGGGTGGAGCATCTTGGACGAGGGGGATCGGATCGCTAACCGGAATGCAGACCTGTCGTGCATGTATTTCAACTTCTATCGAAAGCTCTCACAAGTGCATCGAGCGATCCACAGATTGTGACTGCCCCATCTGTGGAGAGTACATGTTCACGTCACCGCGGCCTGTCGTATTCATGCCCTGCGGCCACAGCATCCACAAGAGATGTTATGACCAGCACATGAAGGTGTCCTACAAGTGCCCGATTTGCAACAAGAGTCTTACAAACATGGAGAGTCAGTTCCGAAACCTAGATGCCGCTATTCAGAGCCAGCCGATGCCGCCCGAATTCAGTGACACCACGGCAATTATTTTGTGCAATGACTGCTCAGGAAAAAGCACGGTCCGTTACCACTGGCTGGGCTTGAAGTGCTCCATATGTCGGTCATATAATACCGTGGAAATAAATATCAACGCGGGTGATCGTGCACAGGCGCAGCCGTCTATGACGGAGGAGGGAGAGCCGCTGGTTGATACGAGAGACCAACAAGCGAGAGAAACGCCCCGTGAGGTTCCCTCGTCTACATTGGGAAGCAGCCTCGCCCCCATGGCTACGAACAGAAGAAGACATTCTTCACACCAAGTTGAGTCCGAATTTCGCGCACCGGATAGGGTTGCACGGTCAGTGTCTCCTCCCAATATGGGGTTTGGCTCCATCATGGCTCACCTACCCCCGGATGGTGAGTCTGACAATGATATTTTAAGGCTTTGGAGAGGCCATGGAGAAGATTCCGAGGCATCAAGCAGCAACGATGATAGTGGATCGGACGAGGGCACCGATAATCCCTCTGACGACGAAGAGGAGGACGAAGACGACGACGACGACGACGACAACGAAATTGTCCTTATTGGACATCGATGAGCAATATGAGCTTATTGGTCCACGCATGAACAAATGGCACGGGAATCCAATATCATACTTGTTTTGGGGGAGGAACTGATTCTGCAAGGTGTTGGAAGGGTCTCGAATTTGACGGGGTTATTAACTTGGGTTGCTTATTTCACTTCCATAGGGCCCGGTGAGTTCTGGCATCTTTTACATGCAGGTTCATGGCGTAGCTCTTTACGTGACAGGCTACTTGGGGCATGGGGAAGGGTGTTTTCGGTGTGACTGGAAGTGGAACTTTCCTTGAAGTTGGATATTCGAAAACGGTACAAAAAGTGATGGGTCTTCCATCCAGTAAGATAAGGGCATGGTATATAAATGCGATACTCCTGTAAACTCCAGCTTCCCATATTTAAGTGTATGGCAACAATTCCCGTAATCTTTATTGTATCCTAGCTGGCATCACCGTCGTCTCGTAGCAGCGGCAGCATTCTGCTCCACCTCTTGACCCTGCTGTCTGAGTTCCTTGATGACTTGCTAATGAAAGGCGAAAACAATGACCAGTTAGTCAGAACATCCCAACCTCCGAAAAAAGAAAAAAAAAGAAAAAGGCCACAGGATAATGAAACAGACACAGAGAAGGAAATAGGACTCACCGCCAGGGCTTCAGGATTGACGCCGCGCTCAATCATGGAGATGCAGATAGACAAGGTACGGCGGTCGAGCTGGCAGTTCTACAGTAGAAAGGGCCGGTTAGGTCCGCGCGTGGGAAAACAAGCACCACGTGTGCGCACGCAGGGAAAGGAACGAACGAACGAGGATGGTAGAGATCTCGTGGAGGATGTCCACGGCCTGCTGCGCGGCGGCGTGCTTGTCGGGCTCGGGCATGACGGCGCGCGGGAGTTGTGTTTCAGTGGATTGCGGGAGGTGAAGGTGAAGGTGGATGTCGGGTTTGGTCCAGGGAAGTGGAGGTGGGGTTTGGGTAATGGGTTGTGGTGGGGGAGACGCGGTTATGAGCACCTAGACGCGTTGATTGAATGAGCGCCTGTTTGTAGACCACTAACAAGTCACACTACCTTATTAACTAATATATTCATACTCCCAGTGGAAGATACCCTCTTGCCAAGGCGATCTCCTTTTGGAAAGCCGAGTCTTAGTGCCGGTGCATCAATCTTTGCAGATAGTAAGATTAAACTACGTGCGCTATGGGCTACACGGCATGTAAAGGAAACATATACTGTATTTACATTTTTCTTTGACACGGAGAAAGGCTCATAAAGCATCTCGCCAATGCTGTAATACTCTATCGAACACCCTCCATTATTCAATTAGGCCGTTATTTGATGCGTACGAGCAGCTACAACAGACCTCTGAGACTTCCACTCATCACTGTGACTTAGCATGGAGAAGAAGTTATTAGCTTATTGAGGTGACACAAGTATGTTGGTTATGACGCGGGTATCAAGAGAAAATCGTTATAAAGCACAAACCCTCCCGTTCAAGACTTCATTGCCTCTACAAATAGCTCCCTCATTCCCTTGAGAAGCACCACCAGCTCTCTCGACTCGTTCACCCGATCTAGAACCCGCTCCACCTTCTCCCTCTCCAGCTTCGGCCGACAGTGCTTAACGTCGTAGTCTCGTGAGCTGGTAACAAGTTCGAACCATGCCTCCCGCTCCCAATCTTTCTCATCAATGTGGGTGTAGACGAACTTGAGCCGGTCGTCGTGGCCAGCGCCTTCAATCTTTAAGCACAGGTTCGTGATCCAGAAATCCAGCTCCGGCACGTTGAATCGTGATTGCGCCTCCTGCTGTTGTGCGTGCGATCGCTGCGATGCCAGGCGCGCGTCGATCTCGGCCTGTGTTTGGGCTATTTGCGCCTTGAGTGCGTCGCGCTTTGCGATGTGGTTGTCGCGCTGTGTGGCAAAGGAGTTGATGGCGGCTTCCATCTCTCGGGTTTCGGCTTCCTCTTTCTCGATGTTCTGCTGATGAGTCGATGTCTTTATGTGGATAATCTCGATGTCCCTCTTCTTCATCCGTTGATCCTCTGGGAAACATCGTCAGCTAGCTGTAGAATCACAATCAATCGCGGGATCACGAACCCTGAAGTTCGGCAACATTCATGCGGAACTGATTGCGTTCCTCGAGAACGCGCTTTCGGCCGTGCTCGATGAAAGCATCGAATTTGGCGGTGAACTTGGCCATGCGATCGCGCAGGTCATCGAAGCCAAAGTTGATGTTGGGCAGGGTGTCTGCCACGGAGGGGCCAGCAGGTACCATGGTCTGGCGGCTGAGGCTTGCTGAAAGCGAGGGCTCGAAAGCGGTAGACATTTTGCTTGATGGTAGGTCTGGGGTGCGGTGTTGACGATTGCGATCAGACATTGGTGCAAGTAAAGTGCGCTTCGAGATGTTTTCGCATGGTGTTGGTAGGATGCGCTTGGTTATTTACACATGACAGACACGTTGCTCGGCCGACCCGCTAGGTGTGGCACATGAGCTAATGTAAGGTGCACCGCCACGTGGGGCCGTCCCGAAAGTGCTTCACGTTCAAGCGAAGCCAAATGCAACGCGACAACTCAACCTACTTACCTCACTCAACTTTGCCGGTGCTTTGGCTTTTTGGATTCGGTCCATCACACTCACTCGATACAATTAGGATGAAAGCCTAGAACCGGATCTACTTTTCTCTCCGCCTCGAGCCCCTTCACTCTCTTCCCAGGTCGCCTCGCGATGAAGAAAGGAATCTTGATCAAACTTTTGTCACATTGGAAATCATTACTCGGCCCAAATGGCTGAGTCCAGGCGGTTCACGGACTTGATCCATGGTCACATAGGTCGCATAACGTATTTTCCCCAAGGGGATGCGAGATCGCAACCTGGAATTCTTCACACCAGTCGCATCACATCTAACGGTGAGTTACTACCAACATGCCTTGGCGCATGACAACCACTCAGACTGTTCTTAGCACCACACTTCAAGGTTATAGGCTCGACGGCTGAGCTATATCCTCCATCCAGAAGTCCAGTTCCCGAAATATCTTCAAATTTGTGGCAGGCACGCCGAACTCAGAGGCGATGGCTTCTCCAGGCTCATCCAGAGGCTTTCATGGGCAATCATGAGATCCAAGGCCTTCTGGAAGAAAATATGACGCGCTTTCAGAAAGTTGAGGGCGAGGCAAACGACGGCCCATTGCTATCTATTGGCGAAATGACCAACCTTCGAATGCCGAGCCGGGTCACAGGCGCTCCGATACTGGCGGCTGCGGCAGGCGAATCTGGTGAGCTTCTACGACTAGCTTGGATCGATGAGTCGAAATGGCAGTGGGGGCAGAGCAAGGATGTGGCTTTGAACCTATCTGTGATTGACCCAGACGACCTCGAGGAGGAGGCGATTTGGGCCAGCGATGGTCTCCCCATCTCGCAAATCAAGTTTGCAACGAATCTCGCTAGGTACGACGCGATGCGCTGGCTGGTGGTACAAAAGCAGACATCCACAACGATCCTTGAGCCAGAATATCACAAAGTTCCTGTATCTCAAAGGGAGTCCACCAACCTAAGTGTCCAGCAACGGCCATCTCGAATTAACCCAAACCCGCTGTTGACCCTGTCCCACGAACAAACAGGCGGCAACGCTCACACAGATGTCGCTTTCAATCCAGGCTCCAAAGGACAGCCACCACAATTGGGGATCATGGATGAGTGTGGATACTGGAGTGTCTGGGATGTGCTAGGAACTAACACCTTGATCAAGAACACAATGCGGCTCTCGATAGACAAATGCGGGCATATACAGGAAGGGTTTTTGGATGAAATACCCGCCATGCCAGCATTTCAGGCTGAAAAACATGGTCTTTTGTTCGTGGGAGCCAGTAAGACAGACAGCTCTTGGCACGATCCATCTCCAGGTTCTGAGCAAGCGAGTGGTTCCGCAACCCGATCACAACACATTTTGCTCTGGAATCGCGAGAGTTTCGAAGTTGTGGACTTGGTATCGAAAATGGCGCTCCCCAGACTGCCCAACTTCACCAAAGCCAAGGCAAAGCCAAACTGGATTGTGGACATTCGGGTTAGCCCAGTCAACCAAAGCCATGTCTTCATCTTGTCAACGCAACATCTTTACTGGATTGATTTATTTCCGCCCAGTCAAGAAGAGTCGATGTCACCAAAGCCGTCAGTCATGATTGCCTGTCCCCATGTAATCGACGAGGAGGGTCTGAGAATGACGACATGCCGAGCCTCGGAGGAGGCTGACCAAAATGGCTCTATGGTGTTCACTTACTCTCCGAAACACAGCCAGATGCACGCTTATTGGTTTGGGACTTCTTCAGAGCAGAACCTTCCTCAATGGCATAGCCAAGTTTTCACGTTGCCCCACGATAAGAGCGCTACGCATGTTGCACCTGAGGTTCAGTCTCTCGAAATCCGCCCTGCCAGTCTCGTTCCACTGGGAGGTCGGGCCAATGGCTTAGGCTCTAGGTACCTCCGAAATGGTGTTCGGTTCTACCAAGGAAGTATCCTTGGTAAAGATCTAAGCGTTAGATATTGCATCTTTGCTTCCGTTCTGGATCAGAGTACAGATATAACGCTTCCAACAACTCGGATTGGGCACTCGACATCGGATCAAGCTCAGCGATGGAAGAGAAAGAGAAGGGACTTTCTCCGTCACATGGGAAATACGTTCGTGCTGCCAGATGGTATGGCTGAGGCTGATATGGACTTTCTTGTGCAGCCAAATCCTCTTCTAAGGGGGCCTTCAAACTTCAAAAACTCGCTGGCTTCATTGAGTAACCGGCCGATCCATCTGAAGCTTGATACCCTCTGCCAAGCGGTCCAGAGCCGTATTGCGATATCTACAACAAATTCGCAACGTGATATCTCATCAGCGCTACTGTCGGCTGTCCATGAAACAATCGAAAACGGCCTGTCTGCTGGACGACTTCCACTCACGACATGGTATATTAGCTCCAGGCTCTCAAAGATTCCCCTTGCTAATCGTCATGTAGGAAAGAAATCGAAGAACATCTAGGGCCATTACAGCAAGGTATGGGTGATGACGCCGCACAGCATGATGTGCTCGATATGTTCCTTAAAGATGACGGAGAGGCAATTGTGATGCAACTTGGGAGACGCTCTCCCAACGAATCCATGCCATCGCTCGTCAGCCTCTCACAGCTCACCCGCTTCTTCTCAGAGCTCTGGCTCGAACCCCTGGAGGGGAGGATTTCAGAGGCTGGTGGGGAAGTAAGGAGAGGATGGGTGGCGGACCTAGCAAGGGAGGCTTTTCTTGCTACTTCTGCAGTCATGGTTCAGGACACCAGGCTATTGGGCGTTGGAAGTGACGATAATGCTCTGGATAGTTCGCAGTATCGATCGAGCTCGGTCGCCATCAAGTCATCTCAGTCAGTTGGCTCTGGGATTTCATCATCGCCCGTCAGTTCCACCTCAACCAACGCCGACGATGCAGCGATTCGGCGGCTACAGCTTCTGGCGCCGTCATTGGATCCCGATAGGATGCGTTCCGCAAAGCCCTCGAGCGTTCTCTCATACTGGCCAACAGAGCGCGGAGTCAGTACAGACGACTACGTATCCAGTGTCGCATTGGCGAGCGACAAAAAATTTGATGCAGCACGACAGCGGCTGCAGAAGATCGAGAGCAGGCGCAAGGCCCAGGCAGAGAAGTACAAGGTGCCGGCCTTCACGAGGCAGGGCGTATCGCAGGTTAGCCGTCGGAAAGCTGAGGCGCCAGAACTGCCAGCGTTACCCAAGCAACACAGGCAAGTACCAGCGATCCATCAGGCCTTGTCGAGTCAACAGCGGGTTCCCGATTCCTCACAAAGCATGAACTTCCCTGGGCCGTCGGTGACGATGAGCCAGCCGGTACCAGGCATGTTTGGAGATCGGAAGAAGGCCAAGAAAGCCAAGAAGAAGAGTGGATTCAGATGAAGAAGCTTACTAGGTGGGGAGACGGGATTCTGGATTCCAGCATGATAGAGAGATTCCATTATACATTCCCCAAGAGCTTAGCAATTATATACCCTATTGCACATTGAAATCTCACCTCTCGGTTTCGCTACTTCACAGTAAGCCATCCTAAACCTTAGCCCGGCTTAATCCTAAGAAGAAAACTGGTTGCAATTCACAAGGGCAACAAATGACTTTTATTCAGCGGAATTCAATGTTGACCCGACGGTGGTGCATTTAGAGTCTCCTTGACGATGAGTTCTAACAGTGAGCGTGTGTCGGAGCTAACACGGCCCGCCACCGACAAAAACGTCATCGCTCACAGGGCAGCCTCTCTTTCCTGACTTACAGAGACAACAAACCGAAATCCAAGCGCAGTCGCATTTCAATCCGCACCCTCATATCATAGAATCAGGACATCTCATCCATAATCAGAGCTCGCATAGCACGAATACTTGGCTCCTGGGAGAAAAAATGTCTCACTGCCACGACGAGCACGAAGGCCACGGCCATGACCACCATGAGCACGACCACTCAGACGACATCACGCCCGCGGTACAGTTCTCACTCTACAGCCAGATCAACTTCGACCACGTCGTCACGCTCAACGAGGCGCAGCGGGACATGGGCCAGACCGTGTTGAAGAAGACCTGGCAGGAGAGGTTGAGCGTCGAGCCGGAGTTGGCGAGCGACGTTGATGAGCAGCTCCTCATGACGGTGCCGTAGGTTCTTCATCTCTCCAGAAGCCCTTCTTTGTTCGGAGTCGGTTCTTTTGTATGAGAAGATAAACAAGGAAAGATACTGATATCGACGTTGCTGCCCAGATTCACGGCGCAAATCAAGCTCCACTCCATCCTCATCCGCACATCCCCCTCAGCCAGCGCGCCCAAGACGCTACACCTCTTCATCAACCGCGACGACCTGGACTTCACGACGGCCGAGGAGTCGGACCCCGTGCAGACGCTGGAGCTCTCGCAGACGGGCGAGCTGCAGGAGATCCCCGTGCGGCGCGCCCTGTTCGGCAAGGTGCAGCAGCTGGTGCTCTTCTTCCCGGACAACTTTGGCGACGGCGACGAGGACGTCACGCGCATCTCGTATCTCGGCTTCAAGGGCGAGTGGACGCAGCTGGGCCGCGCGCCCGCGAATATCCTGTACGAGGCGGCGGCCCAGCCTGGGGATCATAAGCTTAAGGGAACGGATATCAACCAGATGGGAAGCGGTGTTTGAGGACGTGGGAGGGTCTAAGCAGGTATCAGAGCAGTCTCGGTTAAGGACTAGGTCCAGCCAATAGAGAGCCGCCAAAATTCAACAGTTCTCAGTATAATGAGCGTCTGTCTTCATTCTCGCCACTAATCCAGTCAGTCATTGTACTTGGAGTTGTTCGAGCGGGTGCCCAGACTAGGTGAATTGGGATGGAAGTCTCGAGCTTCTTGATCTTATTTTTCCCGAACCTGCAACAGGTCACAAATCCAAAAGCATTCTCGAGACTCAGACGAGTAAACAATCAGTCTGCCTTGCCGAGACCCCAAGGGAATCAAGACGTAAATTCCCAAAACCATCCGATAGAGCCGAGTCGGCTGCTTCCGAGGTGGGACTTTCGAACCAAGGGTTCCCCAGAACGCGGGAAAGGGAGCCATTCAAAGAACACTAGACGTGGCGCAACCATTCCGCGTTTGTTGGCCATATTGACCTCCTTCAAGGACAGAAAACAGAGGTGGTGTTGGAACATGCCTTGGCACTCTCCGTTCACCACCTATCTGGGAAGAAACGTGGGTGTAGACAAGGCATTCATTGGTCCTCGAAAGACCCCAGTGCGGCTGAGGCACAAGACTCTTTTCAGTGGATCAAATCGAAGGTATACGCAGGGAATTACCAACAGCTATAACGCAAGATGCTAATTAGGGACAAGGAGTGCTCGGAAGATACCTACCGAGTGAATGACAAGGTTGACTGCCCCACGAGCCAAGAATGGTGCTTATTAGTGCTGGTATTCCCATCGGTGGGTGATACTACTTCATACTTTCCATTTCTTCGTCAATGCAGACACTCGATTTAAAGCTGAAGGCCAAGCCAAAGCTTAGCAATACGCTCAGACAAGATGCACTCCTGGCAGGTCTGCTTGGCCCTTGTCGGCTCCGCAGCGGCAGCATGCTATCTCGCGGACGGCACTGAGACGAGTGATTCATGGAGCCCCTGCGGAGGAGTCAACACGACCTGGTCAACGTGCTGCTTTCTGGGCGAGACATGTCTAGCGAATGGACTGTGCAATGGTTCAACGGCAGTCATCACTCGAGGACCCTGTGATAACCCGGATTGGGATGGGTGTTACGAGGCGTGCACAGAGGGTCAGTCAGCAAATTGTCCCCTTGTCTATAAGGAAACCATATTGACAGACGCAGGAAACGCGACTTATGCGTACATTGAAGAGTGCTCCCCAAGCAAGTGGTGTTGCTTACCCGACGACGCGTACCACTGCTGTGACAACAGCACCGCCGAGTTCTTCGCCGTTGACACCACACCGATTGTCTCTGGGAACAGTCCTACGGCGACGGCATCAGCGTCAGCAGATAGGCACAAGGGACCTCCCACAGGCGCCGTTGCAGGCGGCGTAGTGGGCGGCGTGGCAGGATTAGCAGGCATCGCCGGGATCATATGGTTTCTAGTGCGGCGGAGAAAGTCGAAGGCCGGGAGAGGATATCAAGGTGCGCAGCAGCAAGCCAGGAGTCCGCAGGGGTCGCTGCCAAGTGACGTGGGCGACGGAATGGAAATGGGAGCGACGGGAACAAGTCTGAAGACTGGCGAGAAGCGGGGGCCAGGTCACACCGATATATGACGACCAGTCCATGTCGATGATGGAGAACCCCCAGATATTCCAGATGTCTCGCAAACACTCATCCTGAAGTTGGTGATGGCAAGGCACCTTGACATCCATTCTATCCACGAGGAAAACTTAAATGAATTAAGCTGACGAACCCGGAGGGCATCTTGACGAAAACAGGTATAAAACCATTCTATTCTCCCGAACTTGACGCTCCTTTTCTTCTTTCCCATCACCCATCACCCGTCATTCATCATCCAATTCTTTCCAAACCCAGCTTCTCCCCTTCATCACACCAACTCCCCACAGCAGACCAAATTGCAACATGAATCGTCTTCTTCTTCTTCTTCACACCCCTGGACAAGCCAGCGCATGCAATGGAAAAGAGTGGTCGCGGCACCTGGAGGTCGTATAGTACCAGGGACGCTTTCGGACTGACAAGCAGACGAAAAGAAACAAAAGATTATCCCGCGGCACTGTCCTCTCCTCCCCTGATCACAGTCCAGCCCGCACACCGGGGTGTTAGTATGCCTCACGCAGAAGACCTGGGTGCGGACACCAGCCAAACACCTCGAACGCCGGACAGGACGGGCACTTGAGTCTCGGAGTTGAAACGCAGGGGGTGGTATGAAGAAGAGAAGAGAAAAGACGAACGAAAAAACGGCGAGAGATGAGCCTTTTTAACCCTCACGAGGGGGAGAGTGACTTCCCTCAGACAGCTGTGTCTGAGGACTTGAGAGGAGGAGCGTTGCTTCCTTTTCGGCAAGGACTCGGTAAGTGATGACGTCTAAACAGGAGCTTAGAAAGAAATTAGTTAACAAACTGAAGGAACTGAAAGTAATATGGAGATAGTAGTAAGGCCTGCGTGGGTCCGGAACATGTCGTATTAAATAGGTGCTTCAAGGACGGGTGAGTGAGGCCAAAAGTAGAGGTCAAAACTCAGATATGAATGTGCTCTTTCTGAAGTGATGGGAAGTAATGAGCAATGATGACTACCTTATCCGCATCCTGAGGAACACCAGCATCTTATGACCGACTAAATCAATGCTAGCACTGAAAAATAATCAGGTAATTTCATGCAACATTTCAAGATTATATACCTGAAAAGATCAATTCCAAAACCAACCCAGCAAAGTGCTGAAAGTAAGTCGGCAAGTTGGCTCGACAGCAAGCTGGAATAACTAGGCCGCCGAAAGACTCCACTCCAATTGGCCAGAAGCAGCAACGTGGGGCCCGAACTTCTCGAATTTCACCACCACGATACCCAGCATCACCGCCCACCACACCGAAACAACTTTCCCTCCTCGCCGCCCTCCGCACACCCGCCGCCGCACGAACCCAATCCGCCCCGTCCGACGCCGCCGTGACCTTCCCCCGTCGTCATGCCGCCCCGCCTCCCCATCCGGCTGGCCCTCCCGCGGCCCTGCGCCCGCCCGGAGCTCGCCCGCCCGGTGCTCCTCCCGCGCATCGACTCCCGCGGCGTCAAGTACGGCTGGAACACCGCGCCGCCCCGGTCCAAGCACGCCCGCTTCAACCAGCCCTCCGCCGGCCTCCCCCTCCTCACCACCGGCCCCGCCGCCGCCCTCAAGCGCCGCGAGAGGACCACCCCGCTGCGCACCGGCGTCCTCGCCACCAAGAAGGGCATGACCAGCGTCTTCGTCGGCAAGAACCGCGTGCCCTGCACCGTCCTACAGCTCGACCAGGTCCAGGTCGTCGCCAATAAGACCCGCGAGCAGAACGGCTACTGGGCCGTCCAGATCGGCGCCGGCTCCCGCCAGAGCCGCAACATCACCAGCCCCATGCTAGGATACTACGAGGCCAAGGGCATCGCCCCCAAGGCCGACCTCGCCGAGTTCAAGGTCCTCAACGAGGAGGGCCTACTGCCCGTTGGAGTTCAGCTCCTACCCGACTGGTTTCAGAAGGGCCAGTACGTCGACGTCAGGGGCAAGTCGCGCGGCATGGGCTTCGCCGGTGGTATGAAGCGCCACGGATTCTCTGGTCAGGGAGCCTCGCACGGAAACTCCAAGAACCACCGAACGATCGGTACGACGGGTCCCTCGCAGGGCAGCGGTAGTCGAGTCATGCCCGGCAAGAAGATGCCGGGCCGCATGGGCAACGAGTGGGTGACGGTGCAGAACCTCAAGGTCATGCTGGTGGACAATGAGCTGGGCACCGTGCTGGTCAGCGGCCCCATCGCCGGTCCCAAGGGCCGCGTCGTCCGTATCCAGGACGCCAAGAAGCGCAAGGCCCCCGCCCAGCCGCACCGAGAGAAGGCCCTCAAGGAGTTGAACGAGAGGCACCCCGATGCTGCCGAGAACCTGCAAGCGGCGCGAGAAAAGCATCTAGAAATGAAGGAGAAGAGACAAACAACGCCTCTGGATCTCTAGTCTGGGCCAACGGGTAATGTTGTAAGATGAGTGCAAGGGATGGAACCCAAGAACCCATGACCATGGGCTTTGTACTTTGTACGGCAAGGGGGGAGATCATAGCGGGCTTTGTATTATACATACACAAGTCCGTACGGCCTTGTTACTGGCCTGTTGGTACTTTACCGGCTTCACAA
>JAZAVK010000137.1:0-108548 GCA_037954305.1 Neonectria magnoliae | reverse complement strand
GGTAAAGCTGTTGTTGTTGTTGTTGTTGTTGTTTGCCGTTGTTCGTTTGTCATCTTTGTCTCCTTGCCGGTCCCGCTGTTCGTTGCTGCTGTCGGCCCCTTCGTCGGATGCGCTGGGACAGACAGAGGAGACCAGAAAACCTCGCCTAACGACCTAATCTCCCCATCCATGCTATCCGGAGCGTCAATTGATTTCTCATGACAGTAGGAAAAAAGCATCTGACTGACAACTGGAAAGGAAGGAAAACCCGGAACCTGCCTGACCGACTGATAGACAGACCAACGTCGCTTGACTTGTTCTCTCCGAAGTCGCCGTTCCCACTGGACAACCCGCAAGAGCGCGCTGGCGCACATCCGCATCCGCGTGCCGCCCACAGCTTATTCCCAGAGACCACCTACGGTACAGACGTCACCCGCTGACGCCGACTAATTCGCCGCTGTTACTCCCACTGCCGCTGCCGCGGCCGATGCTGTGCAGCCCGTGGGCCATTTTATCCAGGAATCTGCCCTGAGGGATGCCGCTCCTCAAGCCCCGGCCGTCGCTGACGAGGCCAAGCGGTCACAAGAAGTCAAAGTCGACGGCCGAGACTACCCAGAAGCCCATCGGCCACAAGAAGTCCTGGTCGACGCTGGGGAATAAGATTGGGCCGGTGTCACCGTCCCCGCGCCAGCTGCAACGGCCAGACGCCACGCTTCTAGAAGAGGACGAACGGGCGGAGGACGAGTGCGACGCTGGCGCCATCGCCGTGGCCAACAGCAGCCGCCGCGATGAGGCTGGGCCAGGCGGGGGACTCTTCTCCATGCCAGATTTCCGCCTCCCGGATCTACTCTCGCGGGCCCGGAGGCGCATCAAGGAGCGTGGCAGTCGCGACAACGGGAACGGTTGTTCGCCAGCATCATCTCCGTCGGGGCCGTTGAGCCCTGAGTACTACAGTGTAAGTAAAGCCAGCCAGCAAGCAAGAGACGTGAAGAAGAAGCCAACATCCTCACATTTCCTCCTCCCCTCCGTCCCCCGCCCCCTACCCCCCTGGTACAACAGAGGCTGCAGTCTGCAGATGGCTTCTCCCGCCATCAGGCCACTGGGGCTACATCTCAGCCCAGGGCGCGGTAGTGGTCTGTGGTGGCCTGTGGTGAACCTATGACGACCCATGACGACCCATGATCCGATGGAGTCCCCTCGAGTCGCGTGCCAGGACGATCCCGCTGCCCGTCCACCGCGTCCAGGCTCGTCCCGGCTCGTGCTTGCATCTCAGGTCATGGGCCACCATGCGACGGCCTTGCTGCGGCCCTGCTACGGGCCATGTTACGGGCCATTGGAGCGGTTTTCCCTCATCAAAAGCCGCTGCAGTCAGTTCCAGCTGAGTCTTGGTCTAGCTACCTTACGCCTGATGCATCGCTCTCCTCGGCCCCTCCACTCCTCCATCCCATTCGACTCTGCTTCCGATCCGATCCCATTTCATTTCATCTTATCCCACTCACTTCCTTCCTCATTCTCGGCTTCAATTGTTCTACCTTTTTATTTGTTTTCACCTCTTCTTCTCCCGCTGATTGTGCTGATGCGAGACCTTCTCCCGTCCTTCTAGGTCTCGCCAACCCTCCTCTCCCCGCATTCTCCGCCACACCGCGCCGCTCCTGCCGACCGAACTGTCCGCTTCCAGGCCCCACCTCTTCACTCGCCATCACGGCCTCGGCCACTTGCTTCCCCGCGTTCACCACCAGATCCGAACAAGCCCCTCCCTCCTACTCCCCCGACCCCGGGCACGGAGGTGGCCACTCCTACTTCTCCCCCCGCCAAACCTGTCCTGAAGCTGGAGAGAATCATGTCCACTCTTACCGACAGCGAGATTGAGAAGCTCTTCTCCGGCGCCCCCCAGTACTTCGCCCGCAGCGAGGGCCATTGTTCTGGCGCTCCTCATCCCAGCGTCGCCTTTCCCTTTGACGAGGCATTGGAGATCCGCGATCTCACCGATCATGCCCAGGTCGAAGACCGCGCCTGGAGCGCTGTTACTGCCTGGCCCCATCTAAGCCGGGACATCAACCATGATGCCGCTGCCCAGAAGCTGGTCGCCGAGTCTCGCCAGGCGCACTTCTTCATCCGATGTCGCGAGCGTCCCAACATGTTGAGCATGCAGGGCCTGGAAAAGGGCTCCATGGGCTACCAGGCCGCTCTTGAACTTGCCGTGGGCGACTCCCTCGAGGAAGAGCAGTTCGGCTTCGACAGCGTCGGCAAGAAGAACCAGGTCATCGTCGAGGCGAGAGAGCGCATGGTCTCTGTCCTCGGCCACCTGCGTCGCCTCCCTGAAGTTGATATCCTCAACAGACTCAAGCGCAATGGCGAGCTTTATCGAGACAACGACCTCCGAAAGAGGACTTCTGTCTCAACCTACCAGGATCTCTTCCATACTTTCATGCGCCCGTGCAATATCGTGGTCGACAAGCGTGACCACTATAGCCTAACCAATCAAATCAACGCCTTGCTTAAGTGTCTTGGCACCTCCAATGTCTGGTTCGACTTTACGCACGTTGAGTGGAGGATCCGCCTGGGCCAGATCCTGTGGGGAGGGCGAGACGGCGACGACCTTGAAGATGCCTCATCCATCCACGATGCTTCTAGTGCCAGCGAACGCGCTGAAGAAAAGTACTGGCTTCTCATGCAGATTCTGGTCTCGACGGAGCTCCTCATTCGACTGGATGCCGTTACCGAAGGCGAAGAATACGGTGTGGAGTCTTTCCGTCCCATTGACGTTGTTCACTTTGAGAGGGCTGCGACCCGCATGGTCAAGTGGTCACTGCATCTTGCTCGGAGCTGGCTGGACAACATTGACCTGACCATATTTGAGGGAACTCCTCCCAGAGAGGCAAGCCCTCCCCCGGGCTCGGCTGGGTGGTTGGGTTCACTCGTCAGCAAAATTACCCTACGACACCACCATGAGGAGAAGGAGGCCCCTTCCACCATTCGCTATATGATCAAAGGGCGCCATGGCCAGCGTCAGGTAGACGGCCTCACCCACTTCGCCAAGAAGCTGCGTTGGCCTGGAATCAACACATACGAGGCTTTGATTTCCGAAAACTTGCGCAACTCGGCTGGATCGCCACCAATCCCTAGTCCAATTCCCACCCCGAGCTCTCAGGCGAAAGGATCAAAGCGGGAATCGTATTTTGGAGTCTGGGACCGCCCAAAGAGCCCGTATGAAAGGGTCCAACTCCAGCAAAGGAAGCTGGCAGCTGCCCTGCATGCCTCAGGGTGGCTCTCGAAATCGTACATCTTTGGGCTCATGCTCCCTGGTGACGGTCTTCATCACTTCCTGATGGCGACGCTTTTGGAGAATGACCCTGCAGCAATGGAGAAGCTGGGTCCTGTGGCGAACCTCTGTGGAGGCTTCGTGTACTCGGGCAAGAGTTTCTGGAGCACGGCATGCATCGTGGGTCGGGTCATTGCCGCAGGAAAGGGATCAGCAGAGTGCATGGGATGGGTCTCCAGCGATATTGTGCCTATTGGCAAAACCGATGGCTGGATCAACATCGAGGTTGAGGATGTGCCAGGTAAGTTCCTCAAGGAGCCCTTGATACACACGAATAGAGCACTAACCGTGCGTAGGTGACACGGCACACCTTGGAAAGAAAGCTAGACTCTGGGCAAAGAAGCGGATCGAAAAGGAGTCCTCCATTCTTGGAGATGCAGACGAATTCTCTGTTTTCCCAGCCGACTTCATCATTCCCCACGAGAATATCTACTCGACCCCTCCTCCGCTATTGTCCATCAAGCTACGATCCCTAGAGCTCGTCGCTCCACCAAACGCGATTCAAACCACGCCCTTTACCAAGCCACAGCAGAGTGCTACGTCGACTCCTAGCACGGCTGCCAAGGATCCCGAACTCCTCTCTTTCCCTGCTACTGTCAACTTTGCCGTCTCTATCGATGATCAGATTCCAGAGGAGTTTTCCTTCTCACTCTCATACGATGTCAACTTCGTCACGGCCCATCCCTGCGCACCGCCACGAGGAGTCAGGTTCTTGAAGTCTCCGACGAGTCCAACAATCCAGCAGATTGATGTCTCCGGGTCCGATCTGCTGGGCAAGAGTGCTCGCCCTGCCCACAGGACAGGTAAGACCATTATCTCCATGTTCCAAGGCTCTAGCTAACCGAAGACGTAGGCCATCCTTTACACAAACATTACAACTATACGGTCATGCACGTCTCGGAGCTTTTAAAGAGACAGCACACGCCACTTTCTGAACTGCTTGCCGTGCCAACCACGACTCCCCACCGCCCTTCCCAAAGAAACGGGAGCGAGCGCGTGCTCGTCATCGACTGCATCACCAACATGGCACCAGAGATGCCCTTGTCCCCGACCAGAGAGCGTCTCACCTCCAAGTACAACATCGTCCAGCGTAGGGGCAGCTTCCCAGCCGCGGCGCAGATGCACTTTGAGTCGCGGAAGCGTCAGTTCGGGTCCGACATGGAGATCCTGGTGCGGGCCATCTGCGCCCAGAACGGGTGGAACGCCATCATCAGCCGCCGCAAGCGAGGATGTCTGGCGTGTGCTATTAGGGAGGCGGGAGCGTTGCAGTGGAAGGTCATCATCCGGGTGGAGTAAACGGAAAAGTGAATAATTATTCAACAAAAAAACGGGGGAGAGATCCTATTAATCTCTAGGCGTTATTGTGCGGGGTTTTGTCTTCGGAATGGGCAGGTAATCTGCAGGCTTGAGCGGTTGTCCTGGATGGATGTGGGATATGTTATACAACGATGTACAAGAAGATGACAACAGTCCATGTTTGATACCACTCGACGCCCGAGAGGTCGGCTTCGGAAGGGATAAATTTGTTCAAGTTGTTC
Organism: Neonectria magnoliae; assembly: GCA_037954305.1. Lineage (NCBI taxonomy): Eukaryota > Fungi > Ascomycota > Sordariomycetes > Hypocreales > Nectriaceae > Neonectria > Neonectria magnoliae. Next base: position 103,709 of record JAZAVK010000137.1, on the reverse strand, counting down.
AATAAGATCCTCGAAGACTAGTGTAAGCTCTTGAATACATGACGAGAGTTCGTTGCCTACCTACCTATCTCGCACCATGTCTTCACGATATTCGAAGAACTTTGCACAGAACACTCAGACTGGTGTCAACTGTGATTAAGTGCCCAGGTCAAGCCTGGGTTAGGCATTATGGTGGCTAATAAAATCTAGTTGTGGAAGCCCCGGACCCCTCTCCTGAACCCTCACAGGCTTCATCCACGCCTCAACCCAGTACATCACATAGCCAAGTATTTCTCTCGTCATTGTCATCCATCACCCAACTTCTCTTAGGCCTTCAATTCATTCGCAGAGTTCTTGGGTCTAATTTAGTATTCAATTGGTCGGGAATCACGTCCATTGCTGTCATTTCGGCAAGCTATATTCACTGTTCAGCGGCTCCTCCTCGCACGACTCTCTGACACCACAACCTCAACATATTGGACCACTTCTTTCGTAAGTTGATTGAGTATTAAAGGCGTTTCTTATGCCCTAATTTTGGTAATAGATCTGATCAGTCAGAAAAAACCGAGACGTCAAGCTGTGGCTACCCTAAACTGTAGACGTTGAGAGGAGGCAATAAGAGGCTCGAGACACCAACACGTTTTCCACCATGGCGACAGACAATATACGAGTCAAATCGGAGGAATTACAAGAGATCATTGGCTTGAGACATGAAGCAGGAAACCCCTCTACTCAGGTTGACGTCCCAAGATACCCGAAGACAACCATCATTCAACGAACGAAAACCGTCAAGCGCAGCGAGGTGATGGAACAAGGCAGTGAGCTTATTCAGAAACTCTACGATCGCCAGTACAAAGCGGATATCAGCGAAGAGATGAACGCCTGGCTGGACGAACACAAGGTCAAAGTGTTGACCGGGGAAGTCAAGGACCGGGTATTTGTCTGGGGGCTCCAACACGGCAGCAAGATAAAGGCATGGGTCCACCAAGCGCCCGACGACCTCGAGGAATACACGTATACTTATGAGGAAGAGGTTCCCCAGTCGCTCATCGTCAGACGCGACATACTCAACCGACCGCTGCAAGAGATCCGGCTGGTCGCGGCGGAACTGAACGAGGGCTCGCAACGACGGGTAATGCGTCCTGTCCGGCGCCTGGAGAATGGGATAGATTGGCTGGATTGGCATGAGCGTCAGCGACACGCGGAGCGGGAGGAAGCGACAGAGGAGCAGAAGAGAGTCCGAGACGACTTCGTCGAAGCCACGGCCAAGCTGACGACCTCGTACGGAGACTTCAAAGCCTCGACCTCCAAGCTGAACGATTTGCTCTTGAAAGCCGACAACTTCCTCTTGGCGGTCCACCCGAAGGACGACGGCCCATCCAAGAAGCGACGAATCGAGGAGCTTTCGACCAAAGACGAGAAAGCGGAACAAGCTTCAATCAAGCAAGAGAAGATCGAGCAGCCTTCGGACAGAAGGGACCGAATCATCAAAGATGTGCAGGTCCTGGTGGACACGCTCACGTTCAGACTCCCAATGAACCGTGCAGTGTTTACGCAGCTTGAAATGGTTCTCAAGCACCTGGACGTGGATGTCGTGAGCGGGATCGACTACAACCGCGAGAGATGTATCGCACGACGGACGGAGCGGATCAATGCGATTTTGGGCTCGGAAGATGAGACGACGACTTGAGATGGGGCGGTTATTGATTGGGAGGTGCGCTCCGACTACACGCAAGCTGGAGAGTCTGGAGGATGTCAATGAGCGGCATTCCACGGCATGGCATGACAATGAGAATCCGTGTTGTTGCAGGCAACCCAATCCCAATAGAACCGAAATCCGAAATTTGAGCAGTGAAACGACGTGAAGTAGTTATTGATTGAGTTGAAGGCATTCAGATTGATGTTGACTCGGGTGTCTATATACTTCCCCATTAAGCAGGTCGACCGAGGCCACGCCACAGACAGCCGCAAACAGTTTAGCGCCTCCCCAGTCCCCACGCCCTCCACTACTAACTAAAGCACGTAGGCTAGATACGTACAGCGACAGCTCGCAGCAGCCAAATTGCGACTTCAACCCATCATCCTCAACTCCCCAAAGGACAACGAAGACCGACCATGGCGCCCAACAAAGACTCTCGACGACCCGACTTGGGTGAGTAAAGTTCTCGCTCTCCTCGCTCCTTTCCCTCCGCCGTGTCCACCGAGTTCATTCCACGATGCGCCGATGCGATGCGACGCGACAGAAAGCCACCTTAACTAACCCCCCCTCGTCCAGTCATCCCCTACCAGGAGCCCAAGGCCAAGAGCGACGCCACGGACTTCTCGTCGACCATGGCCACGACTCTTCCCATGGCCGCCATGTTCACCCGGAACAAGCTTATCGGATGGTACGTCAGCCATTGGTTATCGAGGCTTAGCGGCACGAGGTGGAATGGTGTCACCCCACGGGGCTCCCATGGCGACCGTGACCAACTCCCGAGACAATGCTAACTCGATTCCCCCCAATTAACAGGGCCGCTGTCGTCTTCTCCATCCAGAGCTGGCTCGGCGAGAGCGAAGACGCGAAGAAGAACTCCACCACCCCGGGCTACTTCTCCGTCGGCATGGCCAGTACGTTCCTCCTCTTCTGATATACACCGTTGATCTACGACCCGTCGTTAACGCTGTGTCATTGCAGTCATGTCCCTGGCAATCACCTACCTGCCCATGTTCCTCCCGCCCGTTGGAGGTGCCGCCAAGCCCGCGGCTCTGACATGAGAGATGCTGAAACGAGCATATCGACAGCAAACGGCCTCTTCTTGGATGTGTAATAAAACGCTTGGAGAGGAATCAAGCCAAACCAAGGAAGGGACGGGGGATTTGAGTCTTCGCGTCGGCGTCAAGTGCGCAGATCTGGCGTCGGGCTAGAGCGGGGATGAGGTTTCGCGTACTAATGTACGGATACTGTAATTTGCGCCTTGTAATATCACGGATCAATGTCTAGTTCATCACTAAAGTTACCGACGGAAGGAAAGTATCAATTTGGCTCATAGGTGAGGAGATCCGGGGGAGGGGACCCTTGAAACTAAAATCATCCTCCATCATATCCCCCATAAGCATATCCCACCATACCCTATTATATCCTGTCCATACCCAAAATCCTTTTCATACTCCTGATTTTCCCCGTATACTCAATCCTGGAAAAACACCGTCGCTCCACTGGGCACCTCGATGGATTGAGTATCCATAGTGTCGTTGAGAATCGCTAGAGTCTCGCCCGCAAGCGGCATGTAAGGCTTCATCTCATACATTAACTCGCACGCCTTTCGGTACGTCTCTCCTTGTGAGAAGGAGGTTGAGAGACGAGGCAGGAGGGTCACGACAATGTTCCGGCAAGCCTGCAACATCCAATAGCCCAGACGCATCCCAAACCCGGCGCGATAGTTCCACATGTTTGAAACCATGGATTCGCAGTGCTGGAAGGTCAAGCACAGCGCCGTCTGCCCGCCATCGGGCTCCACGAACGAGAAACGCGCGCAGGGCTCGAGGAGTTTGATGGCAAGCATGTCGTAAAAAAGCCTGGACCGCGGTTACAAAGCCGTTCTAGCAACAGGGACAAGCAAGGTACCCGGGCTGGGAAGGGTTGAGACTCACTGAAGGACCATCTTGGGAGGGATCAACCCGCGCTCGTTTCCGAATTGTTCGTGAAGGGCGCTCTTCCGATGCAGAAGTTCGTTGTACAGGGCCTTGCATCTGCCAATGTCGGGCACAATGCTGACGCGGTCGTCCTCGGCGTAGTAAAGAACCCGGTCTGAGAACTCGGCAAATTCACACTCGGCGAGCATACTCTCCTTCTGATGCGATGGCTGGCCTTGGTTTAAGCCCGGGTAAGGGCGCCACGTGCTGTTCACCATGCCATGATACGGCGACGCGTTGCCTTGGTAGGGCTTGGGAAGCACTGGCTTCTTGGTCCACATCGGACTGCCGAGGAGGATATGAATCTTGCTATGGTGCAGCGCATGAGTTAGTAGGGGTGACAGTACACACCGAGGTAAAGAAAATGGGGTTCATTTCGAGTTCAACTTACGCATCTAAGCTGTAGAATCCCCAGGCCATGGACGCGAGGGCGTGTTGGACTCGCTCGTCAACCGTCACTCCTTCGGTCGTCTGCGGGACTGGAGTGGTGCTGAAGAAGGTGGAAGTGGCGTGGATGTAGAATAAGTGCTCGAGCAGTTCGGATGCTCTCTTCCAGTTGCCAGTAGCCTCTTCGTACACCCACACAAAGGCGATTGCTTGCAGGAGGGGGATGGAGCTTGGCTGATCCTGCACAGCCAGGAGCCGGAACGATTCGTCGGCAAAGACGCGTCCATGGGCCCGGACGGAGTCTTCGGTGCTTGTGCTATCGCCGTAGTACATCTATCCGCGTTGCCACGGGGTTAGCAGATGGTTTTTTTGGTTACTAAGGGGGGGGGTAGAGGTCATGAGATGCATCACTTACAGTTGCGATTGCTAGCATGGCGTTCACGAGGGCCTCGGAGCAAAACCCACCGGGAATGGTTGCCCTGATGTTGGGCATCGGGTTACCCCTGGTGCGGAGGTGCTCCAGGAACAGGTCTCGGTCGATGATCCTCGCGAGTGAGATGTCCCAGGTCCAGAAGAGCGCGAGCAGATGGTTCAGCGTGCCCTCGTCCAAGGGAACTCGGGTCCATTGGGCGAGTGGCAACTCCTCGAGCAGGAGTTCCGAAGACCTCCTCACCGCATGCACTCTGTAAACACCCTCTGAGTCGTCACCCGGCACGGGCTCGGTTCCTTGCATCAGCGGAAACGGCTGGGGGAGACCGGCAAGTCGAGGCGCCTCCTGAGCGGCCTCCCGGTTCAACGCCGCCAGAATCTCAGGGCCCTCGGCGGCCCGAATCCTCAGCAGCATCTGGATGGCCGTGGACAGATCCTGCTGGTGGAGCGTGTTCAAGATGGTAGAGGCCTCGTTGTACTGTCCCTCGAGCTCTCTGATGATCGCGTTCGCCGGGTTTTCTGGCGCGCTGTAGATACACACGGCTCCTACCACCTCGCAAGAGATGCATGTTGGTTGCTGGCCCTTACACTGGAAAACAGAGTCAGTCAATAGGAGCACACCCGAAATGCCCAGCCACACATTCTACTTACTTACCTTCGATTTGCGAGCGCGGCATCCTACACATCGGGACACACGACAAGAATTAGCTTCTCAACCCACACAGGGGTTCTCTAGAACGGAGGGGAACTGGGAGCTGTATCCGTACGCAGGCATGCAATAGCCGTGTGCGACCTCTCCTTCGGCTTGGGGAGCAGCGGCGGCGGCTGTTCTTGGGTTTCGGGTTCGACCTCTGCCGCCGGTCTGGGCAAGATGCGTTGCAGGGGCGCCGACGAGACCATCGCGGCTGGTGGCAAGGGTGGCAGAATGGGAACAAATGGTTGGGCGGGAGGTGGTTCGGAATATATAAGAGTTTAATGGAGACAAGCGACCGAGACGGCTTAGAGAGATAACTTTATAGACTAGGGCTTGTCTGGTCGGTGGCAACTCACTCGGCCAGGGGGACATAACGCCTTAAGTAAGGTATGTGTCGCGTCAACATGACATTGCCGCCCGAGGGGGATGGCCAGTCTGATTGGCGGAAAACGCAACGTCAAGGGCTGATCCGTGTTGAGAGAAGAGGAGAAGAGAGAAGAGAGGCAAAGAGAGAGGCAAAGAGAGAAGAGAGAGCTAGGAGAGAGAGAGAGAAAGAGAGAAAGAGAGAAAGAGTTAGAGAGAGAGAGGGAGAGAGAGAAGGGCACAGCCAGTCCAGTCGTTCCGCTCAGCCATGTTTGCCTCGTGCATGAGACCAGCGCCGCCGAGCTCATCCTTCAGCCAACCATGTCGCCGACTGTAAGTTGCCTTGCGAGAACGTACAGGGAGCATATGATAAAGACCAACAACGTCCATACCGTGACGACCGGGCTGTAGCAAGTAGACACTCCAAAGGTACGACTACTTGACAAGGTCTGCTTTCGTCCCAGCAAAAATCGCTCTAAGCAGAAATCTCTCTTCCACAGCCACACTTACAAGCCCAAGAACCCCCAGCATCTTCGCATCCCCGAGTAAGTCATCGGCGTCACTTCGTTGCCCCGAGACACCGCCCCGTACTGTACTGCACTGTACCGTCCTCGCCCTCCATGTACTTTCGATCTGCCCTTTGGATGAGACAGTAGGTCACATTTGCGTCAAGCCTCGTCTCACAATACGTAGCAGCAAAAAAGCAACGGTCGCACCAACAATAGGTAGCAGCAGAGCCGACAATGGGCTTTGGGACAGCCAATCACGGAGACGTCGAGGCCCGTGGAAAGAGGGGGAAGTGAACACTTCTGAGAGCCCGGCAACCCGGTCATTCGTCAACGCGGTCGGTCGGTGAAGCCCACGACGTCGCATTTCTGCAAATCCCCGACCAACACATCTTTCAAACGGCCGGTCCTCGCCTCCTTTGTTTGCCCTTTGCTGACCTGTTTGTTCTCACCACCGAGTTCCCTCTCCGTCTGCTTCTTCTCATCGTCGCCCTCCAAACCCTTTGTTGGACAAAGCCGTTCGGATCCTCCCCGTCGAAAAGGTCACACACGTATAAGCACTAATAAAGCCCGTCACCGCATCTTGCGCCGCCCGCCATGTCATGCAGCCCCGAGGATGTGACAACTTTGACAGCCCCCTTGCTTTACTTCAACCCATGCAGGGCACTTTGCTTTGCCTTATCCCAGGCCGTGGGTTGCGAGCCGGTATGACGATGTACCGTTGTCATTATGAGCCTATCCTGTGGCGGTCCTCGGTGAGTGGCCACCCAATCGGCGAATCAGAGGCCGCCCAAAGGGCAAGACATTTAAACCCAAAGCGGAAACAATAGCTGTTGGGCGATTAGTGAACGTCTCGGAATAGGTGCACATACAACACTGGCAAGCCCAGCCGCATTGTTCCAGACGCAACGTCGGCTTCCGTTGTCAAGATATGCGGCAGTTGCCTGAGCAAACACCCGCCCGGCCAGTCGTCCGCCTCCCCAGCCGAGTCCGCGCGGAACACCCCCGAAATTAGCTCGCACGGTCGGCAAGCCCTTATTTTGTTGGCATCGACGGATGGGTCGCAAGACGGGAGAGGCACAGTGAAGGCGGCGAGAGGATATGCTATTCTGTAGGAGCATAATCGCTGATCGAAAAGTTATACTGACGCTATAAGCTCGCGTCTCTTTGTCTACCATTGCCGCCTCATGCTAATCACCGTGCCCTTTTGCTTTTGGGTCAAATGAAAACCAACCTACCCTTTAACGCCGGGAGACAACCCCGTTCTCCCCATGCCATGAAAAAAAAAACAGAAAGAAAAAAAAAGAAAAAGAATCCGACCGACCGTCCGCCCAACGCCCTTGTAGACCGAGAAAGCAAATCGCACCACTCATTGTCATCCTGCCGCGGGTATCCCTCTCGAGACTAGATGATGCTTCACCGCCTCATGCCACTGTAGTCCTGCATGAGGTGCGCCATGTGAACGTTGGTCGCCTTGCCGCCGCGCTTGCTCGCGCGCTTCCGCTGTGTCTTGGGCTTCGTGCCTAGGTTGGCGTTCTTGCGAGGGTCCTCGCTCGTGGGCTTCTGCCCCACACTGACAAGCTTGCGGTGCATGTCGTCGGTACTGGGTAGGGGCACGCGGTGCCACATCACGTGGAACTCGGGCTGGACGCTGTAATGCAGCGAGGCGTCGTCGATCCAGACGCAGCGCGGCAGGTTGTCCTTCTTGGTGCGCACGACGAGGACCTTATGCTGACGTTCGAGCGATGAGAGCGTTTCTTCGCAGTCTGGCCAACCGTCCTTGAGGTCTTTGACAGAAACACCCGAGGCATCCGATTTGCGCTGCAGGTGAGCGAGCAGTGACGTAGCGTCCTTGACGCCCGGGATGATCGGGCGGTGAGAGTACATGCCCGTCTGCCATGTCTGCTCGCTGAGGCTGCCATCGGGTCTCCAGTCAATACGTGGGTGACCCCGAAGGCCGTCGGCCAGCTCGCGTTTGTGCTCTTCGGTATAGCCGCGCAAACTCAGATGATCGATGATCTCGGCGATGGTCTTGTCCTCGCCCTTCTTCTTGAGGTACTCGACGGCGAAGGTCATCTGTGTCTTGACCTCGGCGCCATAGCCCGTGAGCTGGGGTTGAGAATAGGGCACATCGGGTACGGCATCGCGCTTGCGCTTGACGCTCGGCGTGTTCGGATCGGAGGCGGCGGAGGGCGAAGGCGAGGGCGGCGCGAGCGACGGCACTGCGAGGGAAGCGGCCTTGGTGGTTACGGCTTTGGTAGAGGTCGGATTGGAGAGCTTTGCGGCGGCGGAGGCGAGGTTCCCCTTGAAGGAGTTTGCCTGCTTGTCTAAGTACGAAGACATGATGGGCGGGTTGGACTGGCTGATGGACGGCGCTCCGTGGAATTGACGGGAGGGAAAAAGGTGGGAGGAGAAAGGTGGGAGGTTTGAGGCGGAAGGAGAAACGCGGGCGGCGAAAGGCGAAAGGAGGGACGGTGGACAAAGGAGAGCGAAAGTGATGGTGAGAGTGAGGTGAAGCGAAGCTGAGATTGACGTTGATCCGTGAGTAAGGCGAGGCTGAAGGACTGCCTACCTAAATGTGGCGTAGCATGTGGCAGGTGGCATGTGCGTGGCGCCGCAGCTCAACAATAATATTGGGCAAAGGCGGTCAGCGTTCGCAGCCAAAATTGGAGCCCCTTCAGCCACACAGCCTTGCGGAATAGCAACGTAGTCTCAACTAAACAGAGAGGAACAGGTAGGCTAGCCAATGAACTCTAAGTTGCGTCGTGGTTAATCGTTTTTCATCGATTAAAAGTGAGGATATACATCTACTGCCCAATATTTCCTTCCCCGGGTTGAAAAAATCAGAATCTTCCCATGCAACACCGTGCTCCGTAGCCTTGCCTCGCGCTGCAGAAATTGTACCCCTCGACAAGGATGCTATTTCATCCCTGGGTCTTCGCGCCCACCCCAACAAAAAAATCGGGGACTCAATGGGTTTGGAGCCGCCCGCGGAATCATTTCATGTCCAAGCCGGGGTCTGTTGCGCGGCCGTCTAAATTTGCCCGGTCCCAAGGCCAAACTCCTAATTGCAATGTCGGCCAGCTTCGGCGGCCGAGCCCACATTAGATTTCCCAGAAAAAAGAACACATTGCGATATGCGATACCAGCCAAGGGGGGGGGGGTTGGTTCATGGCAATGCGCTTCATGCCTGCGGCTGCTGGGACTGAGCGGCAGCTTGCTGCTGGAGGTACTGGTAACCGACGTAGGCAAGGAATCCGCCGACAACGACGACGGCGTAGAGGCCGAGGCTGAGACCACCATCAGACTTGGTGGAAGCCTGGGAGTTGCCGGTGGCAGTGTTCTTGGGGCCAGGGTCGCCAGCCTGGAAGAATAAAGCGTCAACTTTCCGAAGCGGTACGCAATTGAGGCGCGGGGATGGGGTTTCTTACCACTCGCTTCAGCTCACCGACGTAAAGTTTCTCGAGGACCTCTCGGGCCTCGTCGCTGTGGCCAACATCCTCAAAGGCTTCGGTGGAGTCCTGGCCAGCAACGTCCAACATGACCTCCTCACCACCACTGAAAGGACAATGTTAGCAGGAGGCGGGCGCGCACAAGAGATAAGGGGTGGAAGAGACGCACGGGTGCTCGTCAAGGAACTTGGTGCAGTCGTAGACCTTGTCATGGATCACACAGAACATATCGTTCTTGGTGTTGTGCTCAGCAACATCCTGGAAGGAATACTCCTTGATCTCGGCCATCTTTGCTATGTTGGTGGGGGAGGGAAGCGGTCTCGGGGATGGTGTATGGAGAGCGTCTGAGAGGGCAGCGACGGGCGCGAGGTTTTAGGAAGCTGGGCGTTTCGTTCCGGGCGAGGAGGAAGCGTGTTGGAGGAGTTGAGGAGAAGAGTCGGCAATGAGAGAAGCAAGTGGAAAATGGAAGAGGAGGAGGATGGAAACGAGGATGGGATGGAATTAGAGAGAGCAATCGAGGCCACGGTGCCGGTCCCCTGTTCGTGGCAGCCACACTACGACGAGTGCTAGTGGGAGGTACGCAATAATCTGCCAACTGTACCTCGTCGGGTACTCGGAGTCTTTGCACAGCTCCCTTACGCTAGCGGCAGTAACAGCGCATTCCGCGGCCCCGACAGCGGACAGTAGCGGTTCCGAGGCCCCGGAGCCCAGCACGGCAGTTCGGGTAGCGAGGAGGTACCTCCGCAAGTACCTCTCCCACCACGACTCGCTCACTGATGGTACCACCGCGAAATAGGAAAGGAAAAAAGAAAAACAGGGTCCATCGGGTCCCTCTAGGTTCTCGTTTCGTCCCCTTCACTCCCTCCACATGCCCGCCGCCACATCCACTGAGCTACCCGCAGAGCACCAACCCAGCACCGAAAGAAGCCAAAGGTCAGCAGCGAGCGCCGCAGGGCCGCGTTTCGTTTGCTGGCTGGTCCTGGTACGATCGGTTTGCCCAAGTCCCGAACCCATGGGCACCCACTCTGCTGAGAGCGGGCCCGGCCAATGAAAGCCCTCGATATTACCGTCCTCGCGCCCTGATTGGCCCGTTGCCACCTGGTTTTGTGCCCGTGTCCCTTTCAGTAACCTTCTGCCGGCAAGCTTATCGATCCAGGTACGAATACGCCGTGCCCGCCCGGGTTTTCCCATCATCCCAGCCCGTCGTCACCGTCATTTCAGCCCGAAAGCGACAACGAACCCAGGTGCCTCCTCCGCTTCCGTGGAGGACACCAGCTCGCCTCAACCCGAATTCCGGAATCCGGAATCCGGAACCGATACCGGGTTGGACACTTAAGTTATCTTTTTGCTTTTCTATTCCTTCCGTTTCTTCTCTGGTCGGTTTATTCCCCGCCCGTTTACTCTGGCAAACTGAAAATGACGCTGTATACTCCGTGCTGCCCTCGGGATATTGACATGCATTGACCAAGCGTACGGACTCTTTTTTCTTTCTTTTTTTCTTCATCTATCTCCCCGTGATGAATCTCGGTGCATTTATTATTACGCCGGTGCTGTACCCTCGGTGCCCGTGGACTCCTCGGCTTCCGGACTAGGAGGGAAATTTCCCTTTTCAGCAGTTCCTCGGACAGCCAAAGAAACGAAACAATACCTCCGCCGAGCTTCTAGGCAGTCATGTCCGGGGACCATGCCGACCGCCGCACCTACGCTCACACTTCTATCACGGCTGACACACACTCATTCAGAGGAAGAAGCCTTCCGCCCACTCTCGCCCACTCTTGCGACACTACCCCGCCTCCGAGAAAAGCCACTAGGTCAACCGCCGCAGGGTTCGCGATAGGTGCTGTGCGCTGTGCAAACTGGGGAATGGGGGGGAAACCGGGGGACCGATGGGCTCCAACCATCTGTCTTAGTGCCTGCTTCACTCGTCCTGACCTTGATTTTGTGTCGATTTTCCCCGGAGTGGGAGGCTGGAGCTAAGAACGAAAGTCTGTTAAGGCGATACTTCGGCCTTGTCCTTCGCAATCCCGATTCCCGGATTCCCGAGGAGACGTCGTCTTAAGGCGGGGTTCTGGGCGTCGGCAGTCGTCCACTTGTGCTTTATCTAGGCATGATATACGGGGCAGTTCGTGAATAATTTCTAATTGGTTGACTGGGTCTTCGCACTTCACTCCATCTCTCTATCGGCCATATCTCCGCCGTCCATCCTGTCGCTCAAGCTTCAGGAACCTTCTACGAGGCTGATGGCTCGCTGTAAAACAACCCGATCGTCCTTGAATGTCAACTTCTTGAACACCACATCGTAGCTAAAGAAGTGCGCAGTGGATTGTTCCTCACCTCTGACTGACTCAACCCCGACTGACTCAACCTCGGCGATGAACCACCATGTCAACTTGATGTTCGCCCCGTCTCCTCCAAGCACCCGGGTTGTAAGCATGAATGGCTCCGTGAGCTCAGGATAAGAACGCGCCTGGTCGGGCACGTGGGACGTCTCCATCGGGCCCGGCGCGTGAGTAGACATCTGTACGGGGTGCAGATGGCATGGATAGCCCGTCTCTTCTTTTACCTCGCGAAGCGCCGCTGCGCCCGCGACTCGCCACAGTTCCTCCGGCCCTTGGCGAGGAGCCATTCTCCGGTGGTCTGGTTATCCGGGTATGGGCGGTAGTGAAGCAGGCACACCTTGTTCGCATGTCCCGAGAAATCAAACAGAATAGCGCTACTGCTCTCGACGAATTGTTCCGAGGTGTATTGAGTGTTTGGGAACTCGGACGCTGCCATCATGTGAATAATGCCACCACCACCAGTTGTTCCCGAACAGCTTCCGAGCTAGGAGAAGACGTTGCTGGTGGCTTGTAAACGACTTGGTGCAGCCAGGACTGGTGTGTGTTGTATTGACGGGCAGATAAAGAGCCAGATCCAATTCGGGAAAGTCGAAGAGGAAGAGGGGCATGCACAGCGTCTACGAATAGACTGCCTGACTACGTAGTATGGAATTAGGCTGCCGTGTCTGGACCTAAGGCACATACTGACACATCTGATAGCCTAGATTTGCCCAGAACGGCAACTAGACGAGGTCACAGATCCCCACGCTCATGGTCCACGTCTCACTGCTATTCTCTTCATCATTTCAAAAGCCATCGTCATGTCGTTCACAGCCGTTGGTTGGTGGGGTTTTGCTAGTCTAATCTTTATCGCGACTCGGATAACATATGTGTATTATCCCTGCAGCAACTCCCTGCCCATGGTCCGGGTACATCCCTTTGCGACAGGAGCTGAGTCTGTCTATCGCCTCGAGCTTCCACCTCCAATATCCTGGCCCAATCGGTAGCTCGTCACACGATCCCACTCAATCTTCTGCCGCGTGACGGGCAGTTGTCGTCTCAGCCCCTTGAATGCGCCCTCGCTCAGGTTCACGAAGCCTCGGTTCAGCTCCTCCTGGTACTTTCTCTCAGACGTCGAGATCTCCTTGATGATGGCCGCACCGGTGCCGGAAGGGATCGTAGCAGTGACCGACTTGTTGGTCAACAGTCGCACGTTACCGTCCTCGTAGTAGTGAACGTCGACCTTGAGGGAGCCTACGAGGCTTCCCGACGCTGGATCGAAGATGTACAATGACCGCCAGCGACCGTTCCTGCAACACCAGGTTAGTCCTATCCGCCAATTTGACCCGAGACCGAGCACACGCACCAGAAGTTGTTAGGGCTGTATTTGTTTCCAACAATGACAACAGCAATCTTGGAGTCAGACTCGATGGAATAGGCGCCGTATGCTGCGTTGGCAAAGTGCTCCTGAACGTAGGTGCCTAGGCTCTTGAGTGTGGATTTTCTATCGCCTGACGTCAACAAATGTCATGGATACGTTCCAACGGACACACTCACACCAGGTCTGCCTGTGCGCCTTCCAAGACATGGCTTTGCACAGCACTGGCTTTCTGTCGCCCTATTAGCATTTCGCCCTCCCGTTGCTCATATGTCGATTTGTTGACCTACCTGGGTTGCGTGATCGAAAGCGAAGCTGGAAGAGCTCTCAACATCGTAGTATCGGCCGTCTGCGAGTTCGTTGTGGGAGCTGATGATGACCTGTCCGGAGGATTCAGTACCTTGTCCCAACCCGCAATCCGTGTTGTTGCTGGTCACCCACAGGCTGGCTGCTTCCGGGAAGCTTGACCGTGACGAACTGCTCCTCGTTGTACTTTTTGAAGGCGGGGCCGAGGTCGTCGAGAATGTTGCTCGAGGAAAGGGTGAGGGCCTTGATATCTGTCGACGGCGTGTCAATGCACAGTTCCTGCGGACACGGCGGGATCGGGAGGAAATCGAGCGGCGTTACCTGCGACGACGTCTGCGAGCTGAGAGCGGATGTTAGCTGATGACGGCTGACGTGGAGCTCTCGCAACGGAGGTTCGGGCTGAGGCTGGGCTCGATGCAATGGGTCAAAGTACCTCTCCTGGAGGAGCGCCCTCGACAAAGGCCGAGACGGTCTCAAGCTCCGACATGGTGCGAATAGCCAGCTACGCGGGAATGGCGGGAGAGTGAAGAGGAGGGTTCGCGACTGGCGGAGATGGCGTAATAAGGGAGTATGAGTCGAGGCTCAACAGTGGTGCATAAGGTAGTTGCATCAAGTCCAAGTCGGAGTGCCAGGGGAAACGGAGAGGCGGGGCACAGCAGCTTAGGCGGGCTAACCAAAGTGGGGCATCAGTGGTAACATGCACCTGAGGATCGTCAAGTGTGTGCTGGAATTAAACGAATCTCCTGTGTTTGAAAATTACTAATAATTTTATAATATGGATTCCTCTGCGGGAACCATCTACTGGGAAAGCTTGCTGTGTTTAAGTTATTGGGGCTTTGGGTACGGGGCATAGTTTCTTACTGTGTTTTCTACTGTGTATTATCTGCTGCGTTGCTTTGATCTATCTACCTGTCTGGATGGTATTGACTAAAGCTAGAAAACGTTTATGAATGTATTTCTCTGCTTTCATAAGTACTTGCAAGTTGAATGATTCGGTCCTCAGAAACGCAGGCTATTTCTGTAGTTGTTAACCTGGTTGGTCGCATAGAACTCAATCTTCAACTCTGAGTTACAATCAATTTCAACGTGTTAGAGCTCACTCCTCTTTACAAAAGTAAATAGGTAGATGAAAAGACTCAATAAGCAAATTTTAATAGCCCGTAAATTAACTATGTAGGTACGTATGTATTGCCGATAAGTCATCAAAGATGTGTTCTCTTCCTCAATCACCGCGACACCCCAATGTATCCTCGAGTAGCCCACTCCAAGTTCAATACATACCCAGTTATCCAGGCTTTTAACTTCTCTCCATAGATACACCCTGTCCTACAGCTCCTCACAGTATCTAGTACTCCAATACTCGCCTGATATTGTCATAAATTCCTGGGAACAATTGTTAGCGATGCAGATATACATGCCTGGAACTCAACGTGTACTCACTTGCAACATCCGGCAGATGGAACCTCTCAAATAGCAGCGGGTTGTGAATGCTCCATCCAGCTACACGCGCCACCGGCGCTTCCAGCCGGTTGAAGGTGTCTGGATCTTCCTGGATGGCAGCCGCGACCTCGGCGCCAACTCCTGCATTGACCATCGCCTCGTGCACCACCATGACCCGTCCCGTCTTGCGGACGCTCTCAAACACCATCTTCTTGTCCCAGGGATACACCGTCCGCAGGTCGATGAGCTCCACCGAGATGCCCATTTCTTGCTCCGCCTGCTTGATAGCTGACATGCAAAGGTATAGAGGCTGGCCGTATGACACAATGGTCACGTCTTTTCCTCCCTTGATGACTTCGGCCCTTGACAGCGGCAGCTCGTACGGTGCCGTGGGGACTTGCTCGACCGCGGCGCGGTAGAGAATCTTGGGCTCCAGGAAGATGCAGGGGTCGTTGCTGCGGATCGCCGCAAGGAGGAGGCCCTTGGCCTGCGCAGGAGAGCGCGGCATGATGACCCTGAGTCCCGGGATGTGGGTGAAGAGGCTTTCCGGGGACTGGGAGTGATACAGGCCGCCGTGGCCGACACCACCGCACGGCATCCGCACCGTTAAGCCCCCGACGCTCCGGCCGCATGCTCCGTCGCGATATCGGAACTTGGCTGCTTCATTCACAAGCTGGTCGAACGCAGGATACACGTAGTCGGCGAATTGGATCTCGGCGATGGGTCGCATGCCCTCGGCTGCCAGCCCGATGCCGAAGCCCATGATGCCCTGTTCAGTGAGAGGCGTGTTGAACACCCTGTCGGCGCCGTGTGTCTCTGCAAGTCTCATGGTGCACCTGAAGACACCTCCAAAGGCCACATCCTCGCCAAAGATGACAACCGACTCGTCCTCGGAGAGAGCAATGCCCATCGCATCGTTGATGGCCTGAAAGAGGTTCATCTTCTTAGTGGTCCCATTGCGGACCTCCTCAGGCAGCTCCTTGCTGCTCAGCGCCGTCTGTGAGCTGTGAGCCAGGAGAGGCGTTGTGGCATAATCAATCGGAATATTAAGCTTGGCATTGGGAGGATGTGTCGAGTAGCAACGCGCCAAAGGGAGAGGGAGCCGGACGACAGACGAAGGCGCCAGCGCTCGCCTCAGCTGGTATAGTGCGCGGTGCTTCATGTCGACTCTTTACAGTGTTCACGGCGGTGAATTGAGAAGGGAGATGATGGAGAGGCCGCAAAGCTTCTGTTAGAGAAGGCATAGCCGCAGCGGTACAACATACCTTACTGTCCAGCTGATGGTCCTCGGCGCTGGTGATGTCAAGCTCGGCTTGTCACGGCCCCCGCGGGGTTGGCGGCAATCATCGCCTCTGCGACCACTGTAAACCGCTGATAAGATCGTTGCCCGGTCGACAACCGACCCACGCCAAGACTCGCAAGCGCTGGCCGAAAAGTGGACATTCGTCGCAAAACCGGGCACCAGCGTCGTCACCATGTTGCAGCTCAGACCCATTTCCACTGCTTCGATGGCTTCTAATCTTTGAGACTTCATTCCAGCGACGCCGTCCTAGCCTGCAAAATGCCCCCCCGAGAATCATCACGGCCGTCGCACGGACACCGACAACGAGACCGAGAACGCGCGCGAAATGGCCACACGTCGAAGAAGACCGGGCACAAGAAGAAGAAGCCGAGGACGCGGAGGCCGGTGTCAGGATCGGAGGACAGCCGAGCCGCGGGGAGCTCAAAAACACTGTCGGCGGGGGCTCTGGCAGAGCTAGAAAGAGCAAATGCGCGAGAGAAGAAGAGAGCGGAACGCGCGAAGCGGCCGAGTCGAGATGAGTACCGAGACCGAGAACCCGAGAGGCCACGGAAACACCGCAAGCCAGCAAAACGACGAGTTGTTAGCGGCGCTGTTATGGAGGAGGGGAGGGCGTCGGGACTAAGAGGAGGAATCAACAGATGGAGCGACGACAGCCTCGACAAGGACTTTTACGAAAAACAACGCCCAAAAAAGAGCAAAAAGAAACTATGTGAGTTATGGATGCTGTGGTAGTAGCGGAACTGTTGCTAACTGGGACCTAGGGATCCTCCTCGGATGCAGCGCTGTTCTCGTGATCATCATCGTCATTGTGGCGGTGGTCGTCAGCAACAAGAACAAGGGCAAGGACAGCGACGACTCCAACAGCTCGGATTCAGGCTCGTCATCGGACTTGGATGGAGTAGACCGCAAAGACATACCCGACAAGTGGAAAAACTCGTACCTCGATCCGTGGACCTGGGCATCGACGACGGACTTCAACGTCACCTTTACAGACAAGATGGTTGGAGATTTGCCCATCATGGGTCTGAACACGGAATGGGACGACTCGGCGCAGGCGAACGAGAATGTGCCCGCACTCAACAAAGCCTGGGGTTCTTACGCAGACAAGCCAGCCCGCGGAGTGTGCTTGGGAGGATGGCTGTCGCTGGAGCCCTTCATCACGCCGTCGCTGTTCAGCTACGACACAAAGCTCGGCGTCGTCGACGAGTGGACGCTGACGGAGCATCTGGGTGCAGATGCGCAGAGCACCCTGGAGGACCACTACGCATCGTTCGTCACGGAGGACACCTTCAAGGACATCCAAGCCGCCGGGCTCGACCACGTGCGAATCGCCTTTTCGTATTGGGCGGTCCAGGTCTACGACGGCGAGCCCTACCTGTTCCGGACGTCCTGGCGGTACCTGCTGCGAGCCATCGAGTGGGCACGCAAGTACGGTCTCCGGGTGAATCTCGACCTCCACGGTATCCCAGGCAGTCAGAACGGGTGGAACCACAGCGGAAAATGGGGAACCATCGGCTGGCTGAACGGGACGGACGGGGAGACCAACGCAAAGCGCGGGTTGGAGATTCACAACCGGCTGTCCAAGTTCTTCGCGCAGGACCGCTACAAGAACATCATCTCGCACTACGGCCTCGCCAACGAGCCGCGCATGACATACCTGTCGACGAGCGACGTCATCAGCTGGACGGAGTCGGCGTACACGCTGGTGCGCAAGAACGGCGTGGACGCGCTCATCGTGTTCGGCGACGGCTTCATGGGCCTCGACAACTGGCAGGGCAGGATGACGGGGTACGACGACATGGTGCTCGACGTGCACCAGTACGTCATCTTCAACGAGAACCAGATCGACTACACGCACAAGGAGAAGGTCACGTACGCGTGCGACGGGTGGACGGAGCAGGCAGAGTCCAGCATGGACACCAGCACGGGGTTCGGGCCGACCATCTTCGCCGAGTGGTCGCAGGCGGACACGGACTGCGCCAAGTTCCTGACGGGTGTGGGCTGGGGCAGCCGGTGGGAGGGCACGTACGACACGGGCAACAAGAGCACGTCGATCCTGACGCCGCGGTGCCCAGCCAAGAGCGCGCAGTGCTCGTGCGACAAGGCCAACGCGGACCCGGGCGACTGGAGCAAGCAGTACAAGAAGTTCCTGCTGATGTTCGCCGAGGCTCAGATGCACAGCTTCGAGAAGGGCTGGGGCTGGTGGTACTGGACCTGGAAGACGGAGTCGGCGGCCCAGTGGAGCTACGAGGCCGGTCTGAAGGCCGGCGTGCTCCCGAAGAAGGCCTGGAAGCGGGACTTTAACTGCGACGCCGACGTGCCGAACTTTGACGGGTTGCCGGAGTATTATTAGGGTGAGTGGGGGGATCTTGTAAATGAGAGTGCTTTTTTGGCGTGGTATGGTGTTTTTAGCATTTGTTTGTTTGGGTGTTGTTGTTGGTTGCATGGTCCTGGCGATACTAGAAGGCTCGGGGTCTGTTTTTGCGACGAGTTAAGTTAGATACAATATCCGGAGTATACGACGACAAGATGAACGGAGATGTACAGAGGGGGACTCTTTAGGCATATTAAACCGCATGTAGGTAGTATATAGAAAGCAAGCATATAGTTGTATCTAGAGGGTTTGAGCGTCCGTATCTGTAATCTCGAGGCAATACATAGATGAATGACAAACCTCACAAATCCGGGGCTAGTCGCGCGCCGTGCTGACATAACCTTGACTGACGAGAGCCTCCATCCACACTACCACCCGCCGGCACGTTGGATCCGAACATGACATCACAACTTAACCAACGACGACATTGATGAATGAAGCTTTTTTGTTTGGTGAGTACAGAAAAGAACAAGCCTTCCTTCATCTGCAGCTAAGCTAGTCTACCCTCGCCTTCGCCCAAGAAACAAAGGCATCAAATCACGCTCCCTTCCAAAAAGACGACGCATGCCAAGTCGCCAATATGCCGTTCCCTCGCCGCCGCCGCCGAACAGCCGAGTAGAATGCCTCCCCATACATCCGCTGTGCCGGGTTATTTGCCTGCCCCCTTCAGCTTCTTGTCTCTTTCGCCGCTACGTAACTGCACATGTTCTCTGCGAAAGCAAGCCCCTCCTTGTTTCTGTGCCTTTAATTCCGAGTCAAATCCGCCGCGCCCTTTTGCCAATTGCGCGAAGCCGCGAAGCAGCAGCCAGCCAGAGCCCTGTTGGGTCTACGATGGCCCTACAACGAAACAAGTTAGTTCTGGACCGTTTCCCTCCCAAATTGGCGGCCGCTTTCCTTTCTCTCCGCCCAATATCCGGAGCTGACCAAGAAGGTCCCCCGTGCGGATTGCGTTGCTGGAAATGCCATAGGCCCGTAGCCCAGAATTCAATGGGGCGACCACCCACTCTTTGAAAATGGGGAAGCGTTGAACCCTGGTGAAGGCGACGATGAGTAATATTCCGTGTGCTCCAAGGAGCTCCACGGAGTTTGAGGACCGAAGTCGCACGTCGCTATACGTAGTTGGTTGGCGTCGAGTCGCGAGGGCGCGCCGGTAGCTGGTATTTGAAGTCAACGCCCTGCTGCTTGACCAAATCCTAATTAATTACTCTCTGGCTTCCTTTCCGCTTAATCATCATCTCTCTTCTTCTCAATTTCCCCCCCGAAACCATGGATCGCGACTCGGAGAAGGCCTCGAGCGACGCCGCCGAAGACGCCAGCACCGTCTTCTCTCCCATCCAGTCCCGCGTCCGGCGCCCGTCCATAGCCGAGTCCCGGAGGACGTCCCGCTCCGAGACCCTCAGCCGCGCTTGGTCGCAGAACGGGTACAGCTGCCAGGACGCCCAGCTCAGCTCCGACGACCAGGCCGAGACGGCGCCCGTGGAGAAGGATCCCTTTGAGGTCGCCTTTGACAATGGTGATGAGGACCCCCTGTGTCCGCGCAGCTTCAGCAAGGTGAAGAAATGGGCCATTGTCGCCATTGTCTCGATGGCGAGTTTCTGCGTGTAAGTCAACCAGCCCGTCGTTTCGGTCGAATGCCGCGATGTATACATACACACACACATGTATACGCGTATCTGATATGAATCTCTGCATCGCCGACTCGAGACAAGGAGCCAATATACATGATACATAGACAGTCGCTAACGCTCGTAACCAGCACCGCCGCCAGTTCCATCTACACGTCAACATACGCCCAGATGGAAGCCGAGTTCCACAACTCACGCATCGTCTCAACCCTGGGCCTCTCCCTCTTCGTCCTGGGCATCAGCCTCGGCCCCATGTTCCTGAGCCCGCTGAGCGAGTTCTACGGCCGCCGCCCCATCTACCTCGTGTCGTGGTCCATGTACGTCGTCTGGATCATCCCCCAGGCCGTGGCCAAGAACATCGCCACCATGCTCGTCTCGCGTTTCTTCAACGGCTTCGCCGGCAGCGCGTTCCTGGCCGTGTCCGGCGGCACCGTGGGCGACCTCTTCGCCCGCCAGGAGCTCCAGGCACCCATGCTCATGTTCTCGCTAGCGCCCTTCGTCGGCCCGTCCGTCGGGCCTCTGATCGGCGGCTTCATCAACTACAACGTCGACTGGCGCTGGACGTACTACGTGCTCCTGATCTGGGCCGTGGCCATCTTGGTCAGCATCGTGTTCTTCGTG
Source organism: Neonectria magnoliae (assembly GCA_037954305.1). Classification (NCBI taxonomy): domain Eukaryota; kingdom Fungi; phylum Ascomycota; class Sordariomycetes; order Hypocreales; family Nectriaceae; genus Neonectria; species Neonectria magnoliae. Next base: position 82,859 of record JAZAVK010000137.1, on the reverse strand, counting down.
CCGGAGACGTATCGTGAGTTGGCTCGTTAGAAACGGAAGAAGGATGTTTTCACTAACACGGCTGAACGCAGACCCCATCCTGGTCCGGGACAAGGCCAGGAAGATGCGCAAGGAGACGTCCGACGAGCGATGGCAAGCTCCCAACGAAAAGGTGCAGAAGTCTGTGCTCAACGCCATCGGCCACTCGCTGCTGAAGCCCTTTCAGCTGCTCATCTTCGAGCCCATGTGCCTCAACCTGTGCATCTTCTCCGCCATCCTGCTCGGCATCCTATACCTGTTCTTTGGCGCCTTCCCGCTTGTCTTCCGCGACGTCTACGGCTTCAACCTGTGGCAGGTCGGTCTCACGTTCCTGGGCATCCTCATCGGCATGCTGATGGCCGCCTGTCTGGACCCCGTATGGTATAACAACCGCGCGCGCCTGATCGCTCGCCTCAACGCCGCGACCGGCGTTGATGGCGCGAGCGAGCCCGAGTTCCGTCTTCCGCCGGCGATTCTGGGGTCCGTCCTCGTTCCCGCCGGCATCTTCATGTTCGGCTGGTCGTCGTACTCCTGGGTGCACTGGATAGTCCCCGTTATTGGATCCGCCATCTTTGGAGCTGGGTAAGTACGAATACACTTTACACGCGCGAACCGTCGCAATCTTTCCCATCCGCGGGAAGCTTGGCCTTCCTATCACACAGGAGCATTGTGGTCCCGATGTCCAAGCAGTCAAAACAAAGCCCCTGAGCCAGGCATCGTCCGTCGTACAAGGCTTGACGGATCACCGACTTTGTGTTCCTCTCCTCTGTCGCACACGGACGGCCCAAACTCACGGGCTGAGGTCTCCCAACGCCATCCCATCTGCACTCGCAGCTTGGTCACGGCTTGGTCACTGCTTGGTCACGACCGCCACATGCTCCCCCTCATCTCCCCTCATCTCATATTCCCTCGCTGCAACGAACCGTCTGTGGCTAACCACTTGGTGTTTCAAAACAGAACTCTCCTCGTTTTCAGCGGCATCTTCACATTTCTGGTGAGTTCTTCCCATGCACACGCCATCGTCGACCCCTCGTCTGCGTAACCCAGATGGCTGGGAGTGTCTTTTCGCAGGGGGTGACGCCCGTGCCAGAAGGGAGCCAGTGCTGAACTGACACTATCAATAGGTGGATGCGTATCCGCTGTACGCCGCGAGCGCCCTGGCCGCCAATGCATTCGTGCGTTGTTCGTTTGCTGGTGAGTTGGGATCCCCTCCCCTCCCCATCTCCCGTCTCCCATATCCGTTCCCCTCCTCCTCCCCTTGCACGTACAGTCTCTTCCATCTCATCATGTCTCCCTCACCGCTGTAGGTCGTCGTACCCCTGGTTCCTGGCGTGCTGTCCCGCACGACCTGGCGAGCGGCTGCATTAGTGACATTGGGGTTTTTCTTTGCGCTGAGGAGACAGAGAGACAATTAGAAACAGACATATCAGAGCTAACCAAAGATTCCTCAGCCGCATTCCCTCTCTTCGGAACACAGATGTACGGAAAGCTGGGTATCCAATGGGCATCTTCGCTGCTGGCCTTCCTGACCGTAGCTATGATGCCATTCCCGTACCTATTCTTTCGATACGGCAAGCAGATCAGAGCCAGGAGTCGATTCGCAAAGTCCTAGGCGGAAACGTCGGCGTAGGCCAACTTACGTCCGAAACTCTACAGATGCAGCTCCTCGTTGTTCGCCTTCACGGCCCGAAGGAGGTTGCGGGCGGCTACGACTGCTGCACGTCTTTGCTTCTACTGCACCCGCGTCCGCCATTCCCATGCCAATGTCCTGTCGTCTTCTCCCCCTTGTGATGCGAGACAGGCAAGGACAAAAGGAAGCCCTCCAAGTCGCCCCGCGCCACCGGATCAGGCACCGCCCTCCCGGGGGGCGTGCGGGGGACGGCAAGAGACCACGGCAAGACGCGTCTCACTAGCTAACAGGCTAGATTGATGCGACCAGAACACAACCTTGGTCGAGGTGCGGGCGTGGGTCGCACAGGAAATCGTCTGGCCCCGTACTGGGGGACGGCGTGGGGCCGGATATTGGCGTTATTTGTTGAGGTTTCTTGTCTATATCGACGGGCCGTCTTGTTTTAATAATTGTATACGAGGTTTCCGATTATAACGGGGAGGGCGTATCTCCGACGGGAAGTACAGATTGCAGCAAAGCAAACGAGATGCGCGTCATCTGGCATCTGCGGCTGTGAGTTGCAGGTTAAAAAAAGCACAATTTTAAGACATTGTCTTCAGCGAAGAAACGTAATGACGGGAGACCCGCAGCGGGAGTAGGAGGCCGTGTGGGGGTTTCGAGGCGTGACAGCTCATTTGATCATCCTCATCATAGAGATCGCCATCGGCATCGCCATCAGGGATGCGAGTGATGCGCGTGGAGAAACGAAAGAGCAGCAGTAGTATAGACGGGGTTCATCAATGGATGAGCGGAGTCTCGGCAATGCCAAGTCAGCGACCAGGTTTATTGAGCTGCCATGTCACAAGTGAAGCCGGGCCAGCCTGGTCTCCTGCAACTCATCGCTCACCTTCCAGGTACATCTCCATGGCAATCTGACACTGTATCTCACCTGCCTCGTCTCCGCGGGCAGCGAGGCGAACACGACGTCAGCCTCCAGACCGCCACTGCATCTGGGCTTGGCCAGCGGAACAGACGATCTGCATGAAGAATCCGGGGATGGAGGGGCCTCTCCTGGGCCGAGGATGGAGGAAGGCGGTGCCCCTTTGGCTGGCAGAAGGAAATATAGCACGGGATGCAATAGCACGAGATGCAATGTTGGGGCGGAGAATACACGCTGCGACATGGACCAGGAAATTGCCGAGACAAAGTGACGCCGAGGGCAAACGCCACACATTGTAAAGGGACAGCGTCCTCCGGTAAGTGTTGGAAGGAGCCAGTAGCATACGAATACGTATGTCTTGTATACCGGAGGCACTGGAGCGTGTGTTGAGATCCAGTGGTGGTGACGGTGGTGGTGGTGCATCTGTGCAAACAGTTCAGTTTCACAACACGAGGGTTACATCCATGCCAGATACTGATGGCCCACGGCAGACAGCAGACAGACAGCAGATAGACAGCAGACTAAAAACACCCTCAGCGGATGGCAAATCGAAAGCCAGGAGACCCGGGTTGGAGAAGGATGTGCAGGTAGGTAGCTCGTACTACATACGTGCAAAGGGGTTGTCTGGAACCGCAGAAAAGTGGAGCCTGTGTTGCGGCAGCATCAGCAGTAGTAGCAAGATAGAGTTAGGGCCCTTGTTCAGCCTTCAGGATGGAAAGCAGGGGACTCTGGCGGCGGATGGCTCCCTGGGTGGACATGCGATGCGTGGGCTAGATGAAGCCCATCTCAGCCCAGATTCTTCTCGCCGAAACAAGCAAATTCGCAACAGGCAAACAAGCGCCATCTCCGAGCAAAGTAAATTTTGCTTAGAGTCCGAGTTGGCCGAATGCAGTCCCTCGAAGTCTCCAGGTATCACCCAAAGGAAGCATGTCTTGGCTGTCATTGAATCGATGCAGTAGACTGGGGCCTCGAAGTTCTTCAACACTGAAACGGACCAACCACAGAGTGGGTGGGAAAACCGCCGTCGACAACGACAAGGGTGCTCCAGAGCCTCTTTGAGACTACTGAAGCGTCAAGCGTCAAGCGTCAAGCTGCCTGCCCATGGATGGACCATGCCCGCCATGGGTCCTCGGTTATCGCGTCCTGACAGCAGCGCCCTGGCTCTTGGCCCCATCCGCGGATCCATTCTCTTTACAATCAGACCTCTCCAATTAGAGGGGCTGGCCCAAAGCAGACGGCGACGACGTGTGAATCGTCGACCCAGGAAAGAAAAAGAAAGAAGAAAAAAAGCAGAGATGCACCTCGCCCATCTGCGGTTCTGCACCCCTCTGACCATGGGATCCATGCGCAATTTGATCGCCGTCACCCGTCACTGTCATGCAGGCCGCCACAGCCGCAGAGCCATTCCCAAACACGAAAGGACGAGATAGAAAAGGCCTGAAAAAAGAAAACACAGAAGCCCCCCGGTGAGGAAAAAGGAACGACGAAACGTGGGAGAGACGTTTGGAAAAGAGGTCACGCGCCGAGTTGCTGACCGGGATCTATGATTGACAGGCTCCGAAGCTGAAGCTGAAGGCGAAATTTCGCAATCCCCACCCTCATCATGTAACTCTTGACTCTCATCTGGCTTTTGATACGGGAAGTGGTGATTGCGAGGCCGTTCCTTCTGGCGCCAAAGGGTCTGGTGCAATGTCTCAAGCTCGCAAGGATCCAATTGGGGGAGAGATCAGCTCATTGTGATGCCAATAGTCAGGCATTTTGGCGACGCGTTAAAGGAAAGCTGCATGACGCCCTCACAACTCGGTGCGGATACCTGCTGCGGATGTATAATTACGATCATCAGGTATAGCATCCAGGTGCAGTAGATGACATCAGTAGTAGTAGAGAATATCCGTATAGGAGCACTTGGTGGACTTTGCGAATAGATGGGGACGAATAGCGTGGCGGCACGAAGTAGATGTCTAGATGACAGTGGATGGCGGACCGTGGTGGACGGTGTGGTGGACGCCTGGTGTGGTAGTTGACGGTAGATGGTGGATGGTAGCGGACGGGGGTGGATGATGACGCGAGCCGACGGGAAGCGGCGAGGACGAGGACGGCCTTCCGCCTCCGGGCTGGCCGGGGCCTTATGGGAAGGTTGTTCGGTTTCCATACTCCGAGAGGTATTCTTCGTCACTGGCTGATTCCTTGAAGGACCGGGTCTCATGTCCTGGGCAGTATCCGCAACTGATACAAATACTGACTCTCACATTGTGCGTTTGTCTCACTTCTGGGCCTTCTCACCTCTCACACTCCCAGATACTCCCACTCTCTTAAGTGTCCTCTCGGTGACGTCCCGTTTCCGGTGTACATATCTCCGGCTAGCCCAGCCGGCTTCTTGATCGGGACACCAGCAAAGTACCTTGTTGACCCAAGTAGGCAGGCCTATCCCACTGAGCAAGCTCTACTGTGTCTTCTGGCCTTGTCCAGATGGTGCGCATGTGTGTCTCATCGCTTCCAGGGCCAGCATGGGCAAAACTTGCGGGACTTGGGTTCGGAGTGCCTCGACGCTGGTCCACGACCGGCTGAGACTGCGGCTGGACCTGGCCTTTTCTTAGCAGCAGCCTGGTCTTGGCGATTTTTGGCTTAGCAGGCTGGCCTGTCGCAACGGTGCTGCAGTCGCACGACACTAGAGCCCCCAGTCAGCAACGGCGCACGAATCACCACCTTTAAAGGGAAGGACAAGCAACAATGCATTGGCCTTTTCTCCGATGTGCTTGCCCGATGTGTATCGTCGTATACTCTTCTTCTTTAAGCTACCGGCACAAGCCAATGATGAGGGGGAGGCTGGGAGGCTGGCGGCTGTGAACCGCGCTCGTGAGTGTGCTTCTTGGTGCAACGGCGCATTTTCACATCTGAGCTCTGGTCGTTCCCAGATCCATGTTGGAGCGAGCTCGCTCTGGACTCCTGGAGGCCACAACCCGCAACCCCTCCTCCACTTCCCACCGCCCAGGGAGGTTCCGGGTACCTTGGAGGAGATCGATCCACGGCGCAGGCGTAGTGCGTTCGTAGTACAGTAGGCGCAGACGGTAGGCTACCGGCGGTGACCCCCGGCGACGACATGGCGGGGCTGCTCACTCGCTCGCTTACTCACTGACATTTTGGCGTCTTCCTTTACCAGGAAGAGCGCGGAGGATTGCTGGAGTGGAGGAAGTTCGAAGAAGTGGAGGGAGGTGGTTGGGCGACTCAGCGGACCAGGGCCTCGGCTGGCAAGCTGGCTGGACATTAACAAGGTTGATCCGCAGTGATGGAACGTAAAATACTGGTAGGAACAAAGTACCGGGTACAAGGAGCCGGTCAGTGGGAAGGACCAGCCAATTCACTGAGGTGAGCAACGGAATCACTGATGCTGAGACTCTAATAAGGGAATCGTTGATCCATCCGTTGGGGAGCTGAAGGCGGGTTGGCGGGGTGGCTTTCATGGTGACTTCCGTCTGTGCCCCAAACTAACGCCTGGCGGACCTGGCAGTAGCGGGTCGCCTCATACCAAGCCCTGGGTACAATCGTCATCGGCCATCGGGCCAATGGACATGGCGCAGTTTCCCCCCGGCGCGGGCCATCAGGTCCACTAGTAAACCCCGCAGTCGAAAAACTTCCAGTTGCTTTGCGAAGTGTGTCAGTGAGTTCCTCTAGTGCGCGACTGACTGCGCGTCCCAGTCTCCGCTGTGCCGTCTTTTCTGCTTGTGCTCATGCTCGTGCTTGGACTTGGCAGGTGCGCGCGCTCTGCAGTATGCCAGCAGCTGTGCTGTTGTGTTGAGCCTGCGCCTGTGCTCCGCGCGAATCGCAGTCGCAATCGCATCTAGGAGCTGCAGAGTGCTGTTGCTGCTGATTGAACGAGTGTTTGGGGGGGAGATTAGATGCCTGTCCTTGTTTCTGGGTCTTGCTCCAGCGGCCTGTTGCCTGTCTGTCTGTCTGTCCCTGCGGCTTGTCGGTGCTGATGGAGATGGACATGCAGTCGCGCGGTTGCATGTGCTGTGCATGTGGATGTGTGGAGTGGAAGTGCGAGTGAAAAGGATTATTATCCACTGTACATAGGTAGTCTGTAGACCTGGACCCTGTGCTATTCCTGCACACTACCGGGCTGTCTCCCTGTCGGCCTCTTCTTTGTAGGTCCGCCTGAAGGCTCCTCTGACTGCTGGTCTCTGTCGCTTTCTTTTTGCAGTGTCTTGATTCCATCCTGATCCATGAATCCATGATACATCACATTCTCATTGGCAATTGTCACGCCTTCAGGGACCCATCTATTCCTGTTTTAGTCCTTGATGGCTTTGCCCCGTCCGTTTCCATTACCCATTTCCCCACCTTGGCTCTCTCCATCCCAATTGCCATCATCATAGCACGTACAATTAATTCCTCTCTTACTTTAACCCCCCTTTCCCTCTTCCTCCTTTTGCTAAAAGTCTACAGCCAACCAGCCAGTTGCCTGCCAGCTTTGCGCCAACCAACCAACCAACCAACCAACCTGGCCGGTCAAGCAAGTTCTTCACCAACCACCAACCGCCAAATCCCGACTCCACATCCACATCCTTTTTTTGACATCCGCACCTCCACACCTCCACACTTCCGCACATCCACACATGCCACCGCCCTGTCGCCTGACCTCCGGACCTCTGACCTCTCTCCGACCTCTACTCTCTGACTCCCGGCCACTGACCGCCGCCGCCTGATTTTGCGAATTGCCTCGCAAGCGCGCATCCTCTCCACACGCGGATATATCCTTCCTCGTCCCCTTCTCTGGCTTCCATTCTTCTTCCCTCTCTCCCGCCAGCTCCGTTCTCCTTCTCCTCCCCCTCCTACCTCTCCCCTCCTCTTGCGCCGCGCCTGGTTCGCATGCCGCATCTCTGCACAACGCTGCTCTGTCACCATCGTAACCCGCTGCGACCGCCAACGACGCCGTGTGAGCTGCTATAGTGCGCGTTTGTTACTAAGTTGAGCCCTGAATGCAGCCAACCCTCATGGCCCTCGGGTAGCTGCATTCCTCTCCCTCCGTCGTCCACTCTCCACTCTTCGCCCGTGTCGTCGCCTCGTGCCGTCGCCTTGTGTCGCATATCGACGCCCTCTCGTCAAACTCGTCACCGTATCCGCCCACGACGATCTATGCCTCGATCATCCCTCGCACGTCGAGTTAAAGCCGCGCCCCCTCGCTCACCCTCCCCTCCGGCGATCAACCATTGACTGCTCACACGTTACACGAGAACGCCTCTGCGCACATCATCACGAGTCCATTGGGCATATCCGAACACACCCCGTCCAGAATACGAGCTCCTCCGACCAATTTCGGTGCTGCCCAGGTCAAAAAAGGCTTGCCTTCATAATCCCGGCTTCCCACTGCCTTAGACCTTGTTCACGCCCAACGCTCATCTTCCACGGCAGCCACCCGCATCAGCCGCTCTCGGTCTGCATACATCACGCATAGACACGCCTAGTCTTTGCTCGACGAAACACTCAGGAGGCCCTGCGCGCGTTTCCACGCCACCGTGGGGTTTCTTGTGCTTGAGAACAGCGCGCATCACGACTTCCATTCGACGACGCTCCTGTCCCTGCTTGGCTGTACCACGGAGGCTTGATTAGGTACGGTTTCGCAAGGTATTGGATGGGGTGACGGGAGACAGCTATACTGGGGGTCGGAGCCTGCATTTCCGGGACGCTGTGTTACAGACAGAGCCCGGGTTTCTACTAGCTGAAAGGGGGATTCCAGTCTTCACAGTGGATTGCACCAGTCCCACGGCTTGTATATAAAACTAAGACACCATGCCGCACGAGATGGAGGAGAATGGTGCTGAGGTCTCAGATGTCATGTCTGAGAACGACGACGAGACCGAGCCTTACGACGAGAATATGACCGACCAACGCGCAAACGACGGCATCACCGTCATCAAGAAGAAGTATGACCCAAAGGATCCCCTCCGGCCCAGGCGGAAGAAGGCAAGACGGGCCTGCTTTGCTTGTCAAAGGGCCCATCTGACCTGTGGTAAGTTATTCTCTGCTCAGCACGGCGATTGTCTGCATCTCCCCTGTGACATTTGACCTACGAGTTCCCGCCGATACAGCAACCTTACAGTTGTTTATTTTGATGTCACTCCCAGTTCACTATCCTGTTTCATGACGGAATCATCTTGGATCCTGATACTCGCATCATGGCGACTCAATGAAAGGATGAAAAGCTAATTTTTCGCGATAGGCGATGAGAGACCCTGCCAGAGGTGTATCAAGCGCGGGCTCGCCGATGCTTGCCAGGACGGTGTTCGAAAGAAGGCCAAGTACCTTCACGATGCGCCCCCGGAAGCCTTGCGGCCAGTCCTCGGTCCCAACTACAATCCAACTCCCACACCCACTAGGCCCAGCATCCACCGCCAGAGCTCCAGTCAGTCTGACACTATGTCGACCGCCGGCAGCACCTTCTTCTCTCAAGGAAGTACCGCCTCGTTTCCAGTCTACTCAGCGAGCGGGCAGACGCCGGTTGCGATCCTGGATGGCATCGCCTTCAACACCCAAGCGTCCCCCACATCATTCCAGGGGCCCCCTCCGCCAAACCCTCACACCCCAATGGGTAACATAATGCCGGGAAATCCCATGGACTTCAATGCTCTATTCGATCCCAGCAACCCGGCTCTATACAACTTTGATCTCGAGGGTCTCAACTTTGGCAGCCAGTACGCTGGATGGGAATTCGGCATCCTCAACAAGATGGCGCTCGGGGCGGAGACACCCCCAAGGGAGAACTCCATCTCGCAGCCTCCTACGACCGATGCTAATTACGCTGCTATCTTCAGCAATGGCAATGGGCCAGCCTATGATCACCCCATGGTTGGCAACGACTTTTCGGGATTGGACCACAACAACCAGTCTCTGTATGCTCAGGGTAACCTTCAACATGGGTTGCCCCATGCGTTTGCCATCGCAGCTGGACCAACAAGTCTTCACAGCCCGAGTACGGACACTACTGCGAGCCCCCATTCAGGAGCGGGAATGGATGGGTCGCCCAATCACAACTATGCTGGTATCGCCGGAGTCTCGACGCCTGCACCCCGGCAGAGACAGAAGCACTCGAAGGCGGGCCCTCAGTCCATCCTAGGCAAGAGGCAGCGAGACTCGTCCTCCATCTATGAGAGCGTCAAGGAACCGTACCCGTACACAGCGGGATTCCACAACATGGTCGCCGTTCTACGCAAGCGTCTCCCGGGCAACAAACTCCTCAAGATCGCCAAGGCCCTCGGCGAGATTCGCCCCTCGTTCATCTCATGCACGAAGGATCTAACTCGCCAAGACCTCATCTTCATGGAGAAGTGCTTCCAGCGAACGTTGGTCGAGTACGATGACTTCCTCCAGCACTGCTGCGCACCTACTGTAGTCTGCCGAAGATCGGGCGAAGTTGCAGCCGTCAACAAGGAGTTTACCGCGTTGACCGGCTGGACCAAAGATGTGCTCCTAGGCAAGGAGGCGAACCGAAACGTGTATAATCAGCCAGCCAACGGTTCGTCGAGCCAGGACAGTAATTCTCAGGGCGAGATGACGACCCCTCGTCCGCAGAATGCGACGCTAGATACGAGCAACGGCCGCGCCCAGCCCGTGTTCCTGGCGGAGCTTCTGGACGATGACAGTGTTGTGGAGTTTTATCAGGACTTTTCACAGTTGGCATTCGAAGATAGCCGGGGCAAGGTGCAGAGAAGCTGTCGACTGGTCAAGTACCGGACGCAGCAGGGGCCAGAATCCAAGGAGGCATCCCCGCACAAGAGTGCGCACACGAGCATTCTCAGCAACCGTGTCACCCGAATTGACGGTGAGCACGGCATCTCAAGAATTGAAAAGGACGGCAAGGTGGAGTGCACATACTGCTGGACTATCAAGCGGGACGTTTTCGATATTCCCATGATGATTATTATGAATGTAAGTTGGCATCCTCGTGCAGTGAGCGGCTTGAGCACCTCGACTAACCAACACGTCGCAGTTTCTACCACGATACTATCCTGACCAAGGGCCCCAGCAACTAGCAGTATAAGATTGCCGGAGGATACTTGTTTGATACGTTCTTTCTCCCTCTACTTTGTGCATGGGAGGCCGTTTCTATGATGATTTGCAACTCTTCTTGACTTTTGGGGGAGGAAGAAGAGAGAGCAGAGCAGAGCAGAGCATAGCCCCTTGATGGGGAACCAGTCTTGACACATACGAGTCATGTACTGCGCACGGTTTTAGTACGGACGTTATGACGGTTACGGGGTGATATGTGAAGGAGGGTTTCGTACGATACGCGCGAAGTGTTAGCAACTGCCAAACGAGAACGAAAAGATGTTGTTTTTTTCTTCTTCTAAATTCCGTCTATCCAAAACTCCCCTGTTCCGATTTTTCCCTTGATCCGTGGATCGTCTATCCCTCTTAGCGCCTCACGCCAATCCTGGGGGAGTGGGTTACTTGAGAGGTTAGCTTACTCGAGCGGCCTCACAAGCCACTGGGCATCCAGCTTGCCGTCGACATCGGGGCTGCCTACGACGAGGCCCTTGGCGGGTGCCCAGTGTTCGCGAGCGAGACTCCCCCTGGCGACGTCGCAGTCAAAGTTGATGTCCTCGATGAGGGCGTCGAGGCTCTTGTAGTCCTTCTCCTCGCGGATGAAACCGAGGATGAGGAGGCGCATGGGGACGTCGTAGAAGTCGGCGGTGAACTTGTGCAGGACGTGGACCTCGGCGCTGCGGACGGTGTTCTTGTAGAAGGGGTTGTAGCCGATGGACATGACCATGGGGAAGATGTGGAAGGCGGCGTCGCTGGCGGCGGGGCGGTCGGGGTGGGCGGGCGGCAGGGCGAGCGAGGCGTAGCCGAAGTAGACGCCCGAGGGAATGGCGGCGATCCAGGGCGTGAGGGCGTCGTCGACGGGGAGGTTTGCGGTGGGGATGCCGAGCTGGTGGTTGGGTTTTCTTGCGTGAGCGAGGGGTCTTTCTTGCGGGCGTCACCGAAGGCGGCGCGTTGCATGTGATGGGTCACGCACCTCCTTTGATCCTCGCCCAAAGCCCGAGATGACCTTGGCCTCCATCTGGTACGGGTAGGGCGTCTCGGGGCCGGCATCGGGGCCGACGATGGACGGGCGGGAAGACATGATGTCGGTTTGGTGTTGTGGTGGGAGGACGGATAAGTAGCAACGTTAGATCTCTTGGATAGCTGGATGGTGCCCTTTCCAATAGGACGAAGCTAGATTGAATGATAATCCCCAACGTAGCAGTGCGTAAATTTGTTGTGAGGAAGAGAGGAAGCTTCGCGCAATAGGCAGACGGGTTGGCGGGCTTATGTGATGGCTGGTTATCGGAGGGGCATCGGGATGACAATTCATGAGTGGAGGGATGAGGGACGGATGGTGGGGTATTACAGCAGAGCGCGGGGCACACAACATGCCGAAGTGCGAGGTCTGGAGACGTGATTTGTTGCGTGCTTACTACAACTAGTTTGCGATTCAGCTTCTACCTAATAAGGTACCTATCAATTATGCATGTGCAATGGTTGCGAGGTGATTTGAACGAGGAATCTTTTTCCTGGGTCAGGTAAAATAGCTGGACTCGAATAAATGAAAGGCTCATGACAGCATCGTTTGTAAAAACAGTAGTAATACTACGACTGGGTTCCATCGGGCTCACTGTATCTCAATCTGACCCTCATTTCCAGCTTACTCTCATGGAGAAACTTCCTCACGTCTCACTCCAACTTAAGCCTCATACATTAATCCATCAATTCAGTGTCTTCTGTTCAGAGGCAACCACCCACTGTCCTGTCCTGGCCCGTCCCACTTGACACATCTTTGCGCATCGCCCCGCCGTCTCACGCAATATGTTCCGGCCATGCTAGCTTCCGGAGCATGCCATTGTTATCCTCCTAAAGACCCGAGGGGGTTTGGACAGAATCTCATGTGGATGCGCCGATTCAGCGAATGTCGTTGCGAAATACACAAAGCTTCGAGAAAAATAGGAAACAACGATACCGTTGTGTCCGAGATGATGGTAGAAGCTGCACCTCCGGTCCTTCAACTTCAGATGCAACAAAGGCAAGGAAAAAGAAAACCACGCATGTTTGATCCAGATCAGAGATATGACATTAATCATCAGAAATAGAAAACTCATTGACCAGTTCAACGACACTCCGTCGTCTCATGAGGTTCCTCCTACAAGCCTTCACTGTGCCCCGGCCTGGACCACTTCAGGGGCAACGGGAGGAACAACAGCGTCCTTGCCAGGTCACTCGGTCTGGCCTAGCTTGATAATGTCATCCGCGGTGATGACCCAGTACTTGCTGGGCGCCTTACCCTCGTCCGCCAGCTGGGCAGCCCGGATGGCCGCCTTCGCAATCACCTCGGCGTCCTGTTCAAGTCTGTTCTTCAAGCCGGCGCTGACGATGCCCAGCAGGTTGATCGCTGTTTTGGTGTAACCCTCGATGGCGCGGTTCTTCTCTCGCTGGCCGACGATCAGCCCGGGCTTCAGGATGATGGCGTTCTCGAACTCCAGCTCCCGGATGGCGTCCTCAACACCATTCTTCATCCTGGCGTAAGGCGACCTGCTGGCGAACCAACTGCGTGTCCCGCCGCTGGACACGAAGATGTAGGACCGGACGCCGGCCTCCTTCGCCGCCTTGGCCAGCTCGACGTTGAGGTCGTGGTCGATTTTCCACTGGTTGGCGATGCTGCCGGCGGCTGCGGCCGTGGTGCCGAGCGCGGAGAAGACGACGGCGGGCGTGGGCTTTAGGTCGGCGAGGGCAACAGCCCACTTGGTGGTGTCGGCGTCGATGAGGGCGTTGAGGCGCGCCGAGGCGGCTTTGGGGGCGCGCCGGGTGATGGTGTTGACGGCGTTGTAGGTGTCTAGGGCGAGGAGCGTGGAGAGGATGTTGGAGCCGACGAGGCCGGTGGAGCCGATGACGGCAGCCGAGGAAGTGGCCATTGTGAGGGTGATGATGTCAGTCGTTAAGAGGGTACCTGGAGTCGGTTTCGTTGTTGATCGAGTTAGGAAGGAAGCTTCGAATTTCGTCAAGGGTTTGTTTGATGGCAGGGGGTATCAAAAGTTCAGGTAAGGAGATAGTTGAAGGAAGAGGTTACCTGGATGAGATTGGGTATTAAAACGGAATCAGGCTGGCAAGGAGTTAGGAGTTAGGAGCCCTCCTGCATCTGGAGGCGTCGAGACAAGGGAAGGAAGGGCACAGCGAAGCGGACTTGCGGGCGCACTGATCACACTGTGGTGACGCCATTCTGGGGGATACAATCGGGTGGGACTAGTCCTATATCTAAATTGAATTGAAGGCGTTCTAAATCGTACTAGCATTTAAGTGAAGATACTGATTGAAGATTTGAACCCTTATTTCAGTCAGATGCACAGCTATGTGTATTGCTTGTAAGCGATCGTAGGCTAACTGGCTGTCAGCGATTGAGTGCTGACGCTGACGGACTTGTTATATTTCTGTCAGCCAAGATGTCATTCACTACAACCGCGTGTTTATTCGTTCAACAACGACCAGCCAATGCACTGCAGAGCTTCAATGTGAATAATTTGGCACTATTCCTCTTTCATACAGTGTGGCCAACCGAGGAAGAGAAGAATACAAGAAGTAGGGCATAGAGCTGTAATTCGTCCAGGTCCTTGGCTCTACAGGAAGTAACCAAGTAACCCTGCTCACTATCTATAGTACCCTAGCAAGCGGGATAGAAAAAAACTTGGCACACGGCTAGCAAAAGAAGACGGTTGATAGAATAACTAAGTCATCTAGTGTAGATACATCACCAGCACTTGCTCAAAGATTTATGTCACCCTTCCGTGGTGTGCCAAGTATTTTTCACGCCGCTTGCCCAGGTAGGAAACAGCACACAATAAACCGGCTGTATATTGACCCGAAACCGTTGTTTCTCAATGCCCGAAACCATCGACTAAACACTTCCCCAATTCATCTATCGACCTTGAACCGCAACACACACCCGGCAGTTATGTCTCCCAGGCTAACGTCGCGATTTCAATCCCCACTTCGGACGCTATCTGCACGATTGCACAACTCCTTCTTCAAGCGCAGAACATTCCATGACGGGAAGGCTGACTTCATCACGCTCAATGCTAACGGATCGCTCTGCACACGCAAGCTCGACGTCTTCCTCGGGGATCCTCATGAAGCGTATATTATAATTGATACGGATGTAGGCTTCGCCATGAAATTTGCAGTAATTAAGCAGGCTGCTTTGTCTTCCGCTGCCGATCCAGAAAAGCTCCCTGTGGCCTTTTACCACGACTCCCGACACTTTGCTAATAGTATGCAACCCGTTCCATAGCCATGGAAATGAAATTAATGGCGTTGTTCTAAGACGCGGTATCATACCCGCGCCTCGTTATCGGACAAGACCTCCCGCATCAGAACGGAAGCAACATGAGTCCTGCAACCCTTTGGCTGTGGGGAGCTTCGCACTGTATTACTTTGGATAGGACATCTGACCGTGAGTCTTGCAAGTCTTGATGAAATCAACTGTACTTACTCTAGTCAAACAGATGAGTTCGAAGAATCATGTCGAGAGAGCCATAGAAGATTAGGGGGAGCAGCTGAATTGTTGAAAGATAGATGATCGGAGGGAGGCTGGAAATTGAATGCGCCAGGTTTTAGACGACTACCAAAATGAATGTACATGTTAATTTGATACTTTGATACTGTTATGGGCAGGAACGGACGATTAGTATCGTATACTAGATAAGGTTAACCTGGGCATTATGCAAAGCGCCTTGGTTCTTGCCTTATACTCTTGTCTGTCTGGTTTCTAGCTAGCAAATGACTCATTGCTCATTATCCTTCCTTGTCTACTTTTGCTAAAGGTCGAGTGATGCTCTTGTAGTAATTCCCCAGATTCTCAGAAGTCCACTGACTCGTGGCGGTCAGCACATGGGCATTCGCAAGACCTTCGTCGAGCTCCGGATCATTCTTCCCCATCGGTTCTGTCTGTACCTGGTACCCGTTGATTTTGAGGAACATGTCCGCTGCGTAAAGGGCAGTCCGTTTGTTGCCGTCCTGGTACGCGTGATCAAGAATGATCTTTTCGGAAAGAACTCCAGCCAGCTGGTGCAGATCCGATTGGCCGTAGTGCTCGTGGTTCACGGGTGAGTTGATTGCGGAGTCTAGCATAGCTGGCTGGGTCGGAGGTGATTTCGCAATGCAGCGTGTGTAGAGCCTTTTGACTTGGGCTGGGGTGAGAAATCGACATGAGGCGGTTGAAGACATGGTATGTCGACGATGGAATTGGTAACGTATGCCGGAGACTATCAAAAGGATATCGTCTACAGAGTATTAGAGAAGCGACTTCGGTGTGCGTGCGAACAACGGGACATCTGCAAGTGTTGATGGACCAGGGGTGTCAGCAGTTACATCGGCTGATCTCCCGCTACACGCCTGATTTGTAAGGCATTAAGAATGGACACTCATGTCTGAAGGGACATATGCTGTGCCCTTCTTCCAGATAGTTATATACAAATGAGTACAGTAGTGAACCGTTATGAAGATTAATCGAATGACGACCCGCGTTGTAAGGCTGTCAGTTGGGTTTTTTACGAAAATAAGCCGAGGCAATAACCAAAGTGTCAGTAAAATGGTGGAGAAGTCGTCGAGGCAGCAAGTTAGCAACTCCTGTAAAAAGAATATAAGGGAATTATTTCTTGAAAGGGTACGAAACCTTTACAAACCGAGACAATAGGTCAATTTTCGAAATTCTCTACAGTATCTTACCTCTCGAGGGCACAGGCGTAGTAAATGTAAGTAGCTGAGAAAACAAATAATCAGAAGCCTCTTAAATCTTCGGTCTAGCCCGTTTGATTCAAGACACGACGTCCGCAGGAAACTTTGCGATGTGGTCGAGGCAAGTAGGGTCAATGTGATGGAACTTCAAAATCAAGTCTGACCAAGCTCATCTCTATTCGGCATCAACCGTGGTCTCGTTCAGATTCTACCCATGCTGAGCTAAGTAGGTTTGATTTTTTTTTTCGCAGAAACTAGCAAGCTAACATTTGATGAGGACATTATAAGAAATCATCACAGGCCTTGTCGGTTAACACTGCTTTTCACTGAGTTACAGAGGATGGAGACAAGACCTAGCATTTGCTTTGGATGCATTGAATTAGCAATACGTAATCATTAAATGTATGGACTATCTATAAGGGTCCTGCTTAGCACTAGACGCCCGATCATCTCTCTCATGGGCCAGCCCCATAGGTTTGAGCTCTATTGAATTCTCGTCACTCAAGCTAACCCGCTCGTGATGCACCCTCACCTCCTCCGTTTTCAGGACGCCTCCCTGTTTCGGAGACGGCCTCGTTGCACTGCTGTGGGTGCTTTCCGGATCTTTTAGGGCTTCTTGGGACTCTTGCCATCCTGCAGTTGACATGATAACAACAGAGTTCTGCCCGTATTTTGAACTAGGTCCATATCGCTTCGATTTCCTCGTGTCCGAGCCCGGTTGGGTGTGGTTCCCCGTTCGTGGATCGTGCGTGTTCGTCCCTGTTCTGTTTCGAGAATAGCTCTTGTGGCTCGACTTGAGCTCTCGATATAGCATCCTCCTATTTTGTGTTAATCATCTGGTTGAGCTGCATCATCAACAGAAGGAGACTTACAGAATGGGGATTGATATAGCCATGATTGATGCAGCGGGCTCCGTCAGGGTCCAGATTGTTAAATCGACCCGGTCGTAAGTGAAGTCGGTACTGGTCATGTTGACCACCAGCACAGCCTTCACGATGCCGGTAACTCCAGCACTATATGAAGTTAGTCAAGGTGTCTTGCATGAGGGATTCCAGAAGCAAGGTCGTACATGGCACCCAGGCTCATTGCTACGGCGACTCCAAGCCTCTCGCGGCGGCGCATCGACATGCCCATGATGATCTGCCAAGGTAGGAACGCCAAGACGAAATCCAGAATCGCCGAATAATCTGGGAAAATTCGTTAGTCGACCGAAAGGCCCAGTTCGCTGTCCACTCGGGTCTTACAGGCGGCAAACAGTTGAAACTTGAGAAGCTTTTGTCGGTCCCAGCATGATCCAGGCACTTCGCTATCCCACACCTTCTTCAACGGAGTGCATTTGGCGAAACCAAAGATCCATACCAGATTCATCGAGATGTTGATAGACACCATGACGAAGATGAGGAAGTATTTCATCCAGTGATTCGTAGCGATTCGATACAAGGTGATGGCGAAAGAAGTTTTGCTCGTTGTTGTCGCGATGATGCCGAAAGCTGCGACAATTATCGTGTTGAGGTTGATGGTCCTCAGGTCATCGTCGCTTATCGTCGATTTGTGGCTGCCGAACCCCAGAGAGACGATGTAGGTATTGATCGACACGGCGATCACCAATGCTACCTAGAAAGCACGAGCATGAGTTACCGAGCAGTTGGGACAGTACGGAGTAGATGCGTTAGAGATGCAGGCCGAACATACCCAGGATATGATCAACAAGTGGTCGTCCCACCACAGGCCTCTGCCACGCCATAGCTTGCAGTACACACGCAGGAACAGCAAGATGGCCGCGGCTATCGTCAGCGACCAACAAGAGGCAACCAGCCGAGTGCCTCTATCGCCGGCCATGTCTATTCGCGAAACTCACAGCACGCACCAAGTTGCAAGGAAGGGCGATGATCCCAAAAAACTCAGAGCTGGAGAACGCACGACAAAGGACAGGCAGAGATTTGACGACAGAGCCCACTCAGATCCCGGTTTTCTGGCCCCTCTTGCCATATATGTCTTTTACCGCCATTGCAATGGGCTTCAACCATGGTCGCCCTTCCAGGGGTTGCCAGGAACCGGGGACGGAAAGTTCCCGCAGTCGCGCCATGGACATCAGGTGGTGGCAAACTGGCAATGATCAACAGAGGCTAATGGCCGAGACCGGATCGCCGACGCTATTGTCCCGGCTGCATAGACGAGATGCTGTGCTGCTGCAGGGATGAAACCACTGCTTCATTTCAAGAGGGCCCAAAGGATCGGAGTTGAGGCTAATGTTCAGCTTCACATTTCATCTAGTCACTGCGTCGAGGCGTTCGCCGCACGTTCCTTTTTCCTTTGATCACCACGTCGATTTGAAAAATCATACTCCGTACACAGGTAAGTAAACCATCGAAGTTCCCCAGATGTGCCATGTGAGTTGACACGTTCTTCATTGCCCGGTTTTGAAATATACAGTACGTACTCGATTGCTTGCGTCTGACCAGCTCCATTTCACAAGTTGTTAAGCGACGTAGTATTATTGATTCTTCACGGCGTAATTAATAAAAGTACCATAACCATGTCATCGTCACCGTCACCGTCAACGTGGGCGAAGGAGCGGACAGGCATCGCATTATAATCTCAGTTGCCAACAGCCCGCTGTATATATCTAAAACGAACCACACGCGAGCCGATGGGTTGGCATCCAGTGCGATAAACTGGAGATGGACCGGGGATGAACCGGGGTTCTGGGACCGGATATTTCACGTCTACTTCGACTTGGGCCTGACTCAAGTTGCGCCAAGGGGCTGATCAGGTATCTGGTTCCGGACGAACCTTCTGATGCCTGCGGTGTGACATCCTATTCGCGGATTTGCAAGCCGCTTCTGTCATCGCTAGCCATGTGTCAACCTTGCGTGCGAGTCATGCTCATCACGCAAGTCGGTTTCACCAGGGCCTAAGCTGACTCTACTAACCAAAGCTGGGATCGACTGCCGGGACCTGTTGGTTCGTGTGTTGGATTGTGGAGCCGGCTGTAGAAGCGAGCGAACCAACAACACATGGCAGTCAGCTCACAACCAAACCCACCAGCAACCGACGACCGACCTGTGTCCGACGAGCTAGACATCAATGCGGCAACTGCAGGAGTTTTCTCGGCAGAAATGCCACAGAACAGGCGGGCTTGTGCGGGAAACCGAAGGCCCGCAACTCGCAGACAAGGAAGGGGACGGACAGCCGAGCATGGAAATCCGCCGGCCGGACATTCGACGACGGGAAATAGGCGAATGCGTAGCTGCCCGCATCGAGAAAGACAAGGGTGGCTTACACGCCGGATCGTCCCTTGTTTTGGCAAGACAGGCGAATCTATCGAATCTTGAGCAGGCCGTCCCCGGCAGACCGTATTAACTAACACCCAGTTTTCAGGGCGGTGCATGAGCATGTCTTCCGGGCAGGGATGCCATGAGATAATTTCTCACTTGGCGTTGAGCGAGCACCCTTACTATTAAAGATGCTTTCGTGATCAACATGACACTCGTCTCCAAGGCGCTCAGCTTCCTCCCTTTCGAAACTTTACCGAAGCCACGTCTCACCATTCAACCCCCGAGATGTCTTCCCGCACCCTGAACATCCTCCTGGCCGTGGTCCTTTTGGGCTTGACGTTGGCTCAGCCTACAAGCCGCCCCCCGAAGCCATGTGGCCCCCATCGGCCGTGTGGCCCCCCTTACGGCCACAAGACGCCCTCCGCCCACCTATCCAACGGGACGTACCTGGGCCTGCGCAACGAGGAATACGCGCAGGACTTCTTCCTCGGTATTCCCTATGCCCAACCTCCCGTTGGCTCTCTGCGGTTCGCGCCCCCTCAGCCGCTGAGGGAGTCGTTCGACAAGCCTCGGTCCGCTACCGAGTATGGCTGGATGTGTATTGGCTACGGCTCCGATACAACGAATCTGGGGAACCCCGTCAACGAGGACTGCTTGACCCTCAACGTTGTCCGACCAGCGGGTGTAAAGCCCGGAGATAATCTCCCAGTCGGTGTTTGGGTGCATGGCGGGGTGAGTTCTACAATTCAACACGGCTTCATTCTCGACTGTTACTGACTTGACATGGTAGAGCTATATCATGGGCGGTTCGCGTGACCCACGCTACAACCTCAGCTACATCGTCGAGCAGTCCGTAGCGGAGAGAAAGCCCATAGTGGCTGTCTCTATCAACTACCGCCTTTCGTACTGGGGCTTCCTCTTCAGCAAGGAGATGGAAAAGGCCGGCGCTGGCAACATTGCCTTCAGGGACCAGCGCATGGCATTGCAGTGGCTTCAGGACAACATCGCCGCCTTTGGTGGCAGCCCCGACAAGGTCACTATCTGGGGCGAGTCTGCCGGTGCCCGATCTCTGGGGATGCAGCTTGTCGCATATGATGGCCAGTCCGACGGCCTGTTCCGCAGCGTCATCCTCCAGAGCGGCAGCCCCGTCGCCAAGTTCACTGATGCCAACGGCTGGCAGCCGTACTTTGATTCTCTCGTCAAGAAGACGGGATGCGCCGATGCCGCCGACCGGTTGAACTGCCTGAGAGACCTCCCCTGGCAAACCCTCAACGACATCTTTAGCGGCGCCAATCCTTTGGACGTGACGGCACGCACGCTCAGCGCTGTCATTGACGGCGACTTCATGACCGATCAAGCGTATACGCTCTTGAAGCAGGGCAAATTTGCTCACGTTCCCGTCTTGCTCGGAAACAACTTCGACGAGGGCACAGGGTACGCCAAGCAGGGCATCTCCACCGACGCGCAGTTCGAGGCCTGGCTCACCAGCCAAGGTCTGGACGGCGACCAGGTCGAAGGCGTCTCGAAGCTTTACCCAAATGATCCTCTCCTCGGCATCCCCGCCTCTTTTCTTGGCGTCCCGGCGGCGGTTCCATACGGCCTCCAGTTCAAGCGGGTGGCAGCCTTCGCGGGAGACTACCAACAGCATGCTGGCAGGAGGCTCGTGGCCGAGTCGTATGCCCGTGCTGGTCTGCCTGTCTACTCGTACCTGTGGAACGTCATCGTCAACGGCCTCCCGGCACCGATTTACGGAGCCACGCATTTCCAGGAGGTCGCCTTTGTTTTCAACAACATCCATGGCATTGGCTACGCAGCCAATCCGTTCGAGGGCAAGCCTTGGTCGTACATCAAGCTGGCGGATCTTATGAGCAAGATGTGGGTGGCCTTCATTCACGACACCAATCCCAACCTCAGACGTGACGCCATCGCGTGGCCGCAATACAAGCCTTCAAGGCCCAACAATCTTGTGTTCGATACCAATTACAGAAACCTGCGCTACGTTGCGAAGGATAATTACAGAAAAGAAGGGATCACGTATCTCCTGAACAGTGTGTTCGTGTAATAGCGCAACGTATCATTTGCATGCTAGGATGGATCACCATAGACGTAATAAATAATATAGTCTTGTTTATTGAATCACTACCTACTCAATCGCCCTGGGTAATTACATCACCGGTCGCCGGACACAACAACCCATCCAAGTCCTCGCATTGAATCCGTTACCAAGGGGGTTCAGAGTTTGGACATAGACTCTGACAATGATCTTCTCCAATGAAGGAATGGCTTTCAACTGCGCATCCATCTGCGGAAACCCCTCTTGGACTAACAACTGTGATGAGTTGTCCTCGTCCAGCTCGGGCAGAAATCTGGAATTCTCGCGGTGAACATACGGTCCCAGGGTCGTGAGGTTGGTGTCAGAATGATTTTTACTCGGGTTAATCTGTACATTGCATTGTTTTCCACGTACTCGTAGTCAGCTCAGCCGCTCTGTCCAGCTAGAGCTCCGGGCGGTGTTTAGTAAAATGGGCGGGCGGAGTTGCGTGATCTGCGACCTTGATGGAATCCCTGTGCGGGGGGCATGTCACCGGAGATATCACATGACCTTTACGCATAACAACGATGGCCAAAGCTCGCCAAGAACTGGGATGTGGGAATTCCCATGTCGCCTTCAACATCGCAGAAGGAAGGCTTCCAGGCTTGGGTTACGCGAGCGATTGACTCAATTTCATCGTAGATCCCACAATCCTTTGGACGATAATATTCGCTCATATCAAAGTATTCAAAAACTTTCCACCAAGTAAATGCGGTATCCCACCAGTCGGCCTGTGCCAATCAAGTACCTAAGCAGTGCAACTTCATCAATCCTCCAATATGCGACATCCACTGCCGGTTCACTGCCTCCAAAAGTTCCAATCAAGTGGATGATTTCCCTCCTGTAGCTCAAGACCAACACGATCGAGTCTCTGTCCATACCAACCAACCATCTCGACCAGGATTTTACAGCCGATGGCTCGACCGTTGGTGATGAGTCCATGAATAGTAGTGCCAGTTTTTTTTTAGTTTTTTTCCTTCAAAAATTTGGACTGCAGCATGTCGGCAGGTGGCCGAATGTCTAGGGGAAGATATTGACGCTGCTGTTCTCAAGGGTAACAACGTCGGGCAGCTTTTCAGAGAACTCAAAGAGATTGACATGGAGGAGAGTGAGGAGTCTACCTTTCTGAACCTATACAAATACCGCTCGAGAAATTTAAGCTAGTATGAAACCTGGCTAGTCCGCTGACGAGTCTTGAACCAATTGCAACAACGGTTTTCGGTGTGGTCAGGAGCATGATAGCGGTAAGCTTAGTTCAAAACATTGTTGTCTGAATTCAACTGTGTTAGAAGAACTAAATCACATCTACACAGATTGCTATCAGCTTTGCAAAGCCTTCCTAACATTTTACAGACACTCGTCTCAGTGTATCAAATTTTCTCGAGTTTTACAGAGCTAGATCCAAGATTCTCATCAACAAAATATCCAAATTAGTGATCAAACTAGTCTCAGAGAACGCCTGTCTGCCAAACATCGTGCAAGACTTCTCGAGGCACGCTGGCACTCTTCGAAAACTTGCACAAAAGGTGACCTAGGAGACTGTTGAGGATGTCAAAGCGATTCTCTACTCTAATGAAATCTTTTAAATAAAATCTATCTACTAATTATATCCTTAACGCTAATATTAGCCCTAATTAACCATAACTATTATCCTTAGGTATAACTTTAAGTAGTTAGGGCTAGCCTGATAGTAGAGAAATAAGAGACGCCACTACATCAGTTAACCAACCATCGCTACAATCAATAGAAAGACAACTTCTTGACTTTGAAATTCAGATACAACCTGAGACGCTCACCTTGTCTTCTACATTGCTGAGTCGTGCCGTATAATGGCTACGACTCTAGCAATGAGTCGGGACGTGGTAGTGGAATTGGTCTTGATGGAAATTCCACCCGCACCCGCCGTCACACCCGTCGCCAAGTCATCAGCAAAGTCAACTCCAGTCATTCATACCCAAGGATCAGCTTCAGGAAGCTTCCACTTCATTTCTTTAACCTGGTTACTTCAGTTTCGACAAAGCTATGCTGATGCCGATCCCATTCTTGCAACTCTGTTTCCTCGATTCGAGGCTGCTTCAATGCTGCTGTCCTGACTCCGCAGTTTTAAGGCTCCCGTTCTAACCTCGCTGATGGTTTGATCTGGCGTCAACGCCGCTGTACCAACTCTATTGTTTTAATTTTGCTCTTCTAGTTTGACCGTATGACTCCAACAATGCTGTACGAACCCCGCTGGAAAACCCTACCTGGCTGCTTGAACTGAGTTTTTACTCATGATTTTGTGTTAGAAACAAAGTTTTCAAAGTACCCTCCTCATACTACACAGGTACCTAGTCGGTTATCTCCGAAAACATACCAACCCGATTGGGTACTTGCAAATAAGGTATAAATAAGTCTTACTGCCCAACAAACCCTCTATAATGACTCAACCAGCTGGAAAAGCTAGATCTTAGAAAAGTCAATGGCCCATGGGACAAGGGCCCAGAGACCTCTGCGCGTTCCAGGCTCCTTGCAATCCAATCGCCCTTCCAGACCACACAGCACAACAACGACCGTACGGTACGATGGCGACACGATACAATTACGAAACAACGAAGCATGGAAGATGGCAACTTCCTCCTGAATCGCATTACAGCCTAGCCAATCCCCGAGAGCTATTTATAGAAGTTTTGACCTCAGTCAATATCACAGCAAGATACTATACCCAGCGCTCAAAATCCTAATAACTTAAGCACGGTAAAGTTTCCCAGTAGATAGTTCAAATCAATGTCAAAGCTTGAGCCTAATCTTGCAACCCGTCTGGATACCTCTCTCTCACCTTGAGACCCAATTGATGAAAACCTTATCCTGAACCACTGTATATATAGCTGACCATCTCCGTCAAGTTAGGCCAGCCTTCTTCCCTCTTTCCCAACACAACACAACAAATAACACACAACACTACACAACAAACAACACAATGCAAGTCGCAATCACCTGTCTTGTCTTGCAGCCAGGAGGCAAGAAGCGCAGCTGCCAATCATACAAAAGCGATTATCGTCACCCAAGAGCTATACACACGGCTTATCGTATGAGCTATACAGGCTGGCTCAATTGGATCCAAGTCTGATTTCTAAGCTGCAGATTGCAGCTGAAAAGTCTGGTCTCGCAGATATGACACAAATGGGTGACCAGCAGGCTTAACAGTCAGACGCAGATCCAGTTGGCGATCTTCGGCTGCCGGGTCTTATTTGAAGATGGAATCCGGTCGAACAGAGCAATATCTCAATGGATTGCATTCGAGCAGGTGTCTTTAGAGGGTCTGCTTTTAAAGCTGGAATGGGGCAACAGCCCAACAGAGAAAGAAACAGCGTTCCTTGAAGATGTAGAGAGCTTTAGCTGCGCCTTATGGGTCATGCAGTTGACGAATGATGTTGTGTTTATTAATCGCCAGTTGAAGGATTGAGGACTGAGTTAGAAACCAAGGGAATTAATGGAGGGTTTGGCGGAGGGATTTGGAAGCCGAGGGGGCAAGAGTCAATCAATAGTTCAAAAATCCCAAGTAAAAAAAAACAAGTATATCATTCATACTACTATCCATCACCGTATCGCCATCTAAAATTAAGAAGACAACCTCGCAGCCAATGGAGCCTCTCAAATCCGAATAACTGTGCCCGGGTACTTGATTCCTCTTCTCAAGCAGAAAGTTCGGAATCCACCGCCTTCAAAAATTCGCTCGTGGCGTATCAGGATACAGCACCGTGTCTCCGGGTTCTCACTGGCCGGTGATATCATCCCTTTCCTGTTCAAAGAAACAAATCGACCTAGCTTGGACACAACGGAAAGGGACAAGGATAAGGCCATTCATGGGGAAGAAAATGCCACCAGGCTCCTCTAGCTTCCAGAGGAGCTGCTACTTGAAATCATGGGCCTTCAGATTTTGGAATGTTTGTCGTCGTCAAAGTGTAATTGCTTTCCTCCGGACCATCCGCATCCACTATGCCACCCGTTGGGGTGAGAATCAGAAGTCCAGCTGTCGTCATTGCCGAATGGACTACAACTGGAACTTACAGATGGACTCATCTTCCTCCTGGCGATGCTACGTGGTTCTCAGCTTCAATTGCCTTTGGGATGGGGTAAGCCCAGCAAGTCCCGAGTTTCTGTCCAACCTCAACTACGACTCCTACAATAGGTCTGTCGGTCACGAAACAGGCAATTCCGTCTTCGACGATAGCACGCGGCACGTGTTGTAGTGCGACAATGCTGGGTGTGCGACTGGGGCGAAGCTTCGATGGCTAAAGCGTTTTTGCACGAAACCAGGAAGGCGAACACCTGCAGGCTATGGATGGCAAATTCGGACTACGCGCCGCACTGGCTCTTAATTGAGCATGATGTCTTTTCTGAATGCAAGCGGTGTGCGAGAAGGTAAAGGCGGGTCTGACATCCTTCTGAGGATTTGCTTTGCTAAACCTAGTTTCGATTCTTTTGTGAGAGCGGTACGATTCCAGCTTAAGAGGGAGGGATGGGGGACGATCATTCCCTAAAGATTAATGTATTACACAATTGACACACACTTACTGTACTTCCTAGGATGTGATGATACTCGACTTTGCCATCAACCCAGCACAATCCTCGACCACTCTGATTGACTATCACAGCATTCTGCGTTGCTACTATGCGGTTCTACAACATATCCATTCACCACGTCCAGCCAAGATAAGGAAGAACAGCTGTGATGGACTGGAAGGAGTTGAGCGACCAGTGGTACTATATTGGGCTCCGGATGCGTCGGAGTCCATCGGAGAAAAGGTTCAAGAAAGGAATCACTATCTAAAACTTCAGCTAGGGAAGGGCCTAGAGAATCACAGATCGGCATCGTGTACCTCTGTCAGGCACCAGCGGTTCAAGCCACTCGGAAACAAAGCTGTACAGTGAATCGCCGTGATGATTCGGGGTGGAAGAGTTAAGCGAATTTCTCGAGAAATCGGTGTCTGCCGAAGCTGCCTCATGACCTCATGCTGAGACAGCACATTGCCCGCGTCGCAAAAGGATTATTGTCTATTTTCTTCAAGGTACTTGCAGTATTTTAATCTTAAATATATCACTAATATTCCCTTTTTTTCTTCTTCTTCTTTCTTCTCAATTAATACTAATTGCATGCTCCCTGCCCTCGTGCGACTACTGGCTGTCGAGCCGCGACAACTCGTCTCTGCCTGGCCCGGGGCCAACGAAACCCCCACCTCGCAAGCAAACAAGCTCACGTCTCTTCTCCTCCGCAATCTCAACAGTCACCTTGATAATACAATCGCCTTGATATCCGCCTCGTCAACCACTCACCAGTCGCAAACGCTTCTCTCCTCACAATGGCGACCCAGTACGAAGGTAAGCAACGCTGGCTCTCCCCTCCCCTCGCTACCCCGCCGCCGCCGATATCCAAGGTCAAAACTCCAAAGAACGACGACATCTACCCAGTCTAACGTACGTCACTCTCGCAGTCGAGCACAATGTCGAATTCTCCGAGCCCCGCCGCTCCGGCCGCCGCGTCGACATGGCCTCCTTCTTCTCCCTCCTCAACCAGCTGAGCGAGCCCTCGGGCGACCAGACGCCGCAGCACAACCCGCACGCCACGCCCACGCCCGTCGACACGGCTGCGCTCTTCCGCCTGCTGCAGGACCAGCTGCAGACGCTGCACACTACCGCGCCCAGCGCCGACAACCGCGAGTTCCTCGAGAGCCTCATCGCCTCCATCGAGGACGACATCCACGACCCGCCCACGCGCCTGCGCGGCGTCAGCCAGGAGTTCGTCGACGCCCTCGACCGCGTGAACCGTAAGACCCTCCGCCAGGACGACGACTGCGCCATCTGCAAGGTGCCCTACCTCGAGGACGAGTACTGCCTCGTCGTCGAGCTGCCGTGCAAGGGCGGCCACCAGTTCGACCTGGAGTGCGTCGGGCCGTGGCTGCGCAGCAAGGGCACCTGTCCCATGTGTCGCGAGGAGATGGGACGCAAGAAGGAGGTGCCTGTTGTCGAAGACGACGAGGAGGAGGACCAGGACATGATGTATGCCTGAACGAGGAGTTTTGGGGTTGGAAAAGAGGCGCGGTATTTGCATGGCTTCGGCGTCTTGGAGTTCTAGCGGTGGCGGTGGGCTTTTTGTGCATGGCTGAGGCGGCGGGCTTGGTCGTCTCACCCTATCTCGATAGATCTCGATGAAGAAACAATTTCAGATTAGATCGAATTAACCGCTCGACTTCCATTGTAGCTTGATGTTGTCGGTCTTCTCTGCTGCTTCCACCGGTGGCACAGGGTCGTGTCTCTTATTCCAATGCCTATTTCCCACAGAGGCGTCACTCCGATATCAACGGGCATGTATAGGTCGGCAACACCAAGAAATGCATCACGACAATAATGGCTTTGTTTCCCATCGAACATTTCCCTCAAAAGGATATCTAGAATATTCGCATCAAACGGTTTGCATTGGTCTCTATTCAGCATCTCCCCTATTCCCAAGTTTCCCTCCTTCGAGATACTCCCCTACTGCTCAAGCATCCTTCCTCACTTCGTCTCCAAACACTCTTCATTCTGCCCGGCTAAGTGACATAACTAATTGTTCGCTCTGCCCGCCTTGGGGTATTCTCTACTGTTTCGCTCCCTTTTGTCTCAATGTTAAATGGTCGAGGGTATGGTTCAAAACCTGCGACATGGCAAAGTCTGAGACAAGGCGATCGGACACCACCAGATTCAGCATCATCCGAGGCGAACCCCGAGAAACACTCCACAAAAAAATTCCATGGCGTGTGTATTTGATTCAAAGGGTGGTAATGGAGAGGATCACACGAACGCCAAACATTGACATCACCGCAAGGTCCGAGGTCATGGAATCCGCTAGCACCCCAGCTCATAGAGTGCAATCGCAGTGACTTAAAACGGTATAAGTAAACTATAGAGCCCCAGTCTAAGGCATCATTGTATTCCCGTTTTCAGCTATTCCAGAAAAATGGGCCATTCTAAACTTGTTCTCGATGCACTCGTCGCCAACCTCGTCACTTTGAGACCAACACAAATTCCTTCGGTACTAGGACGCGACAGGCAAGGCCAGGCAACACAGCATTCCAGTAGGGTTTGAAACAGAACCAACAGTAAAGACACAGCTTGTCATTATGTCTCGTAGGTAATGAGGTATTGAGGTGGTTTGCGGGTTCTACCCGTGCTACGGGCCACTTGACTGGCCGTGTTCCAGTCTTGGATGCTTTGGAGAAACGAACCCGAAGTGCCTTGCTTGCCATCGGCTCAGCCAGGTAACACAGAAAGGCCGAGCACAGTCCCATCTTCTCTGTAACCCTTGATTCCAGGACTCTCATTTCCCCAGATCCGTTCTAGCCGGAACGGAGAGTACCGCGACGTCCGGCCAAGTCTTCGAGTAGAAAGATATTTGGCCTGGTCTGTATCTGATTTCGTCCATGTCGTTGGGAGTGAAGGCGGCGGATCCGTGAAGTAACAAACTGTCCGAGGGCCGCCTTGGAACCCGAATCCTCACCAGAAATGCACACCGTACAAAAGGTTGAGGACACTTGGCGCCTAGCCGTGACGTTGTAAGTGGTTTCTACGTCTTTGTTTGCATGCCTGCCGAGGAGTCAAAGCGTACCCGGGGGATGGCCCAACCGAAACATGAGCTTGATGGCAAGCACCAGCTGCGTTTGCTGAATCTATTCGAGAAAGAAGATTCCCGTGGCCGGGAGACGCTTCGTGACGAAGGCGAGGCTGACCTATCACATCTTGGTCCGCCAGAGGGCCAGTGCAGTTAACGGCCCTCCCCCACGGACTAATCTTGTCGAAACGGAGAGTTGAGGCAGATCACTAGGTAGTTGGGCTAAACCCGGGAACCAACATCGGTCTAGCCAGTCATGAAAGTTGCCTCGTCGATCCATCCATTGGGCCCTACCCCGTATTTGTCAACGGGCTTTGAGTACATGGCCACTGCTCGGGCAACTAGCCATGTTCCGATTGAACGAGACGGAACGAACAACAAAAGGTAAAGGGGGCTAATGGACTGTGTCGGGACTTCCGCGCACCGGAAGACGCACATTGCATTCTCTCAAGTTGTTTTGGGATGCTGCCGCGGCGGCATCGCCCGAGAGGCGTCGAGGCGTCAACGAGGCTTGCGGCGATGTCAGTTGCTTCTAGAATAATTCCACGGCAGCGACAGAGATGAACGGCCAAGAAACCCGTCTGATTGGCTGGAGTGGTGCAGGGATCACCAACGTTTGTGGTGAGCTGAAGCCAGACAACCAGATTCGTTGGGCCAGGGGTCCCTTCCGTAACAATCAAACCCAGAACCAACAGGCTGGCGATTATCGAAGGTTTGAACCCTGCACGGGAGTCCCGGAGGAGCGGACAGATGTAAGTTCTGGATCGATGTGTCAATCGCGGCATGACGCAGCATTTTTCACATGTCTAATGTCGTTCAGAGTCGGTCATTCGGGGGAATGCAGCATGCCACAGCCGAGAGGGAAAAGGGCGACGACATCCGGTTTCAGAGACAGAAAAAGGGCCATCGATAACCGCTGCTCAACCTGTCAGCCAAGGGCCTGTTTCAGCCGACGATTAGACAGCGGGTGCGGCGTCAAAATAATAGGAAGATCGGCAGGGCCCCCCCTAATTATATAAAACCAAGGGAAGGGTTAACAAAGTCACAGCTGGAAGCTCAGCCCTGGGACGGGGGGCATGCCAAAGAAGAATATCCTGGAACATATCCTGGAACGACAGCTCGCGGCTGTGAAACGCACGCACGCCGTTGGGCGGGCTTCTGGAAGAGGTTGGCTGCAGAAAGAGGCGGCGCCGTTGGGACAGGGATGGTGGTGTTTTTTTATTTTTGGTCTTACATCCACCGTTGAACTATTTCGCACAGGCTGCAGCTGAGGGACTACATCCATCCAGCTGGTACAGTACAGTACCGTACAGTACAGTACAGCACATACGAGTAAGTTGCATGCCGGAGGTTGTCCTCTGAGTGGTGGTCTGTACTTCAACGTCGTGGGTGTACATAAGGGGCTAGCGTGAGAGAGTGATGCCACCGTGTGTGTGATCATAGAGACATGGAGAGGAGTACGAAGGGATAGCTCGATACGTACATAGTACTTCGTCTGCGGTTACACAAGGTCTCACTCGGATGGTACCTAAGGTAACTTGAGCCTCCAGCTCCTCCCGGCCCGTTCTGCCGCGTACGTTGTACCTGCGTACTTATCTACTCGTCCATTAAGGAATCTATGTATATTTTCCCGTTTGGCGCTGGATCCCCAAGGTGGCGAAGCGTTTGGTAAACGCAGTGTACTAGTCAAGATATGTAGACAATGACCAAAGGGGGAGATGAGCTGCTACGGGCATCTCCGTCGCTTATCTGCATGTCAACGTACTCTACTCCAGACTTTGTAAGGGGTCCCATGAATCCGATGGAAGGCTTCCAGAAAGGGGGCAGGGTCACATTGCAGATTGACCGCAACAATGGGTGCTGCAACAAAAGCAACGAGGGCGCCAGTGTTGGTTGCACCACGCGCGAAAGCACGGCGTGCATGTGCTGCGCCGATGCAGGTGTGACGTTCATCTCAGATGGAGCAGGGCTCGGGTGAAGCCATCAGGGCGAAAGGGAGGGGGTGGTAGGTACGTCGGCTGTCAAGTTACCCGAGTATAAAAGTAAAGCGGCACCCTTTTGATTCGTTTGTTGGTTCTCGTATGATGATGATGATAGACATGGCGGTCGGGATGAAGGCAGGTTAACGAGACGGTCGGCCTGACGAGGCGTTGGCGAGGCGAGAGCGAGGCGACCAACAACAGGCGATTCCAGATCTCTCAAGCGCTGGCCCTAGGGACAATTAGGGGTCCAGGGCTCGATCGCCGCGTGTCCCACGGCCAGTGGCTTGGGTGAGACTGGAGAGATTGGCTGGGCGCCGGCGCACTGTAGTTCTACATACTAGGTAGTGGCTCGTACCTAGTCGACTGTGAACTGAACCGCAAGGCAAGGCAAATACATAGTAATAAAGCAAGACAGAGGCACAGGTTACATGGACGAGGACGAACGCAGCACCGCAGCGACTCAACTCACTCAAGGTTACAGTCTCTCTGTCTGCCGAGGGAGCCTGTGAGGAGAAATCGACAACCATGATTGGCGGAGCAGACTCTCCAAGGCCGTCTGCCGATAGGCCAAGGGCATGCGTGCTGCCGCCACCCGACACGCCCGCCCCCCTTCGTCCTAAGTTTTAGGGGGGGGGGGTTCGTCCAGCGCTACGCCGTTCCGGTGCTGGCACGGCACAGCGTTTTTTTTTTTTCTTCTTTTCTTCTTGGGGGTGGTGGTTGGTTGTCAAATGGTTCATTTAGACGGATGGATGGGAACATGGAGCTGCTGCTTTTTTGGCGTCGGCGGGCGGCGGGCGCATGGCAAATGCTGGGTTGGGTTGGGTTGGAGAGGAACCCGTTCCGGCCAAGCTCCCGTCGGCGTGGCCGATGACTCCGACGACCTAGGACGTGGATGTGGATGTGGATGTGGCTGTGGCTTGTCGGAGATCAACAAGAGACGTCAGAAAGGAAATAAAGAAAAAGTAAGATGAGGTTCAAGTTGGTGAGATCTGCCAACACAGAGACACACAGAGACTTGATGAATGAATATTCTGTTACACCGTGCATTGTTTTTCATCATTGTTCGTTCATTCCACAGCACACACGTAACGCAGTCGTAATTATTGGATGCTAGACCACCTCACCAAAAAAGAGGTCCAGGACAGGACCTAGACCTACGAGAGACGTCATGCCAGGCCTAGATTCTGTCACGGGCTGGGTGCGAAGTAGTGATTAAGTAGTGGGAGACCGGACCGCGGGCGAACACAACAGCTATAATTACGTTACATAGTGCGTTTGCAAGCTTTGTCACATGGAAGGGAAGCCAGATAAGTTGGTTCCGCGCTCCCCATGTGTCAAGAATAACTCGAGTCGGTAAGTCAGCAATGGGGAGGGGAGGAAGAGTCAGGGCAACGGCGGCGGCGGCGGCGGCGGACGGCGGACCCCCGGAGAAAGAGTACATTTCGGGGGAGCGACCGCAATACTGAGTCCCAAGTATTGGCTCCGACCCCTTCTCTCGACCCCCCTCGCGCCAGCAAAACCAGAAACAGGGCGTGATGAGGAGTCCTCAACTCAACTCTGAGCCAGAACCAGAGCCAGAAACGAAGCAATTATACCTGGGAAGTACGAAGACGTACGGTACGTAGGCCGCTGGAATGAAAGGGACCGGGAATAATGGGGGAGACGCAAAGGGAACGCAGTCTCTGAGCAGCGGCAGAAAGTGCCAAAGGAAATCCCATGCCCATGGGCCATCCCATCCTCATTCATGGGCCATTACTCGATACCCTATCCCACGATCCGACTATCGATCCATCCACCCACCCATCCAACCTATCGCCCCATCGGCCCATGGCCACCTTGGCCTAGCTTCAGCAAGTCCCCAGGGCAAAGCGAGGCAAAAGAGAAGAGACGGGAACACGGCTGCACGACCTATGTATTGTGTCCCCATCCCATTGCCCGCAGAGTGGTTCCTTTACGACCTCGTCGGCTGCCTTACCGTATGCCCACAGCCAATCCGCGGATTACCTACCCAGGCTTAAAGCGAACTCCTCCTCCTGGAGGTGAAGATGCAAGTCTCGGGTCGCCCCCTCACCACCCACATCCCTGAACGTGGATGGGTGGGTGGTGCCCCTACGAACTCACACTCACACACACCCCTTTGAACTGTGCTGTACGTGCCTACCTGGGCTGTAGCGCCCTCAGGCAGGCAGGGGGCCTTGACTCGGCTCAGAACAGCGCAGAACAGCAGCAAAACCATGGAACCCGGCATGGATGAAGGGCAAGCCGCCAGCCGTCCAGATGTCAAGTCGCCAGTAATTACGAAGAGTGCTACTGGGCTCCGTAGCCCAACGCCAGACCTGCTGTAACACGTCGCACGTAGCCTGTAATAACCGGGGTAGTACTGTCTATAGGTACCTACAGGTAGGTAGGTAATCTCTACAAGCCGACCTCCCCTGCGCCCACTCCCGTCCGTGCTCCTCCTCTTACCGTGACACACCCCCAGCCAGGCGCCCACCTCCCTCACCTCAGGTACGAATACCAATGCCTCAGTTGCAGCATCTTTAGCAACGCCACCAAGGCCTTGTGCACGTTCGCATGGTGGTACGGTCCCTTGCTTGTCTTGTCCTGTCCTCCAGAGAGCCCCCCTTGTGCACGACCAACTCCGGGGGTGGGATCATGGTTTTCTCTTCGACGGCGTGGCTTCCGTTGTGGACTTGGCCAGTGAGTGGTCTGGGAACTTGGCGTTGGTGGCCCTCTCCTCTCGCCTCTCTCACTGATGTCCTTTCCATTGATGGACCATATCTGAACCAGTTCGTCGTTGACCGGGTTCTTCATCAAAGAAAGGACGAATCTGTGGCATCCAACACATCACTTCCATACTGGGTTCTTACCTCGATGCTTCACTACTTGCCCACTACTACTCCTCCCCGCCCGGCTCACCTACTTACAGCACAGACAGCTGCTCTACTCCACAGGTACAACTACCTACCGACTACGCAAAGACCCTCCACCTCATCCACAACCATCCCATCCTATCCCCCCCCCCCCCCCTTCCCTCCTCTCCCCCAACCCCATCTACGAAGCCTCCCAGTCTTCGCGGCTACTACTCCGTACTCCGCACGAACTTCTCCCTGCTACACCACGTCTTCTGCCTTCAAAGTTGCCTTGACTTGAACCTCGTTTCCTGAGCCCGCGCCAAGCCCACGCCCACGCCCACGCCCACCTTCACGCCAACCACTGCGCCAACCGTAACCGGCGTTCAAGCCAAAGCCCCCCTCAAAAGGACCTCGGAAAGCCACCAAGTCCAAACGAGTCCTCCTTCTCCCAAAAGCGACTTCCAATCTGCTTGTTGCGCCGCCGCCGCCGCCGCCGCCGTACTGCTGCTCCTCCTCGTCCTCCTACCTGCCACCCGCCACCACCACCAACAATCACCACCAACCAGCTCTCCGCAACCTCCACCGACGACATCTCCAAAAGCGAACCGATTTCTCCCAGTGCACTATCGAGCCGATCTCGCCCGTGGTTCCGCCGTCCTTCAGTACAAAACCCACCAAACGGTCCAGGCCCAGACCGACTGCCAACTGCCGCCCAGCCTCTCGCCTCGATTCCGCTCTCTGTCTCTTGTCTCCTTTCGTTTGGCTCTGGTTCTTCGTCCGAGTCCCAGTCTGAAGTCCCAGTCTGAGTCGTAGCGTCCCCTCTTTTCTCCAGCTCGCCATCCATCCTTCCCTTTCCCCTGCCCCCGTCTACGTATACAGTCCTGTTGCATACCACGTACAGTGCACCCAGCGCATAATCACCACGGCGCTCCGACTCCACTCCTGCTTGAACCTGGCCTCGAATCTCAGCATGGTGCTTTGCTACCAGACACGATAATTCTACGTCGTCCTCCGCACCGAAGACCTCCACGATGGGTAACGGCCAAGGAAAGCCCGTCGACCTCAATGGCGAAGGTACGTGATCGTCCATCCATATCCCGCAGCCCGACCCCTCGCATTGCTTTGCCCGTCCCACGCCAACCATCCCGTCTCCCACGTGTGGCCTGCATGGTGCGGCGTCCTTCCCGCCCTCGCGCCCCCGCCAATTGACGAGACCTTGGCCGGCGTCAGCAACGCCCGAGGACAGACAACACGGCGATATCGAGGATAATGGGACCAACTGCCTTGCCGAACTGCGCTGACTCTCACGGCAGTAAACCTCAACCATTTTCGCCTTTTGCGTGTCGTCGGCCGAGGTGCCTTCGGAAAGGTACGCATCGTCGAGCGCAAGGATACCAACCTCGCTTTCGCCCTCAAATACATTCGCAAAGACGAAGGTATGTCACTGCATCCATCTCTCCCCGTGTTGTCCCACAGATCCCCCCGGTTCTTGTCCTACGCCTCCCTCGCGCGCCGTTTCTTGTCTCCGAACATGCCTCGTCCCTCCGCCCCCCGAAGCAACCGTTCTCGGTCACGCAATCTGTGAGCTTTGAGACTGATTCCCCTTGCACAACCGCAGTCGTACGATCCGAGAGCGTCCGCAACATCATCCGCGAACGCCGAATGCTCGAATACGTCAACCACCCCTTTATCTGTAACTTGAGATACAGTTTCCAGGATATTGAATACATGTATGGCTCCCAGCGCCCACCTGCCAACGTCCGTCATGTTTAGTGGCTTACAGGTTGCATAGGTACCTCGTGGTCGATTTGATGAGTGGTGGCGACTTGCGATTCCACATCTCAAGGAAGACCTTTACCGAGGAGGCCGTCAGGTTTTGGATTGCCGAGCTAGGCTGTGCTTTGAGATACATTCACCAACAGAATATTATCCACAGAGACGTCAAGCCCGATAACGTCCTTCTGGACTCGGATGGCCACGTCCATTTGACTGATTTCGTACGCATACGTTTCGCAATTCTATACATGGTCCAAGTGCTGACGATAAGCTAGAATGTCGCCTCAGACGTCGTTCCGGGGAGGACTTTGACAAGTAAATCCGGCACCCTCGCCTATCTTGCTCCCGAGGTGTACGCTGGAAAGGGATACGATGTCCGTGCGGATTGGTGGTCACTAGGCGTCCTATTCTACGAGTGTATCTACAACAAGGTATGTCGCAAACGGCTACTCCCAAGGCGGGCATCATGGCTTTCGAGCCTGCTTGCG
The DNA here is from genome assembly GCA_037954305.1 of Neonectria magnoliae. Taxonomy (NCBI): domain Eukaryota; kingdom Fungi; phylum Ascomycota; class Sordariomycetes; order Hypocreales; family Nectriaceae; genus Neonectria; species Neonectria magnoliae. The sequence continues at coordinate 46,436 of JAZAVK010000137.1, read as the reverse complement.
TGCTCGATCAACACGGCTAACTTGACGAAAGCGACCGTTTGATGGAGGTTCCGAAGGCTCCCTCAGCTCGCAGATCCAGGCCGCCAACCCCAAGTACCCCGTTACACAACCGCCTGTGTCACTAGCATGTCTCTACGCTATCGGCTCCGCCCTCGATCCTAACCGAGATACTCGTATGGGATCGACGTGGGAGAGCTTCATCAACCATGAGTTCTTCAAGGTTTTCGACTTTGATCACCTTGAGCAGAAGCGCATTGAGCCCATCTTCGTCCCCTCTTCAGAGAAGACCAACTTCGATGCCACATATGATCTGGAGGAGTTGCTACTCGAAGAGGCGCCTCTCGAGGCTCGGGCTAGACGCCAAAAGCCGAGAGAGCGCTTAAAGGAGGATGCGACCGACAAGGAGATTCGCGAAGATGAGCTCTATCGGATGATTGAGACTGACTTCCGGCCCTTCGACTACACGGTGGCTGCGTTTTTGAAGTGAGTTCGACATCCTCTTTCTCAATCATCTCTCACGAGTGCTAACCGAAGCAGAATTACGGAAGCCGCCGAAGGCATCAACAAGGAGACGGCCCACAACCAAAACGAACACGATCAGACTCCCCAAGCCATCACGACCGATGAGGCGATGCATATGCCCGCGACGAATGGGTCACACCAATCATCGCCTCTTAACCCGAGCACCAGCAACGAGAGCAGGCAAGGCCGTCCAGTCCGACCCGCCCCACCGCCACCATACCAGAATGATTACCGCGCTCGCCATCACCCCATCATCGCCGGTCAGCGTATTACAAGTCCCACTGGAGGCGTGCAGGTAACGTTGGACGGCGGTGGTAGTTGGTCTGAGTTGGCGCGCCAGGACGCCACCTTGCCCACAGATGCCAACAACACTGCCGATGGCAAGAATGAGGGCTCGGGCGGCATGTTTGGGTTCCTGAAATCCAAAAAGGGCCGGACCAACAGCCCGAAACCCAAGGAGAGAGGCGTACTAGGCAAGGAAGGCGCCAGAGTTGTCATCGGCTAGAAGGGGGTTGCGGCTTACAATTGCTCATTTGCGCATCAGCAACGATGGATTGATACCCAGCCTGGCGACATGACGCCCGAGGATGGAGCCGGTCGATTCCTTCTCAGCAGAACGTTGCACCCAACCGGCAAACACAGAGCACGCAAAAGCTCCCGCGGTGCTGATCCAAGCATTGGGCTCCAACAGCAATTCTTGTCACAAAGTCCTGGACATGTGATGATGTCCCGGCCCGATGACAAGGAACAGGGAGAGCTCGACTGGGAACGAAAGAAGAAACACTGACGACGAGCAACGGCCTCCCATCTCATTCATCCATACGGCGTTCGGTCATGGTTAACGGCTACACGCCACGCCGCTCGAGGCTAGACAGAGATTTTATCTTCACAAGAGCAGTTGTCAGCTTGTTAAGAGAAGTCGAACGGCAACGGAGACATTTCACATGGCGCTGTTTTCCCGTCCCAGACATATATACACATACATACTCCGCCATGTACTGTAATTTCACCGGCGTTCTTGATCAGATGAGAACCATCGGCCTGTGGCAGTTCCTTAGCCTTGTTTCAGGTTGCATATCTACTCGTTCTGGGTTGGAATCATCACATATTTGGTCGTTTGGGATACGTAAACGGGCAGAAAGAGGCGGGACATGGAAAGATGGGGGAGGGGGGTGCAATGTCGGTCTGTTGCGCTTTTTTGTCGGTCTATTTGATCCTGAGAACACACATTAGGAATAATACCCCTTTTCAAACTTGATCTTGAGATCCCTTGGTTCGAAGTGAGAGGTGACGTTTAATTGTTGGCGTTTCAACTAGAATCAAGATCATGCCTTTGTGGACGTAGCATTGAGTTGGAAGCCAAACTGGGAGTAGTAATAGGGGCAAAAGGTTGGACATGCAAGTGGCAGCTGAAGGCTAGGAAGAGTCCGCATCGCAATTGAATGTGACTCGTCTGTCTTGCACAAGATAGAGGCTGGATGATGAAAGAACCTGGTCAAGATTTGCCAGTAACGCACAACACTCAACATTCATATGGGAGATCCAGCCTGTCCTTATCTCTCGCTCTCTCGCTCTCTCGTATCCCTGCTGATGTACAAACAAATCGTTTACCGCTGGGACTCTCGTATAAGACAACGTCAGTGTGGTGAATACCGACGCCGACCTATCGCACGCCTGCTCTCGTTGAACCCCGCGTTCCTCCCTTCCTTCGCACCCCGTTAAATCCAAACTCATCACTCGAATACTCGTGGCGAAAGCAGCATAGCGTTGGAAAGGAAAATAAGAGCAATAGCAAAGCCAAAGGAATGAAGGAGAAACCCCCCGAATCAAGGCCTCAAAATATGCCTAGCATCTGACCAGGTGGCGTCATTGGCGGTAAATGGGTGAGATGCCCCTATATAGCCAACACTCCCTTTCTCGGATGGGAAGAAAATCCTGCCACTTATTCATGGGGGAAAACGCATGCGCAAAAAAACCGAGACTGCCCATCAAATGTGTTTTCCAAACCCATCCCATCTGTTGTAAACGCCATGGCCCTTTGCTTGCTCCAGGTCCGTCCGGGGGTTGCTTGTAATGTACAGCTATCCGTCGAGTGCGTCGACTGCATGGATCATCGCTTAACACCGGTCGCCGACGGCAGCGTTCGAGCATTATCATCTGACTTGATTTCAACACCAAGTTGCTCCGCCACGCAGCTCTTCGATATCTCCTTGCCCATGTACTTGGACAAAATGGTATCGAAGTCTGTCTCTCCCACCACGGGACCGGTGCCAGAGCACTTAGCCTTCTTGGTAAGTTCTGAACAGAGACCATCAAGGTCAAACTCGCCGTTCTGCGCCTTCGGGCAGGATTGGAGTTTCTCCCTACAAAAGTTGTTAACGTTGAGCATGTATAGATTTATCTTTTCTGGGGCATACCAAAGCTGGTTACAGTTCATGCTGTCTTTCTTGAGAGGTTCGTCGTCCATATTCTGCTGAGCATCAATCTCGTCGATGAGATTCTTCTTGTGGGTGGGTGCAGCCTTGGCAGCAGTGTTGGGGCTGGGAGCCACGTTGTAGGGCGTAAAAAAGTCAGAATCGAGAGCGTCGTTGAAGAAGTCGTCAAACGACGGATTCGACAGCACGTTCTCTTGAGGCTCCCGATAGTCACCAAAGAGCTGAGGGTCAAACTGGCCGCCATTTTGTTGAGCAAGCCAGTCAAAATTAGTGCTGCTCAAGTCGACATTGGAGAAGCGCGAAGCTGGTTCATTGATGGATCCGGTTGGGTGCTCCTCGCCGATGGTGGTGAGTGTTTCAACAGGCTTAAAACCAATCGGAGACTGGGTAAAGGGCTCGGGAGAGGTGCCGCAGGACGAGCTGGGGCCAGTATTCGAGTGAGACGACGCCGAAGGAGAACTTGTCGCACCGCCGACACTGAAGTTGCCGGAATCAAGGCTCGTCCGTGAGACATTAGTGGCTGAGCTAGACATGGAGGGGCTGAAGACACCCGAGAACTTGGAAAGATCCTGCGGGGATGTATGGCCGTTGAGGCCGTGGGCGGGTGTGGCAGCTGAGACCTGCTGGTGCGGGCTGGTGGGCTGGGAGGCTGGCTTCTGCGACTTGTTGGTGGGAGGAGGTCCCGGCAGCATACCGAATTTGGGGAACTCGAACTGGAAGTTGACGTCACTGAGGTTGTTGACAGCAGCGTTGCCGAAGGGGACCTTCTCGCGGGGAATGGCCTTGGGATTTGTCATGACGCTGACTCGCTGCTTGTACTGATGGAGCTCGTTTGTCATCCGATCGACCTTGGCACGCAACATGGAGTTTTCGTGGTTGGCAGCCTCAGAGGCCTTCTCCAGCTCCTCAACTTTAGTCTCAAGATCTTTGAGATGTCTCTCCTTGCGCTCTCTGAAAGCGCGCTGGGCTGCTCGGTTCTGGGCCTTTCGCTTCTGCGAGACGGATTAGTAATTGAAACCAGATATGCTCACGGGACGTAACGAGGCATACCGAACTGGGTTCTGAGGTGAGGGGCTTGCGACCAGGCTTCTTGGGCACCTTGTCGGTGCTCTCCCGGCGCTTGGGGTCGTTTCCCGGGCTGTCCTCATCGTCCTCATCATCTGGGTGACTGCGCTTTTCATTGCCCTCGTTCTCTGTAGACTCTGAGCCGGCGGAGGTGCGAGCAGGGAGATCTCCAATCATCTTGGCCTGTTCATCGGCATTGCCGGCGAAGGAAAAGTCGAAGCTGGAATCACCAAAGTCGTAGTCGTAGTTGTCGAGGTAGGGACTTTCCTGGTAGGCGTGGTGGTGTCCAGCCTTTGACTGGACGGGGGAATTCTCAAAGGAAGTAGGCGACATGGACAGGGCATTGGATGCGGGTGCAGTAGCAGTTACGGGAGAGCCAGCGAGCTGCTGCTTGTTCGAGTTGAGGGCGGCGAAGAGAAGGCCCTGCTGTTGCGGGGTCAAGAGGAAGTTTGGTGGCAAAGAACCGCCAGTGCCTGTGGAAGCCATCGCGAAGAGTTGTATTAAGCGACGGGTGGTGAAAGCGGAGACGAAGCGATGCGATGCGATGCGATGACAATCGCGAGACGTCGCGAGAGCGTAGCGAATATGGCGAGCGCGAGGGTGAGGGCGAGTGCAGGAATATCAAAGCAAGCTCTCTGCCGTCCGGAGGCTCGGAGGCTCGGAGGAGGGGGGCAAAGAGCCTGAGCAGCGGCGACGTCGGCGTGTACAGGCGCCGGAGCGGTGGCGGGAGGGCGGCAAGGCGAAAGCGCAAAGCGCAGAGGCGTGAGAATCAGACGGGAATGGAAACAGCAATCTGAAGTCCCGGGCGGGGGACGTTGTATGGGTGATGATGCAGAACGAGAGGTTCGCGGGAGCAGTGGGATTGATGATGTCAAGTGGCCAAATTGGATGATGATGAAATGGTTGCGATGGCCTGGGTCAGGCGAGATAGAGCGGGCGGCAGATGAGGTACAGTGAACAATCCACTGTACTGGATCACAAAAGCCACTGTACTTAGTAGGTGGTCGGCGACCCCTTGACTGCGTAGGCGTGCGTGCGTGCGTGCGTGCGTGCGTGTGTGCAAGCGTACTTCGTACGTGCAGTATTCGTACAGTACAAGCGTGTAGGCGGAGCAGGGGTTGAAACGCAACGGGCTCAAAGATGAGAATAATTTTCTTGCTGCCTGAGTCACAAAGAAGGCTTCTAGTTGCTTCTGGGACACTGGACTGTCTGTGGGCAGTTCGAGCGGAGAGGTTGGGAAGTGCTGAGATGCAGCGTGCCGCACCTGACGTGGAGGCGGATGGAAGAGGCCATCTCCAGGTCAATTTGTCAGCCGGGGTCATTGCGGCCGGCCCACGACGCACGATCCTTTGGAATCAACTCCTCCATCAATGCTGACTGGTTCATGGGGCTTGGAAAAGAGCACAGTGCTTGTTCACGCACCCAATTAGCAGCTGGCTCTCGGGCACCGACTGCCGGCCCCAGCAACCGCAGCACGGAACGGGGTCAGTCATCCTATCCATTGGCCCGCTTCCCCTCAGCAACACAGTGCGATTTCCCGCAGACTGATAAACCACGCTCGGCAGCTCCGGGGCGTTCTGCGTCGAGAGCCGCTACGTATTAATTGACACACGCACGCCCTTCCACGCCCGGTTCCGGGTTCCCAGGGTCTTCTCTCTCCCCCTCCTCAGAGAGTCAGTGCCTCGTTCCGAGCACTGAAGGGCGGCCCTCGGATGCCATACCGACGGAGACGGAGACGGAGACGGATACCAACCCCAGCTTTTGTTAACACCACCCGATCCACGTTCAACTCGTCTGCCAACAAATGATCCTACCTACGTTGTACGCCCCAAACATCACTTGATGACCCTCACCATCCCGCGTCGTGGAACACCTTCAACGCCATCGGGCGTGCCATCGGGCGTGCCATCCTCATGCAGTCATCGACGCCCCATTGCCCGAATCGTCCGACCGGTCTCTTTAACTCTGCAGTCATCCTCGCTGATGGATTGGCCAAAGCATTCCCCAGTTTGACCGGCCTATGAGTGTGAATCCGTGCTTGGGGCCGGCCTAAGCTACTAACGTCCGAAAGTCTCTCCATCTGCAACTGACCCGGACAAGGCGCCAACCCCGCGATATATCCTTATCGTCGAAACGCCCTGAGCGCCGTGCTCGTCTCCCCCCGCCTTCCGGAATTTAGAACGATGTCTCGGACTTTGCCACCTCGTGCATGTCATTCTCGAAAGGGGCCAATTGGCATGCTTCCCAACATCGCTGGCTACAGGAACCTCCGGTTACCGAAGACGCACGCTTCCAAACCATATTACCCTTGCTAGGTCGTATTATGAACTCTATGCGTGGTGGATGTTCACAATTTCGTCTCCTTCCAGAACAGGTATTTTCGGCAGCTTCGCCGAGCATCAACCCTTTATCTCCAACGGCTGCCTGCTTCGACGCGACTATGACTTCGATGCGTGGAGGATCTACCGACGACGTAAGCCGATGTGCATGACCCGCACTGTATCTAATTTAGGCTCTGTCATTTAGCAAAATCGTATCGAGTCCTGGGTTGATTATCTTTGCATGTCTTCACTGTCTATTGAACGAGACCTTCTTGTCAAAAGAGCAAAACTATAACTTAGACCAAGGCCTAGAAGCGATGATTGGTGAACTAGTAGAGATATATCATTTTTAGGAACGAACATCTGCTCATCAGGTAATGCCGACTCCCATCTCCATAAGCTTTGAGGCTCTGCGGTGCCTAAGGCAGTACCGAATTGAAGTACCAAGTTGACGTCTAAGCATAAAGAAATCAATTCAAAGCAAGGCGTCAATACTCAAGGGGGTAATATCAGTGGTAGGCTTAAACCTCTCAACAATGCAGATAGAGGTGAGGCGTTGCTAGATTGTCGGCTGCTCGTGCCAATGTTCAAGAGGCAAATCCTAACTTCAATAATGGCTTCACGAATAACACTTGGGTCAGGATGGTGATTGTTTACTTTCACTTGAAACCGAACATCATGTTTCTAAAATCTCTATCATAGGTAAAAAGTCAATGAAGCATGTACCAGATCGATTGGTGACAATGTGCATTGGTATTGGATATTATTACTGAATCTAGACTAATCGGACCCAGGTTGTGTCGCCATCTCCGTTGAACTCCATTTCATCGTTTCTATTAGGTAGGCTTCGAAGTTGCTTAGTTCTTGGCGATCTCCTTGTGAACAGCGGCCTTGTTCTCGTGGCCGTGCTGGTCGGCCTTGTCGCCGAGGGCATCGACGGCAGCGGAGGCACTGGATATTTTGTTAGCGATGTTCAAACAACCATGATGAGGCAGGGCCATAGGCTTACCGGGTGCCGATGGGAGCGTTGCTATCCTTGGCAACCTGCTTGTTGGTATCCTTGGAGACAGCAGAGACGGCGCCCTGAACGGTCTCAGCGACGTAGTTGACGGCTTGCTTGGCAGACTCCATTGTGAAGGTGTTTGTGGTTTTGTGGAGGTTGTTTTGGGAAAGTGTTGTGGTAGTTGATTGAAGAGTTGAGAGTGAGTTGATGATGAAGGAGAAAGAAGGGGGTTGTGTTGGGTTTAAGTAGTCAAGTTGAGCGAGCTTCGATGCCTCACAAGGAATTCGCGATGGACATCGCTCTCGTGGATGTATTAGGTGTTAGAGGAGTGACACTATTCGGACGCTTTTCCCCGGTTTGCACTACCATTCAACACTTGGTGTCACGTATTTGGAGAGCTCAATTGGAAGTCGTGACGTCAGATGAGATGTTCAAGACTGTCAAGATGAGTAGCTACGTCATTAGACCCCACGGTCTCTGCTCGTGGGAGGCTCTCCTGCTAAGCAAGGGCAGCCTGTCAGAAGGCTGCAAAGACGACGGCCAGGGCCTGGGCGTCGTGTCGTGCATACCAGGCACGGCCGCCGGGAACGGTTCTGTGGCCGCGATTATCATCTGGGCGAATTTTCGTCCATCCTACAGTAGGCCGGGAGCGCTACGGGAGATACTTCGGCTTATGGAGACGACCAAGGCTCCACCGTCTCAGGCCCGCGCGTTTGATTGGCCGCAGGCCGCACCACTGACGCATCATGACCGCATCACTTTGCCTGTGGCTTGGCTAGAGATCGTCCGGGCCATTGCGGGCATGACGCCACGCAAGACAACGCACTGTTGAGCCAATCCAGAATCATTGCACTTGTTGAGGTTACTCTGCTTGCTTGCTAGTTTCACTTGCGATCGAGATCACCGAATAATACCCCTCAGTTCTGCTTCTGTTTGCGTGCGTGACCTCCGAAACAAGGACTTCAACGTCAGTTTGTTCCTGGCATGTGGCCCGCAGTCCCCTGGAATCCTGGATGCCTTCACCAAAACCAGAAGTTCAAACAGGGTTCCGTCAAACACGTGGGGGTTGGTCCCTTACTCAGGGTTCGAATCATCAGAGTTCCTGGAAGGGTTCAGTGGTGATCATCCCTTGATTGATATCCTGGTCTGGATGCATTACAGCAACAAACTTGGCTGGGCCGACAGGCAAACATGTAACTCAAGAAATGGCTGACCACTGCTAAACCCCCATCTTCATCCAAGTCTAGAGGCAAAGATCGGCCAACGCCCGTTAATCCAAAATTTTGTAAAGATAATCAAGCAAAGCGTCGTTAACAGAAGTTGAGTTTCTTTAAAATCTGTTTCTGAGCGAAGCTTTCTACCATGAGAAAATGGGTGGCGTAAGATCTCTCACATCGCGAGACCAATAAGTGATAGCAATTTGCTACAACTTTGCGCTCCCAAAGACGTTGCCTGCCGCTGGCATGACCTACGCAATTCTAGGTAACCATCAAAGATGTCGTGGCTACGATTCATGCTCATCGTTGCAATTATAGAGGGCAGACAGTTCCCCTGGGTGAGTTGCCCAAATCGACTCAGGGTAGGCTCAGCCATATTAGTGCTTTATTGAATGAACGTGCGCACGTTATGTTATGTCTTAGACATGAATCTGTCTAAAAGAAAGCACTTTCAAGATCGATTACAGACTTTGCACAAGGTATATTCACCTTGACCCGACTCATGGTGAATACTTTGAGAAACGAAATTTGTTATTTTCTGTTGATTATTTTGGTGGATGAGAGCTCACGTGTAAGCTGGCATACATCAGCTCGTGTGATAGCTGCCATCACAGTCACGTGAAACGGATGTTGGCCCGTGCCCGGCCCCACCGAACCCCGCGGCCACCCGGTCAGGAGGTGAGGCTCCAAGGTCGGTCAACACCACGAAGGAAGACAACGACGTTACAGCTCAAGCTCGACATTCTCTCCAGGGCGCCCCTCCCACGACACCGATTAGCTTTCATAAGGGGGTGTATAAAGCACCGGGAAAATTGATTTTAACGCCATTTACCACAACGCATAGCTCGCCACCATGGATCTTGCCTACGACCACATCCAGGAGGACGCGTATGCCAAAAAGGAACCGGCCGAGTCCAAGGATGGCTCTCAGCCGGCGCAGGGCCATTCTTCCCTGAATGATGACTTTCAGGAGGCTTACAAGGCGTTCTCTAATAGCCCATGGGGTGCCAAGCTTGGCGGGTTCCTCGGCAATGTGGTCAAGCAGGTGTGCTAATCTGCATGGACTTGCAGGTGGTGTCTCTAACGTATCCAGGGCGGATCGGTCGTCACCCAGGCTCAGAAGGAGCTGGCAGAAGTGGGCGAGGATGCCACCAGGGGCCTTACGGGCCTGCGCGAAACGTTGATCAGCCATACCCGAAATCTATCACTGAACGTCCCGATTGTTTTGGCCACCAGTTCCAAGGATGAAGAAGATGGCCAGTCTACTCCGACCAAGGCCACGGCAGAAGGCTCGCAGCAATCCGAGACTGTTCTTTCCCGACTTCGCTTCGAGGCTGCGAAGCGACTCAAGGACATTCAGAAAGCCGAGGACGCCGCGGACGAGGCCCTTCTCCGATTTGGCAGCAATGTCCGGGACTACCTTCGCGATGCGGTCAGCATTGCCCCTCCACAAGACAACGACCAGAGTGGCACCGTGCTCTTCGAGAGTAAGGATGCGCAGGGCAAGAGGGTTATCCACGCTTCAAGATTCGATGCACAATTACATGTGATACACACTACGACGGAAAGCTTCAACAAGGACCCGAGTGGGGCAGAGTTTGATTCATGGGCCAAGACCTTCGACGTGGACAAGAGGACACCTGATATCAACAGTGATTTACAAAAGTACCCTGACTTGCGGACCACTATGGAGAAGCTGGTTCCTGCTCAAATTCCCTACGCCGATTTCTGGAAGCGCTACTACTTCCTCCGTCATGGTATCGAGACGGCCGAAGCCAGGCGACGAGACCTCCTTAAGGGTCAGTTGCTGCCGGGTATCTTTGAATATGCATTTACTAACAAATATGTAGCGGCCTCTGCTGAAGACGAAATTGGCTGGGGTGACGATGACTCCGACGAGGAAGAGGAGGAAGAGAAAATTGGGAAGAAGGAGAAGGGCGTAGAGGAAGTGAAGGCGGTGGAGGAGGTGAAGCCGGTCAAGGAAGTGAAGCCATTGAAGGAAGTGAAGCCGGTAGAGGAAGTGAAGCCGGTGAAGGAAGCGAAGTCGGTCAAGGAAGCGAAGTCGGTCAAGGAAGAGAAGGAAGCGAAGGAATCCGAGGAATCCGAGGAATCTGAGGACGATTCAGAGGACGACTCAGATGATGATGATTCCGAAGACGATTCCGAGGATGATTCTGAGGACGAGGCGACAACCGTCAAGAGCATCACCAAGACCGCATCTGCAGGATCTTCGACTACCATCCACCCCCCGACCAAGAACCTCCTGAAGCCGACCGCACCCCGGAAGTCCAATGACGAGAAGTCGCAGGCCGACAGCGAAGCTAGCTACGATGTCGTTGGTGCAACATCGGGCAAGACGACCCAGACCCCAAACAGCCCCAAGGACTCGAAGAAGGGGGAGGACAGTGACGATGACTGGGAATAGATTCTGGGGATGATCGAGGGACTGAGGGAGCAATGTATATGCGAGATGGTTGGGGGGTATCGTTTGTCCAGCAATCCGGCGTTTGGACATCCAACGTGGCAGCTTGTAATACCTAGCCACGGGCCTTGTATCTTTGTTTTTGGTATCAATGCCAGGCATCCATGATATTTTATTCGCCTGCAAAAACCCTGGTAAATGCTTCCGCGGCCATCGACGTTTACCTCTTCTTCTTGGCGACCATGGTGAAACCGTCATCGTCGATCTGGGGCTCCTCCTTCTGCTTGGGCACCAGCGGGGGCGCCTCATCCATCTCCACATCAGCACCACCGGTGCCCTCATCGTCATCGTCCGAGTCGTCGCTCTCCCAGTCCGTGTCCTGGTCGGCATCCTCGGCCTTCTTAAACAGTTGCTCTACCTTGGCGCCCTTGAGGTTTGACCAGCGGGTCCTCAGTGCCTCGACATCGTCGAAGAGGCCAAAGGCACAGCCCTGGCGCGCCTTGAGGATGTTGGTAGCGACCTCCATGGCGGAGTCGTCGTCGACGTTGACCTCGAACTCGTCAACCATGACCTGCAGCAGGACGGTCTCGACATCCTCGAGGTCGGGCTCTACGGGGGCCTTGGCTAGCGGCGTGTCGACGAATTCAGGGAAGAGCTCAACGATGGCGCCGGCGAACCAGTCGCGCTTGTCGTCGGAGTCGGGGCCGCCCCAGTTGTTCTGGACGGAGAGGGAGAGCGCGGGCCAGAGATGGAGGGCGTAGGCGACGGCCTGTTCGAAGTTGGACTGGCGGGTTGCTGGGAGTTTGTTAGCATTGACGGGGGTTGGGGCTCCTCCCATTGAAGAGATTGATAACTTGGGGAACACGAGGGGAAGAACATACCCGCTGGGGGCAGCTGCGCGGGCTCTGAGGACGACGCCATGGTTGGTGATGTCCAGGGGAACGTGGAGGGGTTTAGAGGGGTTTGGAGGGGCAATTTCGAGCTGAGATGGGCAGCCTGTGCACAATTTTTTTGAGTATTACTATTCGCACAACCCTAAATCTCTAATCGCACAACCTTTATCACGTGACCCCATTTTTTCATCGCCGCAGCCTACGCCGCGGCGCCCGGCACAGCACAAAGGAATAGCATCACGCTTTCAACTCACGGCTTTCTTCATCTTTGCCTATCCGCACCCTGTTGCGATCATCATGTCTGAGCCCGACGGGACTGCTGCTGCCTCTGGCGACAGACAGATACCAGTTCCACCGCAGTCGGCGTCTTACAGCTCGTATGAGGACCGGACCTCTTTTCCTTCCTTCAGTCGTTCCATCGCGAGAACGGTGCCGCCCTCGTCAAGAAGTCAAGCTCCAAGAAGAAGGAGGTCAACGGCACGATGATTCCAACTTACGTTGTTCTTATCTGTGACCGCGGAGGCAACCGCCCTTCTGTCTCTGCCGGTCTTCGACATTCGACCACCCAAAAGACCGACTGCCCGTTCAAGATCACAGCCAAAGCCTCGCAGAAATCGAACTAGGAATGGACCCACGAGGTGGTTAACTGTCAGCACAACCACAGCCCGTCTCTCGACCCCGCAGCTTACGTAGCTCATCGCAAAGAACCCTAGAAAAAAACAGGGTCACGTGATAAAGGTTGTGCGATTAGAGATTTAGGGTTGTGCGAATAGTAATACTCATTTTTTTTTGGTGTTTAATTCCTAGCGACTGGGCACTGCACATCTGGACTGGGGTTCCGATGCACGGGCCACATACTCTTTAGCACGGTAATCTCGCCAATGCCAATGCCAAGGCTGCGACATGACATCATGGGGGAATAGGAACAATGTCACCAGCCCAGCCTGACTGGGACGTTCGGGGTCCTGAAGGTTCCGGGTTGGGCTTACCACTACCTCTGACAGCCGAAGCCTCCTCATTCTCGCCAGTTCTCATAATTAAAGACACGGGAATCAGTTTAATGGCACGCCTTGCGAGTCTTGCAAGCATAGTCCAGCCATGAACGCGTTCAACACCACCTCTGTCTCCTTGGCTGTGACGCCAACGGTCGTCTCGACCCTATTCTCCCATGTACGTCCACCAGACTGCGCATCGCTGTGGCTCCCGGCCATTACCGTCGTGAAACAGGACGCCTTGCTCCCGTTCGCTCGATTGCAGCTTCTCTTGGGCGCGCGACTGATGTGGCTTCAACTCGCAGTATCTCAACAGGAAGCCCCTAAGGAAGCGTCCCACGGCCCATCTCTCATACGACGAGGGCCTGCACCTGATCCGGTCGTTCCTCGACTTCGCCTCGCACCACACCGTCGAGGAGCTTCAGGCCTTTACGGCGCAGTGGGTGCCGCACCCTCAATGGGTCAAGGTCGAAGATGTCACCGTCTCCGATGATCAATTGACCCGCGCGGCCGAGGTGCTGCACGCCCAGCTGGGTGAGGATGGCCTTCGCCAGGTTGGAGGTTCTCAGTGGTGGCAGTGGCGCAAGTCGAAGAGCGTCTTGCAGGCCGAGTGGATTGAGATGCGCTCCGACGCGTACGAGCGGAAGAAGAATGGTGGTAGCACTCGGCGCGTCATGATGTACGTCCACGGAGGCGCGTACTTCTTTGGCAGCGTTGACGAACACCGGTACCAGATGCAGCGACACGCGCGCAAACTCAAAGCTCGCGTCTTTGCGCCTCGTTATCGGCTCGCTCCGCAGTTCCCTTTCCCATGCGGCCTGCAAGATTGTCTGGCTGCATATCTCTATCTCCTGACGGTTCAGGACCCCACGACTATTGTGCTTGCGGGAGACTCTGCCGGAGGCGGCATGGTCGTGTCGCTGCTCTGCGTGCTCAGAGACCAGGGACTCCCGCTCCCTGCCGGTGCTATCCTCATCAGCCCTTGGGTCGACCTGACGCACTCTTTCCCGAGCGTTTCGGGTCATGCGCCGCTGGACTACATTCCCCAAGCTGGGTTTCACCATAAACCTTCACGAGCCTGGCCACCTCCGAACGAGGATGACATTGCCATGTTGAGGGAAGAGGCACTGAAGAAAAAGATGCATGGAGCTAAGGAAGCAACGGACACAAAAGAGCTCAAGGGAAAACAGCAGGCTGCTGCTGCTGAGAAAGACGGGTCTTCCAAGTCCAGCTCCTCCAGATCGGCCTGGATTAACGGTGGAGTTCCCACCGACCCTGAGAAGCTTTTGTCCGTTGACATTGATGGCACACCAGTCAAAATCAAGGACCAAATTCAGGTACATTGCCTCACACACAGATTCGTGTTCAGGACTAATAGCGCTAGATGTACTCAACCAATGAACTCCTTGCTCATCCTCTAGTTAGTCCCGTTATGCAATCGACACTCGGAGGACTTCCGCCACTGCTCATCATGGTTGGGGGAGGAGAGATTCTCCGAGATGAACAAATCCACCTGGCTCACAAGTGTGCCAATCCTGAAAAGTATGCCCTGCCGGATGAGGCCATGGACGAAAAGGCAAGAGCTCTGTTGAAACAATACAAGCCTACAGATGTTCAGCTCCAAGTGTGGGATGACCTCTGCCATGTTGCCCCGACCCTCAGCTTCACTCGCCCTGCCAAGTACATGTATCGCTCCATTGCTCAATTTGGCGCCTGGGCGCTTGCCAAAGCTCAGAAGCGGGGAATTGAAATCATGGATGACGACGCGATATCGGTTATATCCCAGTCAGGCTCAGAGTCAGGATCTGAGGAGCAAGAAAATGCAAAAGAAAAACCGGAGGGAGAAAAGACCGATGCAGCGCTCGGTCAGGTCGGAAAGGCCGGAGATCCTCTCCCCCCTTTCAAGAACCACATGATCCGACAGAGAGTGACCCGGCATGGTGCTACGTTTCATCTCGGCCCCGAGTCTGACCTGCCCGCCTGCTGCATGCCCACCAGTTCCGTCGGTGTTGTGAAGGAGGGTACCGTGAAGAAGTGGCTGGAAACGAGGAAGCAGTGGGATCACCGATATGCCACCTCGAAGGCCAAGGTTCACAAGAAGATCATCAAAGACATGGTGCATGGGTATCATGAGTTTGGCCCTGACGAACATCCTCCCCCAAGCGCCTTAGCTGGACGGAGACGGGTTGGTTCGGTGTTGGTTGAAGGCAAGAGGCAGAAGAGTTTGGGACTGGCCATGTGGTCGCTTTGGGGTTCTAAGCACGACGAAATGACAGTCGAGCGGGAACAGAAGGCAGAAAAGGCCGACGAAGAACCAGCTGTCCAGGTCGCCACGGGGGCGGATGGACAAGGCGCACGCTCGGCTACCGATATCAACAATCAAGAGCAGCCTCGTTTCCTGGAATCTGGCTCGCAGAGTCGCTCGCATCGGAGGACAGTTACTGACGAAAACCAGACCGGCAGCATCCATTTCGAAGAAACCCCCGTCGCTCAGCTCTTGGAAAAACGACGAGAGCAGGAGGCGACTGGTCCTAGTCTCCTTAGTCCCGACTTCGTGCCGGAAACCGGCGTGGTCGGTAAGCGTCCATTCCTGGATGGCATCGCACTGCCGTTCAGTCTTAACAAGGAAGCCGATACCGCTAGCATGGTGACGTTGTACTCCAATGTGACTCCCCTTCCAGGCTCACGGCCAATGAGTCCAAGTGCCTTGAGCGACGAGTCCGAGTATCCCATGAAGCAAAATGGCCATTCCAAGTTGGATGAAGTATCAACACCCACTTTGGAGCGGCCTGGGCTGGACACATTTGTCACCGCGGCAGAAAACCTCCCCCAGTCCAAGACGGTGGGTGAGTAGATCGCCGTCTAGCAAAAATTGGGCGTTTTTCGCGGGATTGGGTTAGATTGTATCAATAGGAACTTGGGCAGGGTATCTTGTACATCCGCGAGGCAAAGCTATTGCCGGGTTATGGGCTAGTATATGTTGATAGGGCCGTTGATAATAACTTATCGTTTTGGGATTGAGTACATTATCATACATGGTCGTACATTGTACATGGGTATATACAGCTACCACGCCAGAGGCCCCCAGTATTGCTCCTCGAGCGTGTGCTCGTTCGTCTTTCATCTGTCGGAAGAGGATCACCTCATGCCTATGGTCGTAGGTCGATAAATTGAATTCGCTTAGTCCACACCATTGTATCGCTTCCACTGCTCCACGTAGAACTGAGGATCTTGGGGCCCCTTCTCAAGGCCTTGATAGTCACCCTTCCGCGACTTGATTTCCCGAGTGACGAAGGGAGTGAGCTGGTCCCTCGACGTTAGCATCCTGCACCACCTGTCCCAATTGTGCCGGCAATAACCCACCTTGAACTCTTTAAGGTTCGGCGGCACCGCATATGTCCGGACCTTGTTCCACTCGATCACGTAGCCTCCGTACTTGGTGTGGCGACCCATCGATCCTGTGCGGTTACCCTTGTAGAAACCCTTGCCGACATCTTTGGTCGTGAGCTTCAGATGGCGGTAGCGGCCGACGGAGAGGACTTGTGTAGGTCTCATGGTGGGCGAATGGGGCCCAGCGCATTGCCGGTCGGGTGTTGAGTGCGCCGTTGGGCCGGAGTGAGGCGATCGGAAGGGGAGGTTTCGTCGAGGGTCGATTCGTCGTCGGTTGATGCCGAGAGTCGTAGCGCAATTCACCTTGAATTTTTGGAAGGCCGGCGTTTGGTGTTGTTCCGATCCCGGAGTTAGCTCCCGACGACTTGCAGGGGGTTCAGCGCCGCCATCGCCTGGCGTGGGATGTTGCGCAGCGGTACTCAGCTGTGACATGGTCGGGAGTTGCCTTTTTGAACTGCTAATTTGTGCTCGAAGCTGCACTTGCCAGGGCGTATCTTGCTCTGAACAGAAATAATCGTCTTCGGAGCATATTTTGGGCATACTGTGGTTATGGGCGACGTAAGCGGCTGGTGTCATTGAACGAGGGGCAGCATCCGTTGGCTAACGTCTGCAACAGCTCTGAACTGTCGACAAGACTGACGCAACGACCCATGCCTCCGAGGCTCCGACGCGACCACCATGGACGGATACCCAGTGGGAAGTCTGGATCATAATGTCCCGTTTCTCGTGGCCGCTGGCCTCAACACCGAGACCAACGAGCTTCCACTGAATGCCGAGCTGAAGGACCAGGGCATCCTGCTCCGCTCGGAGCTGCCGCCGCTTGAGACTAGGGAGGTCGAGGTGCTGGCCAAGTATTTCCACGATATCGACGCCCAGGGGAAATCGTGGAGTGGGGTAGAGAAAGAGGAGCCTTACAGGTTTCGAATCAGGACACTGGGAAGGGTAGGACGGCCCCGAGACTGTGCGATGTGGCCATGAATCTGACTATGGGACAGTCATTTATTTTCCCGCCACGACGAGCTCGACTCCCCGATGATACTGAGCCCTTCGATGTGGTGCCCACTCTGCATTCGCCCTTCTCGCCCCTAAGCCCGGTTTCGAAGCTTTATCCCGACGGACTCATCGATGCGCATTGGATCGAGAAGCACCAGGACCTGGTACCCAGCGTTTACCTCTGCTTTTATACTCTCATCAGCGACCCGACATCTACGACACTACACGACAATCACATCAAAGCCGATATAAACAATCTGAAGAGCGCGCTTGCAAGATCGGGGTATAAGACTCGGCTGGCTGTGGTTCTGCTTGGCGAGAGCGGAAGCGCGCCGCTTTTCCTGACGGACGAGGTTGCAGAGAGGCTAGAGAATGTGCGAAGGGGAACGGCGCTAGATCCGAAGTCGGTTTTCTATATCCCGCCTCAGGAGTCGCCGGATGAGCTCAAGGGCGTCATTGACAGCATCCTCGGCGTCCTCTATACCTCGGCGGTGGAGTACTATCGCGACCTGGGACGGCATTGTAGGAAGAAGCGGTCCCGTGGCATCGCCCCTCAGCCTACAGTGCCACCCACATCCGGAACGTCGCAAACATTGTCATTGTCGGACTGGAACTTCCGTTACGACTTCAAATCTGCCGTGTTCGCAGAGTTTCGACAGGAGACAGATGCTGCGTTGCGGTCCTTTGAGCAGGCCTACGAGGTTCTTCTAGGCCAGGATGTGCTGGACATCATCCCTAGCTGGAGCCCTCGGTGGAACGAAGCCCGGCTGTTATCAGATGTCATCGCTACTCGGTGCCTTCGATGTCACATGTGGATGGGCCAGACTACGCTGGCAGTCCGTCGCTGGCAGTCTCATCGAGACCGCATCAGTGACTTCGTTGATCGGCGTGGACGAGGGACGAACAACTATGGGTGGCAAGCTTGGGAAGCACGCTGGGCGATGGTAATGGCAAACTTGATTGAAAAGGTTGGAGTCCCGAGCCTGGCGCCTGCGACGATGACGCTTTTCCTCCAACCAGAGAAGGCGGTCCTGGGTGAGCGATTACAACCATGGGAGTTGCTACACCATACTGGTTATTGGTATCGCATAGCAGCCCGCCATCTCCTGGCCCGTCGAAGACTGGCACTTGACATTCCCGAAGAAGACAGAACCCCCCCGGACGCTTCGCCTGCATCGCGGGTAGCGAGCAAGGCCTATGCTTACGACACGTACATGTGTCCAGAGCCATTCCAGGAGTACCCGCTGTCTGGGAAAGGTGTGAATCACTCCCAGTTGATCATTGAATGCCTGGAGATGGCGAGCGCCCAATACCAAGCCCGGAAGCAGGTGCGGGTCTCAGGCGAGATATCACTGGAGTGTGCTCGAGAGATGGCCAACCTGGAGCGCTGGGAAGATGCAGTCGAGCTGCTTCGGCCATTCTGGGAGGACATGTCTTTCAGGTCTGAAGGCTGGTGGGATATCTCGGAGGATCTGTGCTGGATCATGCGACGAGCTGCCTCGGGTGCCGGACATGCTGACCTGGTAGTTGCTGCTGACTGGGAACTGATGAACAAGCGTAAGTGGTACTTGCGCGTGAGAAGGAATGAGCTGCTAACCGGTTTAAAGAGTTCCACCGACGACCACATTGGCATTACGATATAGCAAGATCTCTTGAGGGCGTTACCACGCCCTCCCCGCCATCGATTAGCTTGTCCGACGATACCACTGGTTCGTTTATTTCGGCGTCACTGGTGTTCCGAAACAAGCAAGGCAAAGCGGGCGAGACCTGCAGTGCGCAGCTTGCCCTCACGTCTCACACTTTCCTAGACGCTGCTCCATTGACACTCGACTCCTTGAAGATGGACTTTAGCGGCAACTTGAAACCCATCTTACTAGTGCAGGTGCCGGCAGAAGACAACAAACTCATGTCCAGCTCGGTGGTTCACATCTCATCCCTTACACTGAAGGAGGACTCCTCAGAAGATTCGGACGATGGCCTGCCATCACTACTAAGAGGGCAATCTGACCTGACACTGAAACCCGGCCAGACCCGGGTCTTCGAGATGAAGATCCCCCTTAGGGAGCCGGGCGCGGCAACAGCGTCCGCTGTGATCCTCTCTCTTAAGAACGAGTCTTTCACTCTGGACTACACGTTGAAGTTCCGGGAGACGGATCGAATTGTTGGCTGGTACATTGAAGGATCAGCACGACCTCGACACGCCCGGCCACAGGCGCAAACCATCCAGATCCAACCTCGACCGCCAAAGATGGAGGTCAAGATAGCCGGGCCACTGGGACAGCATTACGCAAACGAGCCGATCGAGCTGCAAATCGAGCTGCTCAACGCCGAGGAGGAATCAGCCAGCGTCAAACTGGATGTCCATCTGTTTGGCAAGGAGGTTCCCGCAATCCGAGTGCAGGTAAATGACCACGAAGGAACAGCTGAGGCCGCAGGAGAGGAGTCCAAAATATCAGGACTAGTTCTTGGGTCCGTCGAGAGTGCCTCATCAGTCAGAGTGGTCGTCAACATCGAACCGACAAGGGCCCCGACTTTGCTCGATCTACACCTGAGGGCGTCGTACCACCTCGCATCTGATCCTGCCACGCCAATCATGCAGATGCTGCCAATTCAGCTGAACGTGGTTAACGCCTTCGAGGCGAACTACGACTTGGTTCCACGACTACACCACGACCCTTGGCCTAGTTTGTTCGACTACGAGGGACTTCTGGAGGCACACGACGGTGATGTCGCCGGCGTTGCTAAGGGCTTCGCTCAGAAGTGGTGCTTGCTGTGTCACTATGCGTCTTTTGCACTGGAGGATGTGAAGGTCGTTGGAATGGCACTGGAGGTTACCTCGTGCGTTGGTGGCGCCAGATGTAGTGTTGCCCAGGGACCCAAGTTGCCGCAAGATGGTGTCCTGGTTGCACCAAAGACGATGCACGAGGCACAGTTCGATCTGGTGGCACAGAAGCTCAGCCTCGACGACCGACACCCCGTCACGTTGGACCTAGCGTTTGTCATCCAATGGCAGCGGCAGAGCCGCTCCGACGGGTTAGTAAACACGACGAAGATGCCAGTCGGGAAATACCTGGTGCTGGGCTCGGAGCCACGGGTGTTGGCATCTGTGTATCACAGGCCAGGAGGTGAACCGAGTCTTGTACAGCTGGATGTGACGATTGAGAACCCGTCGAACCACTTCCTGACGTTTGGCTTGACAATGGAACCTAGCGACCAGTTCGCGTTCTCGGGATCAAAACAGACGACGCTGAACCTGCTGCCCCAGTCACGGCGGACAACAACGTACCGAATGCTGCCCCTAGTGACCGGCACGTGGGTACGACCAGGACTGACGGTGCGAGACAAGTACTTCCAGAAGGTGTTGCGGATTATTCCAACGGAGGGGATGAAGATTGACAAGGACGGGCTGCTGATTTGGGTGCCGGGGCAGAAGAGTGAGGAGGACGACGATGAGGAAGAGGATGAGGACGAGGACGAAACTGCTTGAGAAACCCGAGGCGTCTGGGTAGAAGGACTTTGCAAGTTAGATGTCGCCAGGTAATGAGGCTATCACGAGGAATGTTGACACGATGTTTGCTTCCCTTGAGTGGACGTGTGCATATCGCTGGACTAGGTAGTCGGGGATCTTCGAAATATAGACCTGCCTGTCAACACTGGAGGCAGTAGTCGCACGAGGGGTGCCAATTGTGTTCCATAGAGAAAAAGGTGTCTAACACATTGTCAAATTCTGTAATGTACTGCATACAGCACGTAATCAGAGGGTACATCAAGCAAACGGTTATTAGTCACATTATTAGTGCCGGCGACATCTCTATTTTTTATTTATTTTAATTATATAAATCAGTTTGTGAACCCACGGAGGGTGCACAAAGAGGATGATGTCTGCCAACATGTGTACCACTCAATGATGAAGCCCTCTGTGTATCTTTCTCTCTTTCTTTCTCGTAGCCTTTGACGATTCAACATACGTTAGAACAACTAATGGGCTCAGAATAGAAGCTTTCTACGCTTGTAGACGTGATACTACAGATTGCCTCCATCAACATGAAAGCCAGAGTCAATTGAACGGCTTGGTATTGTCAGCTGCTGTCGGGGGATTGCAAGAATTCAATGTCACGCCAGATTCAAAAGAGGCCTTGGGCGGCGATCCCGGGGCTCAAGTCCAGATGGATAGATGCGTAGCACATAGTTGGGAAAGTGGTATGAAAGCTCGCAATAATATGTAAAACTATCTGAGTCGGCACTCCAATCCATTGCTTTGTTTAGCTAATAATTGCAAAACTTGGTCGCTCAAACACCAGGGTCGCATTTCAATCTCCAATAATCTATGAGGCGGGTTTTCAGAGCAACGGATTGCTCCCTTGCAAAGTCTTGGAGATTCTGCAGTTGCCTTCGGGCGTCCTTGAAGTCCTCGTACGACGTTGTCAAGACCAAGGAACGGATCAGGTACTGGTGATATTCCATCTTTTTCTTGTTGATTTTCGACGGAGCGGCGTAATGCGCAAAAAAGTTGATACTTTTCCCATTCGTGGCAAATGTACAGACGAACGCGTTGCCGAGAGGATCGGGATCTCCCAAGTATTCCAGCGCTTGCTTCCTTGCGTAAACGAGGATGGCGCCATAGTATGCGCTCTGCAATCCTGCCAAGGCCAGCCCGTCGTTGGGGCGCTTCCACTCTCCGGCAAGGTGCGGCAGAGTAATCGAGTTCTCTCCCTCGTTGGTGAGAACTGCCTTTCCATGAAGCTTCTGCGCGACAGGGAACGGCCGAAACTGTTCAGGACCGAATCCCTCGACGAAATCGGGGCGCGCGGGGGAAAGGCCGTTGTTGAAGCCCACATCCTTCTCCAGAGCAGTGAATGTCTGATTGAAATGGGGTTGATAGCTCTTGTCGTTGAATTCCTTGAGTAGTCGATGACTCGTTCGGACGACCAAGTCTTGCTCACCCGCGGTCTGCTGGACAATCGTGACATAGTCCTCATATGCGGATTTGGTCGTCATCGTCTTTTTTCCGCCATCTCTGTTGAGCCGGGCTCGCAGATCAGCGAGGTTTGCAGGAGGCTTCGAATCGGGATCAAGAATGATGCCGTTCTTCAACACCCGGGCTCTGAAACCAGACGCAGTTGTCGACAGGGTCTTGTAGGTCGCTTTGCTCTCCTCGGTAGTCGACGGCGTCGACTTTGAACAACTCCCCCGGCGCCGTTTCGCCATCTTGATCAATAACCGAAGGTGCTCCTCGGTCAGGCTGACCAGCTTCGGCGAAGATGCGTCAGATGTAGGGACCTGTTTCGGCGATGAAGCACCAGATGTAGGGCCGGATGTAGCACCGGCGTCTGTCTGGTGTCCTGAAGATGATGCTTCTGGCACGACTCGGGGCTTTGCGGAGGCTGGCCGTTCTTGCAATCTCTCCCTTCGTCTGGTGGCTTCTGTTCTAGATACATTAGCATATTTATGAGCCCCGTGAGCGGGATTGTCCAAGGCAGACGTGTTTGTTTTCCCGATGGTGTCGGTTTGGCCCTCTTCACCGGCGAGGCATTGTTGACGGGTGCTGCGATGCCCTGCCGTTTCCCTGGCCGAAAGGGAGCCATGTTTTCACGGGAGATGTTTGCTTTCTTGTTACTGTCGAGGTCCTTTATCCAAAGAGTCAACATGTCTCTCTTTTGCATGTCCAGGAATAAGGAAGCATACCCGTCCTGCAGGATGATTGGCTTTGCGAATGCCCATTCTTTGAAACCTCGTTTTGTGTGAAGGGGGATAGTGGTTGCCGCGCAGATGGAGCAATCATGTCGGTGGCATTCCTGGAAGCTTTCTTTGCTCGCCAGCATCCTTTGTTCTCGAACATCCATGGTCATCCTCTGTTTGCCTCAAGCAAAATGGGCGTCGGCTTATATAAGCAAGACAGGTATGTGTCGCCAGGTATGAAATGCGGTTGGCCGTCTTTGTCGTCTTTGCCGTCGAATTCCTTGGCAAGGCAATCAGATCCTACTGCAAGCTTGCGAGTTCTTGAAAAGACTCGAGGTTGGATAAGTAACGGCGTCATGCACGCTCCGAACGACGTCAGCCGACACTTAAGGGAAGCCGGGAAAACTACAAACATGGAAGAAAGGAAAAGAAAACAACAAGCAAATTTCCCTTGCGAGGGGAATGGTCGTTTGAGTTGAGCCTGCGATGGAGATGGATGGAGATGGAGACGGAGGTGGAGATGTAGGTTCTCCGAAGCGAAGAGTCGTCGGATCCGGACCACGAGTCCCTCCGAGAAGCGCTGGCCTACCTAGCAAGTAGGTAAGTAGTCTAGGTAGGTTGACTATTGGCCCGGCATTAAGGGAGACGCCGAAAAGCGAACCGCGAGCTTCTTCACTACTACTGTATTTAGTTTCTACGTAGCACGCGCATTGAAGTTTCGTGTTACTGTACACGCGCTAGCTAATTGATTAGTTAATTAGTGTCCGAGGTGCGAGAAATGATCGAGACTCCCGATCTTAGTCGTTGGTGGAGCCCGGAATCCCTGACGACCCACCATTCGGGGCGGGGAGGCAATGGGAGTGAGTTGGCGTGCGCCTTGCAAGGCAGCAATGAAGAGGAAGATAAGGAGAAGGAAGCCATGAGGTGATGGTAGCCCATACTGAAAGTAGGTAGAGAGGATACGATACATAGCTGGTACGTTAATCAAGTACCTTGTGTATTAACAACACCATAGCCGGCGACAACCTCCATCGTCAACAGAGCCTCCCTGCGTCTCGAGAAGACTACGGATACGGACTACAACGAAAGGGGTCCCTCGCGCACAACAAATCTTAAAAAATCCATGACCACCACAAATCCGCCCATTTTGACTCACTCTCCCATGAGCGCCCTCGACCCGGTCCTGATTGGGCGCCACGCACGCGCCGCCTCGGACATCGGCCTCGTCGCATGTCCGCTTGATGACAGCTCAGCTGCCCATTGTTTTGTTGCGCACTTCCACAGAGCACGAAGGCCGTGCCCGTCTTTTCCAGGCCCCCCCGGGCGGACGCTTATCCCTTTGAGTGTCCGTAAGCCTACACTTTACAGAGCAGTAAATGAAGGGTACATTCAACCACACCAAACTTATACGGCGGTAGAAGTCCCAGCGATTCCCAGACTTACATAGAGATACATTGCACCCTTCACAGCCGTATTGGTCTCGCCGGTGCTTACAGTCACTCTATGTATCTCGGCCTTCGCGGGGGCCATTGTGCGGCTTGGTACAGAAGTGTAAGCCTACGACACTCAAAGGGATAGTACGTACTGCAGTACCCGCGCTGGTGCTTACCGGTGCCCGCGCTGATGAATAGGCGTCCCTTCACCCCTGGTCCAGCGTCGTAGTCGTCCCTCTTTTTTCTTTTCCTACGTGCGAGAATCCCTTGTTGTCAAACGGTTTTGCGAATAATGAAGAATGAATAATCAGTCAGGGGGTGGGCCCCTCGTAGTGCGTAGCAAGTGCGAAGTGCGAAGTGCGAAGTGCGAGGTGCGAGGTAAGCCAGCTAACAAACACCGAGCCTCACTTGTTTGGATCTTTGTCCGACTTGCGAAGCTAGCAACGAATGCTTCAGACTTGTATTTAACTTTTTGGTCCTCCCTCCAGTTCATTGCGTATTGCCACTCGTCATTCTTCTAGTCTAGTCTGCCTCCAGTAAGACTGCGAATAGACTGTTCAGCAGGCCGACGACACCTGGGAGTCTAGGCCCGTTTTTGGATTCCGCAAGCCGCAACCAGCTCGCTCCCCTTATTTCTCTACATAAGTGTAGACTCTCCCATACCCCTTTCTTCTTCTTCCCGTCCATCTCTCTCGCCATGTCTCTCGCCAACGCCTCCGACGAGAAGCGCACCGATCGCCTCTCCTCCGACGACAGGACCGAAGTCGGCTCCGGCATCGTCGACATGTC
The DNA here is from genome assembly GCA_037954305.1 of Neonectria magnoliae. Lineage (NCBI taxonomy): Eukaryota > Fungi > Ascomycota > Sordariomycetes > Hypocreales > Nectriaceae > Neonectria > Neonectria magnoliae. Next base: position 21,282 of record JAZAVK010000137.1, on the reverse strand, counting down.
CTCCGACGCCAAGCCCGGCTCCGAAGACGTCAACACCGAGCACGTCCAGCGCGATGCCGCCCCCAACACCGATTACCCGGGCGGTCTGAAGCTGGTTTTGATCCTCTTCTCCCTGTGCCTGGCCATCTTCCTCGTTGCCCTGGACCAGACCATTATCGCCCCTGCTCTCGGTGCCATCACCGCCGATTATGGGAGTACCAAGGATATTGTACATACGCCTCACCCACCCACCCAAACACCACACACAGACAAGAGACTAACACATCATTAAATTAGGGTTGGTATGGCTCCTCCTACTTGCTCACCACCACCGCCCTCCAGCCCATGTATGGAACCATCTACAAGTACTTCAACGTCAAATACGCCTATCTCATCGCCGTCTTCATCTTCGAGATTGGTAGCCTGGTCTCTGCCGTCGCTCCCTCTTCTGTCGCCTTCATCGTCGGCCGCGCCGTTGCTGGTGTATGTCCTTTAGAGTTCTCGCCCTCATCCGGCATCACTCGCTAATCTTCTTTCCAGATTGGAACCGCTGGTCTCTTCTCCGGCTCCATCGTCATTCTCTCCCTCATCAGTTCGTCTCCCTTCCTACCATCGCCTCACCATTCAACTTTACTTACACACAACTCAAGTGCCTCTCGAGAAACGACCCCTCGCCTTCGGCCTCATCGGTGGCATGTGGGGTATTGCCAGTGTCGCCGGTCCTCTCCTCGGCGGTGTCTTCACTGAGCACGCCACCTGGCGCTGGTGCTTCTATATCAACCTGCCCATCGGTGGCCTCGCCATGGTCATCGTCTTCTTTTTCGTCAGGGTCAACCGCAACTCGTCCGACACCAAGGACATGTCCTTCATCTCCCGCGTTCGCAAGCTCGATCTGTACGGCGCCGCCATCTTCATTCCCGCTATTATCTGCCTCCTGCTTGCCCTCCAGTGGGGTGGCTCTGAATATCCCTGGAGCAACTCCCGCATCATCGGCCTCTTCGTCGGCTTCGGCGCCATGATTGCTATCTTTATCGCCATCCAGTTCTGGCAGGGTGATGAGGGAACTCTCCCTCCCCGTCTCTTTAAAAACCGCAATGTCCTGCCCGCTATGATGTTCGCCATGTTCTTCGGCGCTGCCTTCTTCCCCTTGATTTACTACCTCTGTAAGTCTGCCTCTCGAGCTGCTTTCCTATCACGACCGCAACTAACCTCCCTCGAATAGCCCTTTACTTCCAGGCCATCCAGGGTGTCAGCGCTGTCCAGGCCGGCATCAAGATCCTGCCCCTGCTACTGTCCACCGTTCTCATCTCCATCGTCGCGGGAGGCCTGATCACTGCCATCGGCTACTACAGCGTCGTCATCATCCCTTGCATGATCCTCAACACCGTCGGCTGCGGCATGATCACCACCCTCGGCGTTGATTCGCCTATGAAGGAGTGGTTCGGTTACCAGGTCATTGCTGGTCTCGGTATTGGCGCCGGTTTCCAGGTCGGCGTACTTGTTGTCCAGACCGTCCTTCCCCAGGAATGGGTCCCTGTCGGAACCGCTTGTGTCCAGTTCTTCCAGGCTTTTGGTGGTGCCATCTTTATCGCCGTTTGCCAGACCGTCTTCCAGAACGGTATGATTGACCACATCGAGGCCAGCGACATCGGCATCGACCCCCACGTCTTCATCAACTCCGGTGCGTCTGAGGTAGGCGATGTTCTCAAGAGGATGGGCCGTGAAGACGCTTTTGATACCGTCATTGAGGCTTACATGTCCGGCCTACGAGAGACGTTTTACGTCTCCCTCGCCTGCTCCGCCTGTGCCTTGATCGCGTGCTGCTTTCTGCAGTGGAAGTCAGTTAAGAAGGATGTTAACGGCAACGACCGAAAGGCTGAGCCTGCTGTCCCCGTCTGAGAAGGTGCTGGTCCCATTCTAGATAGTGCGGCGTTTGATATAGAGGATACCCGGGTAATCTCCACCCTTGCATCGCATCTTGCGCTATTTGCTCTTGGAATAGCCAACGCTTCAATATTTAATACTGCAAATAATAGACCTGGTTTCGCCATTCTCATTGTGTGTCGTCCGGTGGCCTGTCCCATGATTTGCGAGTTGTTGTTGTTGTCTTTGCAACCGCTTCACCTCCCACAAATTTGAGAACCCAGTCCTTGACTGTTCTGGTCTTCTCTAGCTGAGGATGAGCTTGGCCTCTCTTCGAAAGGTCCCGCGTAGAATAATGACCCGAGCCGTCCCGCCTCCACAACAGATTCACCTTGGTTATGCCCTTGCGCAGGCTCTGTCCATACACCTTGCCGCGGAAAACGTGCAGAGCCACGTTCTGCATCAGAATTACATCCTGGCGCCTCAAGCTGCGCACTTGGGTCTCGGTCACGTTGTCGCTGGATAGCCAGAACGTCACGCCGAAGCCTGACTTGGTCTCGTCGCCGACGAGGACTTCCACCAGGGCGAGCACTCTTCCCCAGCGAGTGGTGACGGTCCTAGGCTGCGCGATGGAGAGGACTCCTACGATGAGGTTGAGCGTGACGGTTTGCGGGTGCAAGCCTTGGATCCGACGTGCGGAGGGAATGTCCTCCAGGTCCGAGAGATGGCAGGGCACAGGTGCAGGGGAAGTGCCTGGTTGGTCTATCGATGAGGTGGTCATGAACGAAGCGTCCGTTACCGAAGTCTCGTCGAAACTCTCTAGCTGCGAGGACGGGACCGTGTTGTGCACCGCCAACGAGTGGTCGTAGAACTGCGACAGCACCTGGTTCGCAGCCTCGCTCTCCAGGGGCCGTGTTTGTCCGTCAGATGAGACGTCGGCTGTGGTGAAGAACTCAGGCCTGGCGGGCAGGGGATAGTCGCTGACGTCGTGGGTCTGGCTGAAGCCGGTGTGCAGGGGCTGTCTCGTGAGCGGGAGAGACCGCCACGCTACTTCCGACGATGGCTGCGGCCCTGGTTTTCCGTGGTGGATTCCAAGAAAGGAGAGAAATGCATCGTCGAGGCTGTCCACGGTGCACGATTCAAGGTCGAGAGATGAAGCTGGAGGAGCGCCCGTGAAGAGCATGACTCTGGGAGCCATGGTGTGCGTGCTTCAGGGTAGGACCAGGGGTAATTGAGGGGATCGAGGATGCATGGCGAGCACCACGTGCCCAGAGCAGTTGATGTCCGTGTGATAGTTGTTTCGTTTCTCTGGCTATCGTGGTGTTGGTGGTTACCTTCTTGGTTGTCGTTGAATCTAAGTTGTGTTAGGATTCACGGCTCATACACGTCCCGACTTTCCGACATCCCGTGCCGTGCCCGGCTGCCGAGGCCTGCGCTCCTCCCCCACATCTCCGCTGTCTCCACCCAAGGTCCAATTGTGCCGAGGCGGCTGGAGGCTGGAACTCTGGATAATCAACCAACGCGCGTTTCCATTTCATCTCCAAACTCGCTCCATGGCAAAGGCGACAAGAAAAACAAACAAAGCTTCGCAATAATCGTCCGCCAAAATGTCTGCCGTCTTCGACATCAAGGAGCATACCATTGAGGCCTCACATATCCGAGAATACGCTCGCGCAACCTCCCACTCCCAGGATGAGAAGTTGGTGCTGCACGTCAAGCAGTATACTCCCAAGGATAACCCAAATCCGCAGAAGGGCGACGTGACCATCATCGGTGGTCACGCCAACGGATTTCCCAAGGTACTTCTTAGCTCTAATCGCGCTTTCGCTCTTGCTCTTACTTTGTGTCGGAGAGCTGAACTAATCGAGTTGGAACCCAGGAGCTGTATGAACCCCTCTGGGAGGATTTCTACCACGAAGCCAAGAGCCGCAATGTCCGGATCCGCAGTATCTGGATCGCCGATACGGCTTGGCAAGGCCAGAGTGGTGTTCTCAACCAAGATGCCCTTGGAAACGATCGTGAGGTCCCCCCAAACCCCCAAACACTCTCTCCTTGCTCAAATTCCTTACTAATGTTGTTACTTTCAGCGGGATGGCTGGATTATGCCCGGGATATCCTCCACATGATCAACACCGTCCGTCCTCCACCTCCCATAATGGCCATGGGCCACTCCTTCGGCGCCAACGCTCTCACCAACGTCTCGTTGCTCCATCCCCGCCTCTTAACTTCTCTCGTCCTGCTTGACCCTGTCATCTCCCACTACGCATCTACCCCTTCGACCAAACTAGCGAGCCCTGCCGCCAGCAGCATGCACCGCCGGGAGGTCTGGCCGTCCCTCGAGGACGCTGAAGCCTCTTTCAAACGCAGCCCATTCTACCAGTCCTGGGATCCCCGAGTGCTCCAACGGTGGGTGCACTTTGGTATCAGGAACGTACCGGGTCAGGACGCCGTCACATTGACCACTACGAAGCATCAAGAGGTCTTCAACTTCCTCCGTCCGAGCTGGGATGCGTATGATGCTGAGGGCAAGACACTCATACACCCCGAGCTTACACCTGATCTGAACCCGAGCCTTAACCCCAAGTGGCCGACATACCCGCTCTACCGACCCGAGGGCCCCAACACCGTCGACAAGCTCCCAAACGTACGACCTAGCGTGCTCTACGTCTTCGGCGGAAAAAGTGACATCTCCCCAATCGAGCTCCAGGACGAGAAGATGGCCCTCACCGGCGCCGGTCTCGGCGGAAGTGGCGGTGCCAAGGCTGGCCGCGTAAAGAAGGTTGTCGGCGACGAAAACGGTCACCTCGTACCCATGGAGAACCCCAAGTTCTGCGCACAGGTGGCTGCTGAGTGGATCAAGGTTGAGCTAGAGAGGTGGTGGGTGACGGAGCGCAAGTACGAGGAGTGGACGCGACGGCCGGAGATTGAGAAGAAGACTCTTTCAGAAGAGTGGTACAAGTACGTGGATAAACCGGAGAGGAAAGGCGCGAAGAGCAAGGCAAAGATCTAAGTGTAGACTCAAACATGTGTTTTACAACTCCATAGACTAAGATGGCATAGAGCAAAGTCATCAATCGTAGCTAGCATTCCAAGTCCCTCAGTGGTCAGTAAACTATTTGCTAATTTGCAAAAAGCCACCGTTAGCAATTGAAGTCATTTGACAGCAATATGGTTAATCAAGCCACCGTCGTAACTGAAAAGATGTGATCCTCAGTCAAGACATCATAAACCAAGCCACTGCTAAAAATAACGTAAAACCGTCGATCTCTAATAGCAACATCATCGAAATATTATCAAAGAGCCGTCGTTGAAATCCAATCACGTAAGCTGTCCCAGTAGAAACATCGTCGACCAAACCCCAGCCTCGAGCCGGACTTAGATGTAGTACATCGAGTCTCGCAGTTTCTCATGAACCTGCTTGGTGCCACCACCGACACTCGATGCGCCACCTCCCGTCATGACGCTCTCCACGTCGCTGACATCGAAGTACTCAGGGCGGTGAACTCGAGCCCGCGTGCAGACGATGTCTGCGTAGTAGGCCGGCGGGCAAATGCTGACGGCCTTGGTAGCCCGACCGAACAGGTAGCACATCTCGTGCGTGAACTTTTCGAGCTCGTTGGCAGCCTCGGCCTTGTACTTCGGTCGGAAGATCTCGTCGAGGAGAACGGTGTAGTGCGCAGGACGGGCGGTTCCCTTGATGGCTGCGTGGGCCGTCAGGAAGAAGTCCCAGTAGCGAGCCTGCGTGACGCCGCGGTCCACGACGGTGCCGTTCTGGATGTTCATGTGCTTGGGCAGGTTGTTTTCGGTGGTGGGGTAGAACCGGGTCTGGTGGCGCTTCACGGAGACGACGATGGTGAATCGGGGCTGCGACTTGGCGGAGTACTTGGCGTCGCAAGCAGCCCTGATCAAAGGAAGCTCCTTCTCGAGGACCTGACCAAACTGGCCTTCGGAGACTCCGTCACGGAAGATGACGATGTTCTCCGGGAGCTGTCCGTTGTTGTGTTTCTGCCATAACTCCAGCCGCGATTTGAAGGCATCAGTTAGCTGCGATCCCAGCATTTCCTGCTTGGAGGTTTGTTCCCATGAGATGGAAGGCCACTGGCCCATGTCGCGGTCGATGCTGGAAACCAGCCCGACCAAACTCGGCACCTCGTCGCTCTTGCCCGAGGGCATGTTGGTCGGGTGCGTGACGTCGTAGCCGACCACGATAGTCTTGCCCTGCTTCAGCAAATCGAGGTCGTCGCGAAGCTTGTGGTTGACACCTCCAGCCTTGAGGTTCCACTTGAGGGCAACGTTGGCGAAGTATCCTGGGCTACCGCCACCAAACTTTTTGAAGTTGCCCTGCACACAACTGGTGTGGATGCCAAATGTGCAGTCTCCGAGGGTTTTGATCTTGCTATACACGTCTGCGTCCATGCTTGCGAGGATGAACAGGATGAACGTGATGCCATTCTGCTTGGCCCATGTGAAGTAGTCCTCGAGCTCGCCGTTCATAGCGGCACCCGCGTACATACCCTCAGTGGGAGGCGGCACCATGGAGGTTTTAATTTTGATGCCCATATCGCTCATGAACCTGGCAAAGTTGTCGACGACGTCGCGACCGACTGGGTTTCCGCGGTCAGGGATGATGTTCACGAACGACCAGCGGTCGATCATAGCTCCGGGCTTGACGACCTTCACGTCTCTCATATTCCAAGAGGCGTCGCGAGGGCGCACGTGCAGCGGCTTGGCGGCCTTCTTCTCCATGTAAGCAATCCCTGGGCTAGGAAGGACTCGGCCCTTCACCGTCAGAAGGTGCTTGTCGACAGAAATGCCAAAGCGATCCTAGTAAGGTTAGCCTGCCTAGTCAACATTAAAATAGCGAGTTGGCTTCATACAAGTGACTCGTCGTCGAGCCCGAGAGCTCCACGTCCATCGTTTGTGATGGAAAAGGCATTGGCGTAGGGAGACCGACATGCGAAGTTGACCATCTCAGTGGTCTCTCGCGGCATCAACTTAGCCTTGACGGATTGTCCTGGCTGGATCTCAACAAACTCAGCAGGGACGTACGTAGGCTTGTCAGAGCTCCCCATGTTGAGAAGAGGGTAGTCCTTCAGCGTGACTTTGTACTCTTGTGACACGTTAGTATTAGAACCCTCTAGAGAAACCCGTCAACCTACTCTCCTGGTAGTAGTCAAACACGGAAATCCATCGGCCCTCCTGGCCCTCCACCTCCATCCAGAACTGGACACTGCGAGGCCCAATAAACTCGCAATTGGGATCAAAGTGAGGGAGATTCTGGCTCTTGGATCGACGGACCTCAGATGCCGTTGCAAGACTGTGGATGGCCTTCTGCCGACGGACCTGCTTTCCATTCGCCACAGTCATGTTGACCCAGACACGCGACTTGGGGAGGAACTTGGAGATGAGTCGCAGGTTCTTCATACCAGGACGGTTAGTTTTCGGAACTGCCCTAATACCGAGGTTTTCGAAAATCTCATCAACCTTGCCGGAGAGCCTGAAAATGCCGTGGGTGACGTTGACGTTGAGGAGCAATCGACCTGTGCCGAGGCGAACCGACTGAAAGAAGCCACGCGCAGCTTGCAAAGTGCGCCCATCGGCATAAAGAGGCGTGCTGATGCCGCCGTTTTTGAACGAGAAGAAGCGGGAGCTTCCAACAGCGCTGATCTCATCAACCTTGGATCTGGGCCCGTATCCAAACAGGACGTTAAAAGCATCAATAACATCTGGGTAACGAGGGAGAGCATGGTCTCCAGCGTCGGGGGTGCTCGAGGTAAGATACTTCATCATATCGTCGACTCGTGTCTCGGCAGGTCCGTGGAATGTGACCTGGAAAGTCTCAAGCTTTTCGGGGTTGCCTTGAGAGGGAAGTGTCAACTGAAGCGGATTGCTCTCAAAGTCAACTTTCTGAAGAGAAACCAGCTGGGACTTGAACTCGGTGGCCAGGACCAAGGACTTATCCTTCTTGGACAGCTCCGAGAGGGCCTCGCGGATGACGAAGTAGAGCTTGCGACCCTTGACCTCCTTGGACTGTGGTTTAGTTGACCCCTCAGGTTTGGGTGGCCCTTTAGGCTTGCCTTTCCCTTTGGGTTTCGCTGGTTCCTTTTCCTCAGTCACGGTTTGGGTAACATCCATCGTGTACTTGTACAGGACACCAAGCTTGGTGACAACACGGAAGTAGTTCGCCCAGAGGACGACCTCAGTGCCACGCGACCCATAAGCAGGTCGGGAAGGGAACTGCTCCTGAGAGAGAGCGGTGCTGCCCTTTGCTTGCACTTTGAGCTTGCTCATCTGGGAAACCAACTGCGTCATGGAATTTGTTTGCTGACGCACGATTTGCGTCTCCAGCTCAGTGACCGCGGGATCCGGTTGAGGAACAGTGCCGTCAAGGCTGGATGAGTTAGCGGTGTTGAGCTAAAAGCCTCGTGAGACCCAGGAACTTACGTGAAGACGGGCTTCTCAGGAACATCGCCTGCGTACCCTCCTCCACGGCCACCACCTCTGCCGCCCCGTCCACGATCGAAGCCTCCACGTCCACGATCGAAGCCTCCACGTCCACGATCGAAGCCGCCACGTCCGCGGTCATAGCCCCCGCGGCCACGATCAAAACCGCCTCGACCACGATCAGAGCCGCCTCGCCCACGATCGTAGTCACCTCGACCGCGATCGGAGCCGCCGCGACCGGGACCGCTGAAACCACCCCGAAAGCTGCCAGTGTCGCCGTCACTTCCGCGGCCACCACCACCACGTCCAGCGCCTCTTCCTCCGCGTTGATACTCAGAAGGACCACCTCCTCTGCCGCCTCTATTGTCTTGAGGGCCGCCACGTCCTCCGCGTCCTCCGCGTCCTCGACCGCCTCGGCCGCCACGGTCGTCCCTATCGGCCATGGCTGAGCCGGGTTGGTGTTGTTATGTCTAGTGGTGATGTGGTGGGTGACCAGGGGAAAGGAAGCAGGATGAAGGAGTTATGAAAACTGCAGGGATGAAGTTGAGTAAATAGCACTGATTGAGTGTTGGGTGAAAGATAAATGAAAATAACGAGATGGACGAGATGGAAGCGATGAAGCTGGGGTGGTGAGGTGAGAGAAGATGAATGCGGAGCGGTGTGAGCAGCCGTGAATCAAAACGCTGATTGCGTTAACACTGCGGCCAAGTGCGCGCAGATGCAGACGCGCGGATCATGAGCACTGCAGGCAAACAATGAAGAGAAAGACGAGTTGGCGGCTTCTGAGTAGATTGGTAGAGGGAGGCGTGTGTGCTTGGGCCTGGTTGGGTGCCGTAGTGGGCACTGTCGGCACAAATCACGATGGCGATGCGTGGATTGGGAATCGGCAGTTCACAAGTTCGAGTGCGAACTTGCCATGGGATGAACTCCCAGCCCTATTAATCGAATCGCTCCACTACGGTCCGCGTGTTGATCCTGGCCACGGCCTGGTAGGCCTCCTGCAGCTCGATGACGCCCTAACTACGTCTTGTGCGGTCGCTGATCTGGACAACAAGTAGCAACACCTCAACGTCCACAGGCGGATGTTGATGATTTCATCGTAAATAAGGTATGGACTACTGACTAGCCTGACAGGGAGCCCCGCACTCCCGCGAGACAAGTTCCAGCGAGGTTTCCTTGTGATTTCAACTCGGAAGATGAACTGCTTCTGCTGGGATTATTCTCGCTGTATTCGTACCGCGGGGGAGTGCGTGCGCTCATCTCTCGTTTTCATTGTTCGTGTCTATGTTTGCTTCTTATTGAGCGGGTATTTGTTGTCTGAAACAGGGCCGTCCGGCCCGCCCGAAACCTGGACCCCATGCGGAAAACGTATTGCGGGTGGCAAGTATTATCCGTCATCTCTGAGCAAAGAAGTCGTCGCTGGATTGGCCGAGGCGAGGCAATGCAAACTTGGGTGGTGTCGGTACAGTTGCCGTACACACGGCCTGGTTAATTAGATGCAAAATCAGGCTCCGAAGTCCAAAAGCACTTGGGTTATCCTGTACGAACTACGTGGCAAGCTGAGCGATGGGAGTCACATCTTTGCAAGCTGGCCATAATAAGACCATGGAATTTCGAAGAAGTAGTAGAAGCTGACTTTCTTCATCTGAACCGAGTGGTCCACCATTGGCTTCCCGGGATGGGTATCACAAATTGCGAGAGACGGAAGGATCCCCCAACTGTCACAACGCATCCCGACCAAAGACAACATCCTTTCAAACAAAATATCGCCTCTCCTTACTGAGTAGTAGCGGTCGGGAGACACAAGAATCGGCAAGCGTTAAGCGACTAGAGGCTTTCTACATGTGACCTCGCACAAGCTGTCTGACACAACCGACTTCCGCCAACGGCGTTTGCTCAGCCGAGCAGTGACCGTTTCAAATAGAACCTCAGCACCTTATTTGCCTCTTTCATGTTTCGGGAGCCTCAACCTCCCTTGCTGACGTTGGGTCGGGAAGTTCTAGTTCCACCCTGACAGCCCCCCCCCCATATGTCACTGCCTCCAGCTGAAGCATCACGAGAGGGAGCATTTCACGGATAGCTGGATGGGCACCGTCAAATACGGCTTCCGACATGAAACAAACGAGCTTGCCCTTGGAAAAAGAATGCTTTATAACTTCCTTTGATGCCTTTGCAATGATACACTGCCAGATTCTCTTTCTTCTTCACACGCACTCTCTCCTTGTTGCGTAGTTCCTTCATTATAAGCTCACCATCTCGATAATCACTGTGAGATTATGTGTTATACACCGTACACCCGACTCTCTGGTGCTATCTCGTTACTTTTCTCGTTATTTTTGGACACGACGAGCAAAAGCCTCCAATTCTCTGCCGCGTTTCTATAGCAAGTTTAAACTGGACAGTCACGCGGACAGTAACACGGACAACAAATGCGCCCATCCCTATTCAACAAGCCGTCTTGCTCAATCAACATGTGCACTGGTCAGAGGGGCTTTTACGTCTGCCCTTGCCGCAGTCTCACATGCCCAAAGAAGGGTATAATTCCTCATAGGAACATTATCTTTGGACATGTGGCTCAAGTCGAGATTGACCCCCTTACGTGGGAAATCTGCGAGTGGTGGATCGCCAACGGGCCTCCGGAGCAGGTTCTCAATCGGTATTTGAAGCCGAGCTGTATACACTTTGCATGGCACACACTCTTGATTCCGGTGGAGCTTTGCTCCGATTGTCGGGTAGCTTGCCCGAATAGCAACAGACGGAGCGCCGAACGTCGTGCAATGAACATGTTCTAGTCGAGGTTCTACGTCCAGATTGAAGGACGTGGAGAGTTGATGGCCGTGCTGGAACCATATAGCTCCAATTAAGCAGGAATGCGAAAAATAGAGTAGTTGATTACTGAAATATATCTGTCTCTTCTCCAGCTGCTTCAACCCATTCACTTTCACACAAGCTACAGACTCCGCCGCGTCAGTAAGAACTGACCATTCCCAACCTAAAAGTCTAAGCTGGCAACATGAGTCGGACCGTTGAGTTGTCGTGTGTTTGCAGAAGCACAATGTTTCCGTTGATGTAACTCAGGAACATGGCCATAGCGATGTGAATAGAGTAATAGCGATTATCAAATCATACAAGGAACTGAGCTACTGTTTCCTGAAAATGTGCGCCAAATGGACAAACCTGAAATTACAAGAAGCTCAATTCCTAATCCAAGTTAAATTTACGCGCTCAAGAAAAATATTAGAAAAGTCCTAGCAACTACTTGCTAAGCCGCGATGAATGCTAGCTGAGTGTTCGGCCGCTTATACCGCAAATTGTGTAACAGCATCACAAACTTCTGAGCTTCATGAGTATCACAGTGATGTACGCAGAACGGCTTGAGGATTTCACAGAAGTACATAAACGATTCACTTTCTTCTCAAGCTTCCACATTGACCAACAAGAGAGCGGTCTTAATTCGAGGTCTCTTCCTCACTGTAGGCCCGATTTAATTTCTCTTTTTCTTGTTCCGGACTCGAATCACGACTCGGCCGATGATATATAGTAGTTCTTGGACATCAGCTGTTCAGAAAGTATCTGCAGCGTCCAATAGAAACAACCTATGAAGACAACACGGAAGGACTGGCGTTAGCTGTGCAGCTGGAGACTGGACAACCTACCCGAGGAACGACACCAATTCAGAACTATATACACACTGCATATCGAAAAAAAAAAAAACCATGTGCAAAGTTAGAGGCGTTCGTACATGCTGCGCCTGCAAAGACAGGAGGTGCAAGACTCGTCGCGACTTTATAGATTGGTCGGAAGTGGCTGGTGTTGCCATGACCTCGCTCGGCCACGGTTGGCAGTATTACATCGACGAGATCGATGAACTGTGCAGTCAGGGCGAGTTCCTCATCGCGTCAGGAATCATGTTTTGGGCAGACGAACACAAGAAGAAGGTCGTGACAGTGGTCGCCCATACGGGCTTAAACGTTACGTGGGAGTACCGATACGTCAACCCCGAGGGTAAAGGAATTCTATGCAAACACTGCGAAGAGCAAGGACACAGCGTTGCTGGATAGAATGGTATGGAGGAAGTACCTAGGTACCCAGTCTGAAAATAGATTGGTGCAGGCGAAATTGTCAATAAATTTGCAAAAGACTGTTGCTGAGCTCTGAAATGCTTTCTCTACCTATAGAGTTCGCATCATGTGAATTGGTGTCTCACGTCTATTAAACTGGTATTTGCATTTCATAATCTTGACTAGACCTTTGAAATTCCAGGTAGAACACTGTATAGGCTCTGAGGAAAAAGACAAAAAATGATGAATTTGGTCTCGTTGCGATGGCACAATGTCATGCAGGTAGTGAGACTAGGATGACTGGGTACGCAGTCCTGAAAACGTCTACGAATCTGAGAATCACGGGTTTGCCCTAGACATGGATGGTATTGCTAATAAACCGAGAGTCATCACTTCATCGAGCCTCATGCAGAGACGTGCCCCGCAGTCGCGACTTTGAGAATATCTTCTTCGAGCCCACTGACATGATGAACTGCGATTCCTGCAGCTTTGAGCATCTGTATGCCCGTGTTCTGGCCAACGAAGATCTCCGGTTCCTGAACACCCACGTAGACATTGGTGATCCATGAACTCTGCCGCAAAACCCTCTCCACACAAGGCAGCTTGCCGCTGAGGCGTTTGAAGCACGGTTCGACGGTGGTGTAGAGGGCATGAGGGCCTTTCATAGCATTGGCGAGGCCCTCCTCTGATGTGCTATTCTCCTCAGCCAATTTTAGAAGGCAGCATTCCTCGGCATGTGTGTTTCCGGGAAGCTCAAGGGTATAACCCTCGGCGAGGATGGTGTTGTCGCTGAGCCTGACGATCAGTGCTCCCACGCGGAAGTTGGTAGGTTTTGGAGGAGATTTGTTGGCTGAGCTCAGGGCGCGTTGCATGGCCGCCTTATGATCTCCAGGTACTAGTGAAGTCATATTGGATAGAAGAAATAATACTTTTGGACCAGTCTTTGAGCGTGTTAATGCTGTTCGTAGGATGACTATGCTAAATGTCCTCTTCGTGTTGTCGGCGGTTGCAAACTCCGATTCCCGAGCCACTTAAGCTCTGGACCCACAAATCTCCACAGGCGCGTGTCCTAACGCGTTTCCAAGCAGTGCCATTCTCAACCTTCAACTTTCAACGTCGCCCCTAGATAAACGACAACGACAACGGCAGCTAACATGTCAGACCACGAAGATGCATTAGAGAACGAACCCCCAATCATCGACCCGTACGAGGTCCTCGATCTCGAGCGGACTGCGACTGCCGACCAAGTCAAATCTGCGTATCGGAAAGCCGCACTCAAGAATCACCCTGGTTAGTGTCCTCCCTCATCAATTAGTTTTGGGATCGATGTACTGACAAAATATCTTGTTTAAAAGATAAGGTCCCCGAAAAGCAGAAGGAGAAGGCAAACGAGAAGTTCCAGTCAATCGCCTTTGCCTACGCTATCCTTTCAGACCCAGCCCGACGAAAGCGCTACGACACCACCGGCTCTACAGCCGAGTCAATTGTGGACTCGGAGGGGTTTAAATGGAGCGACTACTATCGCGAACAATACAAAAACTCGGTATCTGAAGACACGATCCAGAAATTTGCCGACAAGTACAAGGGCTCAGACGAGGAGAAAGATGACATCCTGATTGCATATGAACAATGCGAGGGGGATATGGATTTGTTGTACGAGCAAGTGATGCTAAGTGACGTGCTGGAGGATGACGAGAGATTTCGGAAAATTATCGAGGAGGCTATTGAGAGCAACGACGTTCCTCGATTCCCGGCGTACACTCGCGAGTCGAAGAAGCGCCGGAATGCGAGGGTTAAGAAGGCGCAAGCCGAGGTGAAGGAAGCGGAAGACTACGCGAAGGAGCTGGGGGTCCACGATAAACTATTTGGCGGCAAGAAGAAAAAGAAGAAGGGCAAAGGAAGCTCCGAAGACGATCTAGCGGGCCTGATCCAAAAACGACAGCAAGATCGCTCAGAAAGCTTCCTGGACCACTTGACGGAAAAGTACGGCGCCAAAGAGAGCAAGGGAAAGAAGGGCAAGAAGCGAGCAGTTGAGGATGAGCCGTCTGAGGAAGCATTCCAGAAGGCAGCCTCGCGACTCGGGAGTTCTAAGAGGTCGAAGCGTTGAGCCCGAGCTCGTGGAGTTGGTTCCAGGAGCTTGAAGTATGTATAGGTCATGGTTGTATTGTTTTAAGGGATAATAGGCGTGCGACCAAATGATAGTCATTTGAATAGCGGATTTGAGGAAACTAAGCAGTGCTATTTATTATCTCACCGTAGTGAGCTATTCGAGCAGTTGTTGAATGATCTCACTCCTGTGGTGTTATACCCCAGTGTTTGCGGGGGTGACCCAGCAGGGTGGTTCAGCGCCTAGAATTCTGCCTGCACCACAACCCGATTAGCCTGGCTCATTCCTTGTCATTGTTCCTCCTTCACGACGTGTCACAACGAGGGGAGCTTACGGTCGCGCATAACAGCAACGACAACCCGCCGACGCATGAATAGACATGGTTTAATGATGAGGAAAGGAAGCCCATGATGATGATGCCATGGCCGAGCCACCCAAACCCCAAATTTACCCGCGATACTGCTTCCATCTCGCGCCAACCGTGAATACCTGGTGCCTCTTGCACGCTGCTGTTGTGCACGACCTGGAGCAACATGCAGGCTTCGAAGGTATAGTAAGATTTTTATTGATAATTTTCGGACGCAATTACTGACTGGAACGAAGGGGAGAACTTTTACTTTTACAAGAACCTGCCTATAAAATGGGTCCGGATCATTGGGGTGGTCGTCGCGATCGATGAGTACGCTGGTCGACGCATCTACACCGTGGATGACAGCAGCGGCGCGTGCATCGAATGCACCATTGGAGCTCCAGCACCCGTAAAAAAAGATGCTGTGAGAAAAGAAGAAAGCGAACCTGAAAAGAAGGCAGCGGACATCGATCTGCCCCCAACTGCGGCGCCATATGAGGACATTCGGGTTGGAAGCGTCGTCGATGTCAAAGGACGTATATCGATTTTTAGGGACGAAAAGCAGATTAACATCGAGAAGATGGCCGCCTTGAGAAGCACTGCACAGGAGGTCGCGCTCTGGGAGAAAAGAGCCAAGCTCCGCACACAGGTCCTCGATAAACCCTGGGTGCTTCGGAAGAGAGACATCCGCAGGTGTCGCCAAGAGGCCGAGCAGAGCGAAGAAAAGGCTGACAGGAAGCGGAAGCGGCTCAAAGAGATGATTGAAGGGCGGGCCGTCGCAGAACAGTCGGTGAAGCGGCCGCACGACCAATCCAAAGCCAGCAGCGATGAGCAGCCAAGCAACAAGGCAAGTCTCGAACTGAGGCAGATTCTTCAACACGGCGGCGCTGGCAAGTATGATGCACTGGGATTGTGAATTGGAGTCTCGGGAGTTAGGCTAGCACTCAATAGCGGCATGGTGTGGATAGGTCTAGACTTAGGGGACGCGTAACAAGACAAAGTCGATTGTTCGACCACCCACCCGCACGGCAGGGGCGCATTGTGCCATCTTCCGGAATGATGTTCCCATTCAACGTGATGGATTCTGCGTCACAGCCTCCTGCATGACAACTCCAGTGACGACGTTGCTGCATTCGTGAGCTCTGGGACTTATGTCGAAGACATTGGCCACGCAGGCTGGTCAAGTGAAGTTACGTAGTATTGTCTTAAATCACCGTGGACCTGTGCCGCCGAGGTGCTGCGCAGGTGATGTCGAGAAAGCAAGGGTTGGGAGAGACAGCGCCGGAAAGAAAGCGAGACAGAGACAGCCTGACTGTGGCCCATGACTGTGGCTCGAGTCAAATGTCTCTGAACAACTTGGCATAAACGTTTCATCGGAGCGCAAAGGGAGGTCGAGTGAGGAGGAGAGCAGCAGAATACTTGGTCCTTATCGGACCGGAGTTCGTTCGATACAGTACGAAGTACTTCGTAACTACTTGGCAACTCAACTCCGTACCTGGCCAAGCGTCACCGGCGAGTCTCGAATGATTCGCAGAAGCGAGATTCTCATGTCCAATTCGCTAATCTGCAGCCCAACGGGCAATGCAATTTGCGTAATCGCCCCTGGTTCAAAACCAACGTGCAAAAAGAGACGCCGTCGGTCGGTCGGTGGGCGGATCCAATAGTCCCGGGAGCTAGTGTTCAGCCTGCGTCTCGAATGGATCTAACGCCAACTCCAGGCATTCGGGGCTCTGACATTGTTGAGGCTTGCAAGGCTTATTCCCTTTTCAACGTCGCGTCTTTGCCCTAACGTAACTCACAGGTACTTCCATCGAAGCCACTAACGTCCATATCTCAGACGCTCCCTGGAATGTGGAAGTTGCGCTGATTGAGGCTGAACGCACCCTCCGTTCGCTCTTTCTGGTAGTGATAGATGTCGCACGGACTAACCAGGCACCGGATCACATAACGGGACCACGCAACGGGACCACGCAACGGGACCACGGCCCCCAACCCTTGTCTCTGCTTCACACCATCACCAACATTCCTTGAGTCCTGCCAATCCCTTCCTCCCTCGCCCTACGCCTGGCAATTCGCATCGGTGCCATCCTAGCCGCGCATCTCTGTGGACCTGAATTCTGGAGTTATTGCTTTTGCTTTTGGTGTTAGTGCTGCGGTTTTGAAGCCTCCGAGCTTCCCAGCCCTCGAATCAAGGCTAGCCAGGTAAGGAAGCATGCAGTCCCTCCCGCGCCGCGAGACGCCTTCATTTCTCGACGCCGCGAGCCCTCTAGCCTCATCAGTGCGTGGCCCTGGGACTAGTGGGACGGCGGCTCTGAATGCCACCTCAGTCTAGAGCCTGACCCCCGGGTCAAACTATTTGAGCAATGGATTCCCCTATCCTTCCCGTGGGAATCTTCACGAGAGTTCTTGTCAGTTTCTTTGAAGTTGCAGCTCTCTATCTGGAGAGCCTCACCTGCCTTTCCCATCATGAAGTCATACTCTCTACCCGCATGGCTGTTTTGGCTAACTCAGGCTCAAGGCTTGACTATCCCCGAGGCCGCTGAGCCAAACGTGGGTTTCGCACAAGGTTCCCACGCCCAGTACAAGCGTGGCGCCGCTGAGCAGGCGGATTACTTGTCTTCTTACGCCCAAGAAGATATCATTCCCGTCACCGAGACGGTCAGTGTTAGTACCACTGTCATCAAAACTGGCGACGTTCAGGTTCTGCCTACTCTATCCGACGTTGAGCCTCACACCACCGGTCTCATTATCACCAAAGTCGACGCTTCCGGCGAAAAGAAGCAAGGCCCTCTCCTCACCAGCTCCATTCCTAAGCCGACGTCCCTCCTGAAACCTTCCACTTCCACAACTCTCTCCGAGGCAAAGAGAGCCGAGGAAACCAGCAATTTCATGATCAAGATGGCCGCCAACTCGGAACACGGACTGGGCAAGAGGGCCGCGGCTGACATCTTTGCGACCCCCATCGGCACCAACGCTCCTCCCTCAGTCATTTCTCAGAGATCTGACCACCCAGTTCCTCGGTTGGGAATCACCAAGACTGGACCTCTCCAGACCAACAAATTCTACTCCAACTTTTTCCTCGGCGACCAGACCAGCCCAACCTTCACTTTCCCCTATTCCGTTTCTTGGTTAGCTGGACAGGGCCCATCCGCCAGCTGGGGTCTCGCTATCTCTCACATCGAGGAGAGCCAGCGCGTATTTGGCGACGTCAAGTATAACAACGCAAAGTCATACTACATCAACCCCATCGGCATCCAGTCTATGATCATTTCCGCCAAGGAGCTGGGCTCTAAGACAGTCCTTCGCACTGACGCCATCACCCAATTCTCTGCTAGAGTTAACCTTCAGAAGGACAGCGGCTCCGCTCCCGCCATCCAGTTTCCTCTCGTTCAGGGCATGCCATATGTTACCGCCATCTTCAATGGCGCGACGCCTCAGATCCAGTCCGCCGTCTACTTCAGGAGTATGACCCGAGTGACGAAGAACCCGAAGAGCAACGTCGTCAAATATAACTTCCTCTTGGAGGACGGCACCACTTGGCGCTTGTATGCGTACAAGACCAAGGGCGCTGATCTGGACCTCCAGGTTACTAACAACGGATTGGCTCTATCCAGCAACGCATTTTACGGCACTGTTCAGATCACCAAGGATCCCCTCACGACTGGTTCCGAGACGCTGCTTGACGACGGCTGTGGCATCTATCCCACTACTGTCCTGCTCACTGGCTCTGTTTCTGGAACGAAGGGCACCTACAACTTCAAGTTCGTCCGAGCTGGTCACAAGACTGGAAACATCTACATGTACGCGCTCCCGCACCATCTCGAGACCTTTGATGCGGACAGCACTCGCCGCACAAAGGCCCTTAAGCTGCAGACGACCACCAAGGGCAAGGCCACGCTGGTCCTGGGGTCCCTCTGGACCATGATTGAGCCAAGCCTGCCCACAAACATGGGATTGGACCCTTGGGATGCCACCAAGGGGCCTCTCAAGAAGCTCACTGCCAAGGCCAAGGCTGCCATCAAGGCCGTCGCCCAGGTCGAGATTTCTGAGGATATGGTTGCGCAGTCAACCACTGATTCTATGTATTTCAGTGGAAAGGTGAGTTCGCTGCTCCAATTCCAAGGGAAGCGATTAATGTGTTTCAGGCTCTTGCCAAATTTGGCCAAATCGTCTACGTTCTCAATGATATGCTGGGGGAGAAAGCTTTGGCACAGGCTGGCTTGACGAAACTCAAGGCGGCCTTCAGCACTTTTGTCACCAACAAGCAGAAGTATCCTCTGGTCTACGAGAGTAAGCAATACGCCCTGATAACTGATGTACTTGAACAAAACTGACAATGTTAGGTGCTTGGGGCGGAGTGGTCTCATCTGCTACCTACGCCACCGGGGACTCGGGCCTGGACTTTGGCAACACATACTACAACGATCATCATTTTCATTATGGCTATCACATCTTGGCGGCAGCATACATTGCTTATCTCGATAAGACCTGGCTGGCCCAGAACAAGGAATACGTCCACTCTCTTATTCGAGACATCTCGAACCCTAGCTCCTCCGATCCCTACTATCCGGCTTACCGAAACTTCGACTGGTACCATGGCCACAGCTGGGCTCATGGATTGTTCTCTGCCTGGGACGGCAAGGTAGGTTTGCGTTGGAGATGGGGTTTCTGGTTGTGCCTACTAACTAGCTTGTAGAACCAAGAGTCTAGCTCTGAAGATGTCTTGGCGAGCTATGCTGTCAAGATTTGGGGACAGGTCATTAAGGATACCAACATGATTGCACGGTAAGTTCCTCTAGAACTGATTTGAATTTGGGGGGGTGGTTCTGACAAAGGGACATCACAGAGCGAACTTGCAACTCGCAGTCCAGGCTCGCAGTCTCAAGGAGGCCTACCTTTACACTAGCGACAACACGGCTCAACCTAGCAGCTTCATCGGAAACAAAGCCGCTGGCATCGTGTTCGAGAACAAGATAGATCACACAACATTCTTCAGTGCCGATATTGAAGCGATCCAGGGCATCCACATGATCCCGATCCTCGCACCTACGGCATACACGCGATCGACCACATTCGTGACGCAGGAATGGAATGCGTACTTCAGCAGTGGCCGGATCGATGCCATTGATAATGCGTGGAAGAGCATCATCTATGCAAACTACGCGACAGTCGACCCTCAGAAGGCCTGGAATTACTTCACCTCGTCATCTTTCAAGAAAACCAATATTGATGGTGGAGCGTCACTGACATGGTACATGACGTACGCTGCAGGTGAGTCAGAACGCGCGACATGACATGAGTGTGGATGCCTTACAGACGAACTATGCTGACAATTTCATTCAGCGTTGGGTAACATCTAAGCGGCATTGCCAGCATGTGGCGCGGCGAGAAGTTCAAGCACGGGACTTGGCGAGTGAGCGGGGACTATCGTCGAAGCCGAAGATGACATGCTGATTTGGAAGTTTGGCTTCAGCCTCCATCGCAGCATGATTAACCAACACATTGGGTATTGGCATCGATAGTCAGCATCAGCACGTGGTATACGAGGAAGTGGGATAGACAACTATAGACAGGGTGGATTTGGGTGCGATACCTCAACAGCAGTTTGCTTTGTACTTTTGAAACGGAGGAAGTTATTGGGTTTTATGGGACTGACGGACCGCACAGGCGTTTGAGGAGAAAGGAGACTAGATATCACCGACCTATTCGTATCGCACTACACATCCTGCACACCTACTTCTAAGTAGATGATAGTTTTTCCCTTTGCAGTTGCAGTTCCCCGCTCTCTGTTCCTAGTTCATTGGCTTCCTATTTCTGTAGAGTTACGAAAGTGAGGAGACCAAGAGGATAGACTCAAGGTTGCACGTGGCCCAATTAGACTTGGCGATCAGGGGGGCGTTTCTTGCAGAGCGATTTGGTTGGAGATTACGCAGTCGTACGTCTCTTGGCATTTCAAGACGGCACAGATTGAAGCTTGGTTTGGATGGGCCGAACGGGCCCATGGACATTTTAGAGACGCGGACAAAGACAAAAAGGCGCGCATTCCCCGAGCATCCGGCGGCATGGTTGCAACGGGCAGGCAGTGAGGCGCTGGGCCAACCATGGGCCAAGAATGACATGGCTGAGGGTGAAGTGACGAATGGAGCATTGTCATGGGAGGAGTGACAAACAGGCCAGAGAGAGATCGGCGTCATGGTTTTCAGCAATTCGATTGCCAAGACAGGTAAAGAGTGAGGCGAAGGGGGGGAAAACAGGATGTGTCACAGTCAGGTCAGACGTCGAGCCACTCAGCGTCGGGCAGTGAGAGCTATCGGGGTCAGGGGTGCGACCCGCTGGGCCAAGCCCGCCGTCCTTTTGCAGAGGGGGGCGGTGGGTGGCTCAGCGGGCGGACATGGCTGTGATAACTTTAATGACAAGCTCTGAGCCTCGAACAGAGCTCCAACAAGCACAAGCTCCCCGACAGGGGGTTGATTGGGGGG
>JAZAVK010000136.1:0-109189 GCA_037954305.1 Neonectria magnoliae | reverse complement strand
GGAAAGCAAGACATGCCAGCCAGGAAAGGAAGCTTGGGAAAGGAAAAAAAAAAAGGGAAGCTTCCAGGTTTTTTTGCTTTTCCTTTTCTCTGTGCTGTGCAGCATGTGAGCGAGAGGAGCTTTTTAGGGGGGGGGGGTGTCTTAGGCGGCCCCACCTCACCAGAGTACAGTGCAGATGCAGCAAGCCATGTGGTGTTGTTCATTACTGCTTCCGAGTAGTATGTAGTATTCCAGCATGTTCAAGCCCAGTCCACAGACCCTCGCATTGATGACGGCAATCTGGCTGCGGGCATCAGCACGTTCCCCTCCCTCCCACATGCACCCGCGAGTCCATGCACGCCCGTGGAGCTAAAACCGTCGCAAACCAAACCGACGGAAAGGGATTGAGGCTCATCGTGTCAGCACCCGCTGCACTCCCTTCATTCGCCTGGACCGGCCCTCGGAGCGTTACACCGGAACCCACCGACTTCGAAACACCACAACTCTACTGGGACTGCAACCACGCTCCCCAACCAGAGATTGAAGTGGCCGTGCCAAGTAGTAGCCCCGAGCCGGCGCCAATTTTCATCCCCTGGAACGCGTCAGCTAATTTTGGCACGCAATTATTTTTCTCCTCCCCTCATCAGCGAACAAGACAAACAAAAAATGCCACCTAAAATCACCTCCAAGAACCTGCAGTACGACGATTCCACCCCGCCTTTCCTCGCCGCCCTCCGCGCCCAAGCCTCCGGCGCCCGGGGACCCGACCCTCTACTCGCCGCCCAGCGGAGGTCCGCCAAGAAGCGGTCCAGCAGCGAAGAGGCCGAAGACGCGCCCCTGGTCGTCGACGAGGACGGCAATGTCGTGAGGGACCACGAGGTGGACAAGGACGGCGTCGTCAAGGACTTGCAGGATCACGGCCCTGAAGGATCGACGGCTGCGCCCGCTGCAGAGACGGTCAAGGAGTCCAACAGCAAGGCCTCTATCGGCGGACGAAAGCGGAAGGTTGGCAAGGTCATTGGCGACTCTGCCGACCAGCCCGTCGACAAGGACGCTGCAGGCACCGGTGGAAAGGGCGACACCAAAGAGGGAGCAAAGGACCGCAGACCCAAGAAGAAATCCAAGAAGATCAAATTGAGCTTTGACGAAGACGAAGGCTAAACCCATGGACCGAGAGACACAGCTGTTGCAATCAGCAGTTAGCTCGAGGTTTTTCACCCGGATGTTGAGACCACATGAACTGCTGTGCCTCATGCGTGCCTGGAAACCCCGGTGCCTCACGCCACCTCAGGGTCACTCAGTTTGGTTCGTGAATTCTTGTCGCCTCCAATGAGAGAAACGGTCTTGGTGACGACTGCAGGCCTACTCAAGAAGGAAGCATTGGTAGATGCTTTGGCAGGTAACGTAACCTAAGGTAGTAGACTCCCGACGGAACCGCTTGAATCACCTTAGGCGTCATCCAAAATATAGACTTGGGTCGCACCTCAGTAACGTAAGCACACTAACTCTACGAATGGCAATTAAACAGTTGTCAACAAGACTTCTGGAAGCTAGTAAATTGACACAGGGCCATTGGTACCCTACTCTACACAAACCGCTGCACTCCCCGGGCACCCTCCCGCCTTCATTCTAGTATTGGCTTAACACAACTGCCCGCTCCGCAATGGCACTGGGACTGGGACTGGGACTGGGACTGGGTGCATTTATCGGTATCGATACTCGGGCTTGACGTAATCCGCGAAGGTCTTAGGCTCCTCGAACTCCGGGGGGTGGTGGTGGTGGTGGTCCTCCTCGGGGCCAACGTAGTCCATCTTGTAGACGCTGCCGCACTCGGGGCATCGCTCGATGGGGCGGTCACGGGTGATCTACAGTGGACGTGGTTAGCCACTCAGTTCCGCCCGTCCGGATATCGTCGTCGAGGGAGAGCACTTACGCCGAGCCAGTGGACGTTGTGGGAGTCGGCGGGGAAACCGGTGCAGCCAGCGAACTGCTCCTCGCCGGCGGATCGGACAATAATGGGGTCCTTCATCGTTCCCAGGCGGCTTGCGTCGAGAGGGCGCATGTCGAAGATATCGACGCCCTCCATCTTACCAAGAATCTCGAGACGCTCCAGACCAGTGGACTGCTCGAGGTCGGTGGGCACGGTACCGGGCTTGGCACCAGGACCGAAGAGATCGTCCTCGGTTCGGACCTCTGTCGATAGCTTCTCGTCAGCGGATGTAGCCCTCACAGTGGCTCGACCGAGGTTATGGGAGATGCGGGTAGGCGGGTAGGCAGCAATCGAGGCTCGGGATCGTAGCAGACGTACCCTTCAAAGTCTTGTAAGCGCCGACCTTGGTCTCGGCAGCGGGAGCGGCGGCAGCCTCGGGGGCCTTGGGAGCATCGCCTGGAAACACAGCAGAGGTCAGCCGTCGTCATCATTCACCATCATACGAGGATAGCCATTGGGCGGGCGGGAGGAAAAGGCGTACGGCGGACGAAGGAGGTGGTGAAGGTGCGGGCGACCACGGGGCGGACGGCGGCGCGGCGGGCCGCGGCGATGGCGGTGCGTTGCATGAACATTGTGTCGATTGCGCCGGCGATGGAGGTTTGGGTGAAGGTGTTGTCGAGGGATTTGTGAGGGATGGGCTGATTTGGGAGGAAGTTGAATGGCGGACCCAATTCGGGCACGGCAATTGACCAATCATGCACGACGTAATCTACAACACGTGATCTTTGCACCTCGAGCAAGCTCGGCTGGGCCTGAACCAAGCTGGCGCCGCAATTCCGCAAAGACAGCCCCCGGAAGGATGAGTTCGTAGTCGGTCACTTCACATAGGTGATTCACTTGACTCAACGAGTGCGGTTGAGTTGCACGACCGCTTTCATTAATTAAGACGGGAACATTTTTGCCCGACACTGCGTTCCAAGCTCGACATCAGCCGTTAGACACAACCTTTCGTGTTAGAACAAAGAAGACCCCATCACGGTCTAGCCAAGCCATACCTCCCGAAATATTTGGTTGTATATAACACTGAGGTACTAAGTTTATTCCTAGGTACATAAGCCCCTAATGCATTCAACTTGTATCTAAGGCATAAGGTTATGCTTAGGCTTAATGTCTTATGTTATAGAATATTATCCTCTTCCATAAGGCATTCAGACAACACTACGAAGTATACGGGTGCTTCCAATGGCCTGATCACAACGTGCACGACGCTCGCACCAGAGCCGAAGAGATTAAATTGGACCGTGAAGTGAAAGTTGTTCCCTCGTGTTTACATAGAAACTAAATCGCTCATAATCGAGAACAAGCTCAGCTCACATGTCACTACGTGCAAGCAAGCCGAAGGCGATGTCGTGGCTCTAGGGCACAAATATACAGATACGGCCATCCTTCACCTGACGATTTCTTGTTAATGCTGACATGACTGCTGAATTGGGAGTGGCAGATGATCCCAGCTGGTGAGTACGTCGCTTGTCCCGATTCAAAGCATCGAGAGTGCGTTGCAAGTGTCCCAGTGGACAAGTATGCTGCTATTTGCCTCGGACGACTTGTATCATGACTGCAACCTACCGCGCCCAACATGAAAACTCGGTTCTGCCCACGCTCTTGAGTCCACAAACCAGCCTACCCTTGTCGCATGCTGGGGGTCATCATAGAAGGTAAAAATAAGCAAGTATTTGGATACATATGTACTGTCGGCGCGGAAGATAAGCCGCCATCAAAGTGAGAGCTGAGTCTTAGTCCTAAGGGGGAACTCATAGCATGGATATGAGGAGATGAAGAGCCTTATATTTCTGTCCGGAATCAGCTGGTGCAGATGGACGCGCCCTGTCGATCCTTGGAGAAGCCTGTGAACTATCAGCTGCAGGCCCTCGTAAACGGCGAAGGATGCAAGGAGAATAGCACACTTTGAGTTGAAGAAGATACAAGGCTGTCCTATGAAGTTATCGCAAAGCTTTTGCGAGCAAGACACAGTAAGAATACACAATAATTGAATCAAACTCGACCACCGAACCCCATCTTAAATCTCTAAACATCATGAGACTGTTGTGTAACTCGTCCTTGTTGAAAGACGACGTTGTGCCTTTTGGTCTCCTGCTCAAAGGTCGAACAGATCCTATAGGCAGTTAGAAAGGTTGGTCAGAATAGCTTGGAAGAGAACTGAGCTTCATCCAATGTCGCCTCAGGCAATGGAATAAACCCATGAGCACGATGCATATCACTAAGGGTAGGACACCATGTGGACGCCGGGTGCAGATCATGTCAGATCTCCATCTGGAACTAAATCGACAGTACTCGACGTTTGACTTCCCCGTCAAGGCCCCGTTGCTCGCCCTCGGGGGTGACATTGGCCGGCTGGTCGACTACGAGCCTTTCTTGGGCTTCCTGGCCCGGCAGACTGCACGGTTCGACAAGGTGTTCCTTGTGCTTGGCAACCACGAGTTATACGAAATGAGCTACGACGCGGGCATCGAAAAGGCGCTGTTGCTAGAGAAGGAAGAGGCCCTGGGCGGAAAGCTGGTGCTGATGCACCGCAACCGCTGGGATGACCCGGACTCCAAGCTGACCATTCTGGGCTGCACACCCGGTCCAACATCCCGTCGGCGGTCGAGGACGACGTCACGCTGCGGGTGTAGGACTATAAGATGATCCAGGGCTGGACGGTAGCCCAGCACAACGCATGCTACGCACAGGACGTCTCGTGGCTGACGACGACGCTGCCCGGGCGTGGACGCCGCAGACAGACTGGTGCTGGTGGCGACGCACCACGCGCCGTGCATCAAAGGTGCGTCGCGGCCGGAGCATGAGAAGAACCCGTGGAAGACGGCCTTCTCGACCGACGTGCTGCAGCGGCGCGAGTTTGCGCGCGTGGCATGGTGGATGTTCGGGCACACGCACTTCACGACGCAGTTCCAGCGGGGGCGGATCCGCGTCGTGGCGAACCAGCGCGGGTACGTGCTTGGGTTTGGGGGCCCGACGTTGGAGAATACGCGTGGGTTTGATGCTGAGAGGGTGGTTGATTTGTGAGGGTGGGGCGGGAGAGGGTGGTGTTTAGGGAGAGCGCACTGAATGGGTTGGGATAGCGTCTGGGATTTGAGAAGGGTCTGGCATCATGTAGTGGGGTTTGGTCTTAAGTGTTTAAGTTAGATATCTCCATCCTCGTCCCCATTCGTCTCATAATCTCTCAGGTATTATTTATTCCAGCGGAGGCATGAATTATGCTGGTGTAGGACTCAAAGTAGTCCGATCACAGCCTTCAGCAAAGCCACGAAATCACACCATGCAGTCCGAGGTTTGTGAACTTCTAGGACGGTATTAATTAATTTTAACGTAAGGGACTAAAGGACCTCGTATTTCCATATCTGAAAAGACCAATTTATTGCCATGTCCATAGACCTGACTATCCGAGGTCATCGCTGCTATCCCAACTAACAGCCAAGGTCTCCGCCTCAGGCATCAACATTTCTACCGCAGCCGGCCCGCCGAAACTTCCAAAAAATAGACGCCGGACACCCAAGCAGCCATATCAACTCGACACGGCCACGGCCTCACTCTCCCGACAATGCCTCCCCGAATCTCCCCTCTCAGCACGTCGCTGTGCTGCCGCGCAACCGCCAATGGCCCCGTTACCTCGCTGACCGCCTACATGGCTGGCCTCTCCCTCCAGAACCGCCATGCCTCCATCCTCGGCAGCCTCGCCAACCTCCCCGGCGCCATGCACAAGAAAAAGCGAGTCGGTCGAGGCCCCTCGTCTGGCCACGGAAAGACGTCTGGACGTGGTCACAAGGGTCAGAAGCAGCACGGAAAGGTCAAGCCGTGGTTCCAGGGTGGTCAGACTCCCTTGATTGTCAAGCTTGGACGGAAGGGATTCAACAACTAGTAAGCCCTCGGAATATGGAAGAAAATGGCCAGTTCCGCTAACTCTGACGCAGCCGGGCCCTCAACATGTCGGAAGTGAACATCGACCAGATCCAGGCCTGGATTGACCAAGGACGACTCGACCCGACGAAGCAAATCACCCCCAAGGAATTGATCGAGAGCGGGCTAGTAGGAAGCATCAAGGACGGCATCAAGGTGCTGTCCCGCGGCGCAGAAACCCTTAAGCAGCCCATTGACGTGATGGTCTCGCGCGTCTCCGCCCAGGCCATCAGCGCCATCGAGGGGGCTGGCGGCAAGGTGCTCACGCGGTACTACACTAAGCTATCCATCAAGCGACTGCTGACGGGCGAGTCGATGAACACGGACAAGCCGCTGCCTCAGGGCGCGGAGCACGTCGAGGGCGTGCTCGCGGGGGCGAGGAAGAACCTCTTCCGGTACCGGCTGCCAGATCCCACCAGCCGTGAGGATATCGAGTACTACCGTGACCCGGCGCATCGCGGATACCTGAGCTACCAGCTGTCTCCCGGGGAGTCGCCCAGTCTGTACTTCAGGGTGCCGGGCGTGCACAAGATTAAGAGCGCGGTCAAGAAGGAGAACAAGCAGGCCGACGAGACGTTGTGGTAGACCAGGAGCGAGGAGCGGCTGGACTAGGGAGCTGTATTATAGAGTACTAGAGCAAGTACTTGAATGTGACAACACCACCAGTGTGCAATCATGCCTGGATACAACTATTGAAAGTCATCAACAGCTTAAATGTACGAGTATAGCTTACTATAATATTCACCATTATTAGGGGCACAGCGCCACACTGTCTCACCCGGGTTCGTCCAGTGGCGTTGTCGCCGGACGGGAGCGATAAGATCCATCATCGGGCGGGCGCATGAGTCTCCGGTGGTTCAGCGCAGTGCTCCACAGGAGCTATTGTTATGCCTCGGTGCGTGTTACAGCGCCAACACCACCTCAGACTTCTCCACCCAGGAATGACTTCACTAACCTCCCTCTACCTCCACCAACGGCCGGACATCCGAATTGTATGCATCTCTTTTTCCTTGGCCGCTGCATTTCCTTCTTGATTCTGCTGCATCTTCAGGCTGCAGAGTTTGTTCAGTGCCCCAGGCGCGTGGCCTAGCACTCTCCTCCATCGTCGTTGACTGAGCATTGCTTCGCGTGCTGGATTACGAGTCCCACTGACGACGCCCGTCAACAACCGCCCTTGATCGGGACTCGTACGAAGACCTCGACGACCCATCCCGTTGCGCGATATATACAACAGCCCTGTTCTGATCGTCGACACACACTACAATGTCCCTCTTTGGATCGTCGCCGCCCGACAACGAGCCGACGATGGTGACGTCGCCACCGGCACGGGCTGGCGGCGGCCTCTTTGAAGTCGAGGCCGAATCTAAAGCCTCATCCAACAGCCTGTTCGCCGACGACGCCGGGAATGGCGACGCCGGCTCTCCCTGGGACATGCCCACGCCGCGGAAGAAGCAGAGCCACGCCGACCTGATCCGCAATCTGCTCCCCGCGGCCGACGTACCCGACAGCTACATCGAGACGTTCGACGTCGCCCTGCGCGAGGACGGCGTCGGCGGCCGGGTCGCGTCCGGCGGCATCGCGAAGCTCTTTGCCGCTGCCCGGCTGGGCGCTGATGCCCAGGCCCGCATCATGTCCCTGGTGGCTCCGGCGGGCGGCGATGTCGCGCTGGGGCGGGACGAGTTCAACGTCGTGCTGGCGCTGGTGGGCCTGGCGCAGGAGGGCGAAATCATCAGCCTAGATGGCGTGGATGAGCGACGACGCAGTAAGTGCACGCCCACGCAATACTTTCTACAACCAACTTTCCTCGCAACAAATCCTGCATTGCAATAAAGTGACGGCTCGTGGAGTTATCCGCCGTCATCAATCTATTTGCCTTATCGTATCCCGATGACTTGCATCAGTGGATTCATGTTCCCCGGCGGTTGGTGGGGACACTACTATATATACAGCTAATAACTCATTTCGTTGGCAGACCTACCGCAACCCAAGCTCCCCGGCATCACCGCCGAGCCCGTCCTGCCTCCAGTGGGCGAGCTTTCAGCCAAGCCTCCCCAGACACCTCCCAAAGACACACCGCCGACTCCCCGCCAGCCAAAGCTGCCTCGACCGGCCATGGCCGACCCCGATGATGATCCATGGAACACACCTGATTTACACAAGACCCACGATCATCACAACGTGAAGCCAAATGGCGCCCGCAATCATGACACGAACGGCCATACCGGCTTCGTCGAGCCCACCGTGACAGCCTCCATCGCCCCTACGGCAATCGCCCAGTACGTGCCGCCCACCTCGCCTCCCGCCGCGAATGGAGGACGACAGACCACCGCCAGCACCACTCTCTCTGCTCCCGGGCCCGGCGGATGGGGATACTTCGACGGAAACAATACTGCTGTAGGAGGTTTCGGCGAGACCCCGCAGAACTCCGACCCGAACCCGTTTGGCGGGCCTGACCGTACGCCCAGCGGTAACCCGCCACCCGGCCTCCCGCAGCATCAGAGTGTGGGCAGAGCTAATCACAGTCCCGAGGAGAATGTCATCGTGACCCTGATGCCGGAGAAGGAGGGCATATTCATGTTCCAGCACCACAACTACGAAGTCTCCAGTCTGCGTCGCGGCAGCAAGGTCATCCGCCGGTACAGCGATTTCGTCTGGCTGCTGGACTGCCTCCACAAGCGATACCCCTTCCGAATTCTACCGCTGCTCCCACCCAAGCGCATGGGCGTCAATGGCAGTCATTTGTCCAATGACGGTGCCTTTATTGAGAAGCGGAGGAGGGGGCTGGCTAGGTTCTTGAATGCTGTCGTGCGACACCCTGTGCTAAGCCAGGAACAGCTGGTAATCATGTTTTTGACGGTCCCTACGGTATGTAGCCTTTGCCTGTTTGACGGTGTGTCATTGACCCTAACAGGACGAACAGGAACTGGCTGTTTGGCGCAAACAGGCCACGATTTCTGTTCAGGACGAGTTCGCCGAACGAGCGCTGCTTCCGGGTCTCGAAGATTCGCTACCGCCCACTCTTGAGGATCTCTTCACCCGAACCCAAGCGGGCATTAAACGCTCCGCCGAGCTATACATCACCGTGTGCAACATCATGGATCGCCTTGTCAAGCGGACTGAGGGTGTCGCAGCCGACCACGCTCGCATTGCCCTGTCTCTGGCATCACTAACAGAAGCCTCGGCCGACACGTACGCGACAGACACCAACGAGGTTCCCCTGCTCAATGACGGTCTCATCGCAATGAGCAAGCATCTGCGGACATGTCAAGCTCTAATGGAGGACGAGAGCCGTGGGTGGGACGAGGGCGTGCTGGAGGATCTAAAGCGACAACGTGATGCGCTGGTGAGCATGCGCGAGATGTTCGAGAGGCGTGAGCGGTTGGACAAGGACAACATTCCATACCTTGAGCGGAGGATCCAGACCAACGAGACGAAGCTGGCCAATTTGAGGTCCAAGCCGGAAGGCCTGGTGAAGCCTGGCGAGATTGAGAAGGTGGCCGAGAATATTATCAAGGTGAGCCTTAGATGGCTGTTCAGTTTGGTGTGGTGGCTAACAAGAACCAGGACAAGGAATCCATTGTCCAGCAGCACAATCGGTCCATCTTCGTCAAGGAGTGCATTCGCGATGAGCTCGTCACGTTCCAGTCGACACAGTATCACGTCAGTCGCTGGAATCAGGACTGGGCTGGAGAGCGAGTCAAGTATGCAGAGATGCTGGCCGACAACTGGCGACGGTTGCTCGACGAGCTCGAGGGCATGCCACTGGGCGACTAGAGCCCGCCAGAGAGTCACCGAACGACGTGCTGTTTTGGAACTACCGACAGTGGGATGAATGGGGAGGGTCTTGGGAGCACTCCGTGGAAAGCAGTCAGATGGTGATACCGATCTTATGAGAGTGTCAAGCGAGCATGTGGCGAATTTTCCTAGGAAGCGGCCCCGGGAAGACAAGATGGGAAGTTGCTGGGTTTGAATCGATTTGGTTTCAATGAAGAGCAGGAGTAAGCAATACGCATATGCAGAAGAAAGGAGACGCAAGGGGAGACGACGGAGACGGAGAGGAAGCATGTGCTGTCTGCGTGATACCCTTCGTTCGTTTGTTGGCTTTTTGCAGTCTGGATGACCGTTGTCGATAATAGAGATGAGTTTGTATGTACAAGTAGGTATTTACCGTTGTTTTGTTGATCCTCTTAATGAGTATTGGAGTATGAACAACTTTCGCGCCATTCATTGCCCGTTCTGGGGATTACCTACGGTATCTGGCTAACCTCCTAAGCTGAGTATCTACCTAATACCGCATAACTACTTTATAGAGGTTAGGATGGTTAGGGATGATTAGGATTAGCTATGCGGTTAGGGTTAACTAGGAGGTGAATAGTATTTAGGATAGGATGAGTCTTTTAGGTTGTTTTATATAGTTCTATTATCCTAAGTTGTTCTTAGGGTTTGATTCGTTCAGTCTCTATTCGCATAGGACGTGTATGAGCGCAGTAGAAGTTAGTCGTGCCCCCTGCATGACTCCTCTTAGCAAGGGGCTTGATCGGAGAGCCGACGAAGGTAACCAACTTCTCTTCTTCACCACACATCCGTCACAGCACCGTGGCTCGCATCGCCGACCAACCGCGCATACTTGGCCAACACGCCCCTCCTGACCCGCGGCTCGGGCGCGGTCCAGGCGGCGCGGCGCTTCTCCATCTCGGCGTCGCTGACGTCGACGTCGATGCGGTTGCGCACGGCGTCGATGGTGATGCCGTCGCCGTCGCGCACCAGGGCAATCGGCCCGCCCACGACGGCCTCGGGCACCACGTGGCCGACGATGAAGCCGTGCGACGCGCCGCTGTACCGCCCGTCCGTCACCAGCGCCACGTTGTTCAGCCCCGCGCCCATGATGGCCGCCGACGCCTTGAGCTGCTCCGGCATGCCCGGGCCGCCCTTGGGGCCCTCGTACCGCACGATGATGACCAGGTTGCCGTCCTCGCGCCGGATCGCGCCCGTCGCCAGCGCCGCCGACAGGTCGTTCTCGCAGTCGAAGACGCGCGCCGAGCCCGTGAACGACAGGCCCTCCTTGCCCGTGATCTTGGCCACGGCCCCGCCGGGCGCGAGGTTGCCGCGCAGGATGCGGATGTGCCCGCTGGCCTTGATGGGGTCGTCCAGCGGCCGGATGATCTGCTGTCCTGGGTCCAGGGACGGCCAGTCGGCGACGTTCTCGCCCAGCGTCTTGCCCGTCACCGTCATGATGCTGCCGTCGATGACGCCCTTGGCCACCAGCATCTTCAGCACCGACGGCGTGCCGCCCACGTCGTACAGGTCCTCCATGTAGTACTTGCCGCTGGGCGCCAGGTCCGCCAGGAACGGCGTGCGGTCGCTGGTGCGCTGAATGTCGTCGAGCGTCAGGGGCACGCCGGCGGTGTTGGCCATGGCCAGGAAGTGCAGCACGCCGTTGGTCGAGCCGCCGAGGATCATGGTCAGGACGAGGGCGTTCTCGAAGGCCGCCCGCGTCATTAGGTCGCGCGGCCGCAGGTCCTTCTCCATCGTGGTGCGGATCACGCGGGCTGCGCGCTCGCACTCGCGGTGCTTCTCGGGCGACTCGGCCGGGTACGAGGACGAACCCGGCAGCGTCAGGCCCATAGCCTCGATGGCCGTCGCCATGGTGTTGGCCGTGTACATGCCGCCGCAAGCACCGGCGCCGGGGCACGCGTGCTTCTCGATGTCGTCCATGACGTCGGAGGGTGAGCGGCCGGGCGCTCCGGGGTCCGTCTTGGCGTGCAAGCGGTTGTAGGCGAGGGATCCCGAGGCCTCATAGCAGGTGCTGATGTTGATGGGCTTCTCGAGGAGCTTGGAGTGGCCCTTGCGGATGGTGCCGCCGTAGATCATGATGAAGGGCCGGTTGTGGCGCGCGGCGGCCATGACTACGCCGGGCATGTTCTTGTCGCAGCCGGGGATGGAGATGTTGGCGTCGTGGTGCTGCCCGCAGGTGACGGACTCGATGGAGTCGGCGATGATCTCGCGCGTCTGCAGGGAGAAGCGCATGCCTGGTGTTGACGAGTGTCAATTCCTGTTCCATTATTTATACCAGCCGTTCTCACTCACCTTCACCTCCCATAGTGATAGCGTCTGACACGCCGACGGTGTTGAATTGCCATCCGAGCATGCCCTCGTTTTCGATGGCCTTTTTGACAATCTGACCGAGGTCAAGGACTAGACCGTTGTAAGCGCTCTGCTCGTTGTCTTTCTCCGCTGTCTCTCGGACTTGCTTAAGGTGTCACTCACGATGAGTACTGCCCGTAACTTCAATCAGCCTCTCACTCTGTAACTCATGTCCTCCTCTCCAGCACTCACTTGCATGGGTTTCCCTGCCACCAGACCGTGGCAACGCCGATCTGGGGAGCATTCTTCATCATGTCCCTGTTCGGAACACCGGCTCCGTAGAGCATAGCCTGTACTTGATTCAGTTCTCACCCTCTCTCTATCTCTCTCTCTCTCATGACAATCTTTCAACTCTAGGAGACCCGGCAACATACCTGAGCACCGGGAAAGTCATGTTCACGGGTGATCTTGGCGGACCAGCGGTTCAGAGCTCCGCCAGGGGGAAGACAGGGGAACTGGATATAATCCTTGGGGGCCTTGGGATCGGTGGTGGGGACCGGGCTGGCGTTGGTCTGTTGGTGCTCCGCCATGGTGGGATATAGAATTGAGGATAGTCCTCTTGTGTTTTTGGAGGGAAAATCTAGGTTCGAATTTACGCTGCCAAAGGGGGCCTCGTTTGTTGGGAGTAGAATAGAAGTGCGCACTTCGGGTGAGTTTTCCGGGGCCTTCGTGATCAGCAGGTTCGAATTGATCAATCAACTACCAAATCAAACGAGGCAGCGATGTCGGAGACGGAAAACCACGTTCGAAGCAATGGGAGGGCGGACAACAAGGTGAAGGAGGAAAATGTGGTGCGACGGACGGGCGTGCGTCATGCGGAGAAGAGAAGCCGGTGCGGAGAGAGAATTGGAGCGTGGCGTCCCGTTCGTCTGCCGGGGCTAACTTTGATGGAAACCAGGAAGAAAATTGATGAGATTGGGCGAACGGTTTTCGGTCTGTCTGCCGCATGGCGAGATGCACTAATGGCATGCTTTTATAGAGGGCGTTCCGGGCTTGATGAACGGGATAATAATAGTGGCCCTGGGGTTTAGGTGGTTCGGGTTGCTCTCACCGGAGATGGATGTGTTGCCGGTGATAGCTCAACTAGGAGATTGGAGTGGACGGACGTAGGACAGACAGATAACTGAACAATGACGAAATCATCTCTCTCCTCTTCACCATCACCATCACCAGCTCCTCTCCCCTCCACCTCAACAAGCAGCTCCACCCCTTCCCCTCCCCATCGTCGAATGCCCGGCCTCGGCTTAGCAATCGGGACCCCATACGTGCGTCTTAGCTCAAGTCTCGGAAACCAAAGAAAAAGAGGGGGTTCCGAAAGCTGGTACGATCCACATTTTTGCTGTCCAGCGGCCGGGAAGCAAGCAAGGCAGGTCTCTCCATCTCCACATTGAAGCGGTTGCGGACGGGGAGGGTCATCGATGTTCTGGTTGCTTTTTTTTTTTTTTTTTTTGTCTTCTTCTCATGCCACGTCGGATCCGCGGCTTGAGTCCCGATCCCGATCCCGGCTGTGCTCCGGGGAGTTGCGCCGGGGACAAATGGCGACCCACCCCGACCTCCGGGACCCGGGATCGGCATCCCCAAAAGTCAAAGACCCGACTTCGTTTCTCTCTCGCTATTGAGGTTCTCCAACGCGCCGTCAACTCAGAAACAAAAACAGAGAGGTTCAGGAGAAAGACTTCCCGGAAGTAAAGTGCCAGCTCTCGTGGGACGCGAGATAACGAAAAAAAATTAAAAATTCAACCGTCGCATGCAGGCAGAGCGCCACCGTAACACCCGCGTCACGTTACGACAGGTGGCACATGTCAACCAATCCATTGAAACGCCAGGAATAGCACGACACCAGAATACGCTCTTCTCACGTCCATTGCCGCTGCCCCGGGCCATTGAAACGCAGGACACGGGGTCGACATCGCATCGTAGCAATGCAAACGAGCGCCGGCGCGCTCCATATCCGCCG
Organism: Neonectria magnoliae; assembly: GCA_037954305.1. Lineage (NCBI taxonomy): Eukaryota > Fungi > Ascomycota > Sordariomycetes > Hypocreales > Nectriaceae > Neonectria > Neonectria magnoliae. Next base: position 95,204 of record JAZAVK010000136.1, on the reverse strand, counting down.
TCGCAGAACCGTAGATCCTACAACCTGAAGCACCCCCTGTCTCGTCAGTCGCCCACGGGAAGACCAAACACACTTATGACCTCCGGCTCCAAACACATGCAACATCAGGTTTCACAAAGGCATTGGACAACAGTATGAAGAGCGCAAAATAGACTTAAACATTTGTTTCGTCGGCTATCTTTCAGCCAACCTAGCCAATCCCTCCCCATCCCCTCCTCCACAAGACGTGAAGCAACCTCATGTGCAAGAAGCGGTATGTAGGCCAGACTCCAGAGGCGTCGAGTTTTCATCACATCATTTCGTGAGTCCTGCTGTAGAGGACTTTACATAGAAGAAAGATGAAGCAAAAAAAAGTGAACAGCAAAAAAAAGCAGGCAACGACGTCTCGACGAGAAAAAGACAGAAATGAACAGAGACGACACAAAAAGAGACCCAAGCCGTCCGGCTGGTCCGCGATCCCTCCAAGCCAAGTCGAAAAGAAGAAGTCATTTGGAAACTATTCCTCCAATCCTCGAGGGCCTACCCTTCATGTCCTGTAGCAGGACCTCGAATTCCAACCCCTTTTTTCCCCATCTCGTGAGAATAAATCCCTTCCACTAAACAATACTCATCTCGTAAAAAAGAATAGAGCAAAAGCGAAGTCCCATGTATCGAAGTGAATGAATGATAGCGTCATCAAATGAAGAGGCATAAGAGAGAAACAAACGTCTCTGCACGCGCGCGCGTCGAAACGGGCGATGCTGTTGGTATCGACTGCAGATGGATGTATACCATCGCTTCCCAAACGAAGGTTACAATTCCACAGGATTGAGAATAAAAGAGTGATGCAATGGAAATGTGCGAATATAGTACACGGACAGAAGATGGCGAGAAAAGTCTCGACCACTTCCCGTCTCCCAGGGAGTGCCGTGTGGTGGTTGTTCCGACAGGCAGAGATGAAGGAATGAAGCGGCTTAGTGAGCGGATTGCATCGCACCGAACCGTTCCTCTTCCATCCTCCTCACGATATCTCGATCGCGAGCAGTCCTCGGATCGGCGTCAATGCCCAAGATGGAGGAGATGCGGGTCTTGTCCTGACCCTTGCTCTGCGACTCCCGCTCTCCGTTACCAGGGCTCGAGATGGGCGTGATGGGCGTGAGCGCAGTCTGGCTGCAGCAAACGCCCGTCTTCCAGGCCTGCTCGAGCATAGTAGGGGAGACACTAGGTCCGTACTCGTTCGCGACGGCGGTCCAAAAGGAGTTTCGGTGAGCCGAGTAGATGGAGTGGAGACGGGAGAGATCGACATGGGCGGCCGTGTGAGCCGGCATGGCAGGCGCCGGAATGCCTGAGCAGTCGAGGCGAAGAGGAGGAGTTGTTCGGGACTGGCTGGGGTGGCCGTGATGGTAGGCAGCAGGGGGGGATACAGAAACGTGGTTGTCCGCGACCGGCGAGGCGTACGTCTGGGGAGTTGCGTGGGAGGAGGCGGAGGGGTGAGGGAGAGTCATTGAGGCTGGCTTGGGGAGGATGGCCGGTAGCCTGGGCATGTTTTCGGAGGTCATGATGCTGGGGAGCTGGATGCAGTTGAGGCCGTTGGCGTTGCCGATGCTCGGAGGCGGCGGGCTATAGCCGACGGAGCTTCCGGGAGGTGAGGCCGAGCGAGACACGCTTTCGCGGGCCGGGCTGGGTGCCCTCGCGGCCATGGCCGGTGAGATGTCGTTGGAGGTGCCGACAGACGAACACGACGCAGCACGCTTGCGTCGGTTGCTGCCGTGGGAGAGCTGGTGGTAGTGAAGACGGCACGCCAATTCCGTCTTCTTGAGATGCGCCGCAATGTACTTGTAGGGCATCTTCTGGAGTCGAGTCTGGAGAAGATAGTGCTCCTGGATAGGGTTGTTAGAAAGTGTTCCCGGTGATCAGGTAACTGAGTCGAGTAACTCGATCACAAGCTCGCTTGACTTACCTCGTCCTCGCTCCAGGCACGTCCTCCGCCGGTGGATGAAGCCTTACGGGCCTTGGTGATACCGTAGTCATGGCGGTCCATGGCATCCCGCATGGGGATATAAGGCCCTTGGGCCTGGGTCTGAGCTGTCTGTCTGCAAGACATTTTCCTGAACTCTATGTCGTTACTGGAGGTGTGTGTTCCTCTCTAAAAAGTGGGTATCTTTTGAAGTGAATAACAAGTAGGACGGAAAGTCGTCGTAATTCGAAAGTAGTTGCAGAATATAACCGGAGTATACTCCTTGGTGGTGGTTGTGATAACCAAGTCGGGTAAAAGCCAGGCGGGCAACGTGATGCCTCGCAGAGAATCGAATGGAGATTCGTTTGATCGTTTCGAAGAGAGTGAGAGCCGAGTGTGCTTTGTGTTTATCCTGCGAGAATATACTCGAAAAAACCAAAGCCACCGGAATCGAGGGAAAAATGTTTCCTCAAGAAATTGGGATAAGTGATAAGTGTTGATCAACAATTGGGTGTTTGTACGGGTTTCAAAGGAGTGTCAGCAGCCAAGCCAGTTGGATATCCAGCGCGTGTTAAACAGCGTGTCGAGTAAGGAGTGTGGTTGAGCCGGCTTCGGGATTTCAGAAGGGAAAAAGGAAGAGGGGAAAGAAAGAATAGAAGACGCAACAGCGCTTTCCCACGAAGAATCGGTAGAAGAAAAAAGGTGATGGATAGAGAGGACTGACATGCAGGTGAAGAAGAAGGGAAAAGAGGAGGAGTAAATAGATTACGGGAGGGGCAAGTGGCATAATAAACTCGAACTACTCTGCGCGAATGGTTTTAGCGGACAGGCCTGCTGTAAGGTACATAGTGGCAGAGCGGTAGAGCCCTGCAGATTGCAACGGCCACAGCGGTGGTGATGGCTCATGGGGCGCACGTACAGGCCAAGTACGGGCCACGCCCAGGGGACCAGGCGGGGGCCTTGCAGGGGCCGGGGTCCCCTGTAGAGACTACCTAGAGCCCAGGCCTTACAGCACACCTCTCACACACACGCAGAACACCACAAACACCAAGCCCAGATGGACCAAACCGGGCTGTGACAAGAGCGCCCATCACACGCCTACTGTTTTGGCGTCATATGTCGTCTCGTTTTGTATTGTTTTGCTTCGTCTTTGACTCGCCGGATGTGTCTTGAATTTGTTTCCGTCCTCGACCTTGCTGCGTTCTAAACACCAGCGCCTGTCTTTGTCTCGCCTTCTCCGTGCATGTGTTGTTGGTCTGTCACCGTCCCCCTTCTCCGTCTTTTTTCTTCTCCTCCTCCTCCTCCTCATCCAAGGCGCGGAAACGTTTTACGGGGTCACGACAGCGGCAAAAGATACACGCACGCAATTACGAGCCTCCTGCTCCTGGAAACTTCGGAGAATACACGACACAAGTTTCTCACCAGGTCACAGGCGAGACGGGCCACGCCAACAAGCGAAGTGTTCCCCCTCGGCTCTACGTAGGTTCGTTTGTATGGAACTAGATGGGACTTGCGGTGACTGACGCCCTGCAAGATGGAAAGAACCCAGATGGCAATTAGTTTAGGGCGTTGCATTTCGGCACCACGGACGAGGTCTATCAAAAAGGAATATGGAGCGAAGCCCACCTGCACGCAGTGACAAGCGAGGCGACGGGCTCCTCGCTCTTCTGGGGCGTTCGGTTTCCTTGTTAGTAGGGCGAGATGCCTGAACGAGCCCCGAGATCCATGGCGGGAAACGGTCGCCACCGTCGTAGCGCCGCCTCAATCAAAGTTTCGTCCGCCCGGATTGGCCCCTGGAACGAACGGGACGGGGAGAGGCGTGTGGTGGTTTTGGTCGACGTGGGTTGAAGCATCCCATGTTCGCTACCATAGTAAGTGTGTACTGTGGTTTGCGGCGCAGCCTGTTGCGCGGGCGTGGTTCTTGGCATCCGATCTCAACAGAGGGCGTAGCAGAGGACGCAACACAAAGACACATTATCAGAGATCAGAGGAGCGAACTAGACTCTTCTTTGATCGGATTCGCCTCAACTCCTGCGAGTGAGTCCTGTCAGACAAGGACACCATTCCATCGACGGCGGGGTTGCACCGACCTCAGCTTCAGGTGTTCCCGGCCGCCGCGCGCGCAATTGAACTCCCCATGACAGGGGTCCCTGATTGGCTGAACAAGCTTGCTATCGACGGTTCCTCGATGCCCCGTCGACTCCGTGATAATGGAGCGATAGAGCCATGAAGCGAGCGATAGAGTCGTTCAACTGACAGTCGTTGGGGTTGGAATCCTGTTGTTCTGCCGTCATCCGGTCTGGCATGTGGTGTGTGTCCTGTCATCCATCGTCTGGTCTTGCTTGAGAACGATCTAGACGCATGCCAGCATCCAGGAATTGTGGGTTTGCCCGAAGTGAGCTACAGCCTTTCGTACCTTACAGTAGTTTCTTACAGTAGTTGACTAGTTTGTCCGTCTCCCGAGGCTTGATGCTCCACGGCTGAGTTGCACCGTTCGTGGCTAGTCCCATGGCCTGCTAACTCACAACAATGACGCTGGCAATGATGTCGAGGCTGACGATGCCAATGTCGTCGTTGATGAGTGGCTTGCATTGTTTCCCTCACCTCATAGCTCTTTGCTTCGTCCTCTTCATCATCCCTCCAGCCACGCCATCTCATCGATATCTGCCCTCATCTCGTTCCTTGCTCGATGGCCCCGGCGCCGCAATCCACACCGGCACACCCACACGCAGAGACAGCCCAATTACCCACCGCTCGCGAACCGGGGCCCTAGACAACCGGCGGGCCAGAGGACGGACGGTCCCAGGCGTTTGGTTTGGAGTGGTTCCATCGAAACAGGGCCTCAACTGTTTCCTCTGCGGCCCCGATCCCTGCCCTCCCGTAGCCTCGATCCGTGTGATAGGTGGGCGAGAGATCTCCCGTGCCAAAACCCATGATGCTGCGTCCAGGAGTGGGTTCCCAAATGTCAGCATCAGTAAACGTTCAGTTCGGGGAGTGCCATATACTATGTACGAAGCAGACTAAAGATGGGATGAGTCCATCCCATCTCCTTATCCCATCCGCTTTCAGCTTCCAGCAGCCACGCCTACTGCATCAGCTGCATCGCGGCACGTCCAACTACCTAAACAAGAACTAGAACAGGAACTGCAAATCTCCCCCCCAGTCTCACCTTCACCACATTTCTGTCAGTCCATGCCTCGACTAGCAATCCTCCAAGCCCTCGCTTGCCAACACTAAACCACGCCGGTCTCTCCTGGCCAAAACCAACCCAAACAACCCATGTCTCCAAAACCAACCCCGCGCCCGCCACGGCGACGACCAAGTCCGCTCGTTTCCAGACCAGCGCAAGCCCAGTCCGCCAGGGTCGGGCACCTTGAAACCCGCTAGCGCACTGGAGTAATTTCACGTCAGTATCAGGAAGCCATTCGCCATGCCCCAGTCGTGATTGGCGGGATCGAGTCTGCCAGTCCTCGCATCGCCGGGTTATTATTCACGAGCCTACCTTTTCCATGTTCGAATCTTTAGAAACCCGGGGGGGTGTGCGTCCATGCTTTGAGCGGTAAAGAAGGGAACAAAGAAGGGGAACACGACGATAACGGTCGTGTTTTGCAAATGCCCCCCCTCCTTCTCTCCTCCTCCCCGGGGCCGTTGCGAATATCGGCCATGTTTATATTCCAGGGCGAGAAACAAATCCCCAGACGCGAGCCGCAGCCCAGGAAACGCACAGGAAACACAAAGACTTGCACGGGGCTTTGCTTTTGGCCTCGGGCCTGTTCGTGGCTGTTGGGAGAGCCACAGCCCCGGGCAAAATACCAAGGGCAGCGTTAATCAAATTTTCCTTTTTTTTTTTTCCGTCATCTCATTTCTGCCTTATTCGTGGCTTCAACTCCCATTGTCAAATTCCCGTTGTCCCGAGTTTATTAGCCTCCACGTCATCTTAACTCGTACACCCCAGGTCTACTCCTAGGGCCCACGAGTACAATTACCACGCACGCCGCTCAGATACGAAGCAGATGGGGTTCGTTGCGTAGTTTTCCCAGGTTGGAGGCTTGGCCATAACCCGGCTTCCACACTTGCATATTGCTGATCTTTCCCCCCCATCTGGCCTTCACGCCACGACTTCTAAACAACCTCCCTGAAGATCATCACGACCGGCGCCCGCCCTAACCGATCCCTCCTCTAGGGCTCCCCTTCCCTTCGGCAGCAGCCGGCTCTGTCTGGCCTTGCCATCGCGCCAGGGGGGCCATGGGATGCATACTCAGTCCTGTCGAGTTCCATCCTGAGTCTAGACCGTTGGCACAAACCGTCTTTTTCCCTCCTGTGTCAACTCACCTCTGCAGACCAGTTTCAGTGAACGCCCCGGAGGATCCCTCATCCGGAGAAGCGAACCGGTTGTCCAGTCCCAGCCAAGGCGGATGTCGTCGGCCCCGGCGTCAGAACGCGGCTCCAGCTGAATCCGGATGTCCTCGGCCAGTGAGAGGCTGAAGCACCTCTCAAACGCGATATAGGCTAAGATCTAATAATGCCTTGTCCAACCCGGTCTGGGGTTGCAACGGCCTCGGATTATAGGCGTGGCGCTCTCGTGCGTGCCGCCTACTGGTCAGCCCTCTTCCAGCGCCTGCTTTGTTTCGATAGCGCTGCTACCATATGATGCAGATGGCTCGCATTCCCAAGATCCGTCTGAGTTGTTTCTTGGGCCGATCTAACATCGGTTACAAGATCAAAACATGCTCAGCCTCAATCTTCTTGCCCGTTTCCTGACTGGGGACTAGTATGCCTGATGTGTAACCAACTTCGTGACGGTGCAGCCCCTTCGCAGATATGCATCCATTGTTTTGTTGCACGTAGCCTTAAGTCAGTCCCGCGATACCATAGCAACACTGATTCATGTCTTGGCGCCTCCACGTTTCGAAGTTTCCAACCTTAGATCTTTCTGTCTCCGGCGACCAGTTTCAGGAGCTTAAGGTATGTACACCGCATTATTGCCTCGAGTTCTCAATTGAAACTCCGTCGCATTTTTTCGGGGTTCAGTCGAGACCCTGGTCTCACCCCGTCAGCGTAGCACCAGCTCGGTACTTGCCCAGGGGTGGGAGGCTCAAGGGAAGAGTCTGTATGCGCATGTGACCATGCAGGCGAGGAGGTTTCATACGCAGCGGGTAGTCAGGAATTTCGCAGTTTTGTTAAGTTCATCAACAACCACGAAACTGATGTCATTGCGTGTGGGGTGAGAAAAAGCTGCGCAACCTTAACAGTCATTTGCCCTATGGGGCATTCTCTTCGTTTCTAGAACCCAGAACTTCGCCCTGAATAATTTAACGGCGATGAACAGACTTTTCGTCCTACTGTTGTGAGTTCGACCAAACTATCCCGCGTAACCAGTGAGACTATTCCTGATATACGCGACGGCTTTACTTCATACGTGGCTCTCCCAACGACATTGCCAACAACATTGTCGTCGTAAGCTAAATATCGAGTCCAACAGTTACCAGGGAGTGAGATGACCTCAGCAAACTTCACATGGTTCTCATGTCCTACCGCTTGTGCTTGCACTTGCATTGTTGTCTGAGTGAGATCCGTTTGATGTGATGTAAGAGTTGGCAGGATAACTACCCTGGACCTTGACGTCGAAGAGTTATCATCGAATCAGAAGGTGTAGCAGCGTATCATACAGCACGGTGCAGCATTTCCTGCATTGTCCAAGTCGAATTTCAAATTTCAAAACGCGGCTTCGGCTCCCGACGTTGTTTCGACCAGACGCCGAGTAAGCCGTGACGCATGAAGCCGGTTTGAGATGGGAGGTCCAGGCAACAAAGTGATGCGTTGGACTGTCGAAGGTGACCTTGGAGGGGGACTGAGCGATTTAGTACACTTTCTTTGGCGTGACAAAAAGAAAAAAACTAGAACCAGCGTTGGTATCTCGAGAACCGCCAGCTGGGGATCGTGCGCGGCGCCGACTTACACAGACGTGTCGTCGAGCCGTTGAGCAAGGAAAGGGAGACTTCCAAGGTACACCGACTCGAGGTCACGATCTTAGCTCGAGAGCGGTCAGGTTGCTGGGTACATGAGGTACATCCGGGGTGGAGCATCTGGCATATCCGCGGTTGCGGCTCTGATCTGCCTCATTTCGAAGGTGTCGGTACGTGGGGAAAGTACCTCACTTGGAGTCACTGACTGGCCGTCCAGGGCTAGGTAGATTCGATGGCCGTCTTATTAAAAGGACGATATAAACGTCTCTATCTTGCTGGCCTGGCTCGCGTCGCTGATGGGTCTGGGTGTTGGGGCGTCATGGCAAGAATCCGGGGCCTAGCGGGCGGGGAAAGGGGCATTCTCGGGCTGGAAGGGGCGGGAGCCTCGCCGCAACAGTGAGAAATTGCATGATTGCTTGCCTCAATCAGATGGATGAGATGCCTCGGGTCGAAGGCTCGGTTTGTGGCGATGTCTTGTCTTGTCTTGGTCAAGCAAGTAGATAGATATGCCTCGGCGAGACAACGAGGATGAATTAAGCATCAAACAGCCAAGTTAAGATGGGAAGGCAATGCCATTGTAGTCGTTTCTTGACACCATGATTCTCCGTGCGGACGGCGCACACGATGGGCAGCCGCAGATTCATTTATTTGGAGAGGAATTTATTGCATAAATCCACATAAATCTATTGAGAGCATGTGCGACAGCATTCGTAGCCCCTTCACCTGCTTTTGCCTTTCTACTCCTTCCTACTGCTTTGTATCCTGTTTGGTTCCATTCTCGCCTCCTCCTTGCTCTCTCCCAGCCTCACGACCGCCTCTGGAAGCCGAATCCCCGCAAGATCAGTCGACGAGTCGGCTCTTGTAGAAATCTCTTGTCTGCGATCCCTGATCTGGGCGATGGGGAACCGTGACTCGGGTGATTCGGTAACCTGTCCAACAGCATGTTTCTCATCAGATGCATCGACTGCAACCATCCGCCATCAGATGCTTTCCCACATGATGGTACCATCCGGACGTACCGCAAGTACCTCGGTACCTGCCATGGTGGCCCAACTTGCCAGTGGAGTGGAGAGGAGAGCAAATCCTCGCCAAGCGACCCGAGCGGCTGGACTCTGTGACTCTTTGGGAGGCTGCGAGTGACCGAGGCTAGCTGCAGAGGACAGCCTTAAGAGCAAGTACAGCGGGTACCAGCTGAACGTACCGGGGCGGAACTGCCAGAGGTACAGTACCTTAGGTTTGTCACCCATTCATCGAAGGCAAGCTTTTCTCCCGGGTTCAAGTTTTGCAGCAAGGCAAATGGCCCGTGCGCCCAGGCAGGCAGCCTGAAGCCCCCGCTCTTGCGTTATGGCACTGTACGGGGAAGCGGCGGACACAGGCAAAAGGACGGTGCAGCGACAGACCTGCACGGTACAAGCGAACTTCTCAGCGAGACCCGCTTCTCCACTTTTCGATCCAGGGTCGGTAGCCTTCTGTCGCGCCGTGCCCAAAACCTCGCTCCCCATTTCTCCCCCCTTCACCAAAAAAAAAGGACTTGCACCCAAAACATCCCCTCCCCCCAAGTCCCAGCGACTTCCCAGGTCCTGCCCGCCCCGAGTTACTTTGCCCACAGGTACCACCCATCGTCGCCCTCAAGGTCGCCCGTTCCGTTTCCCCTTACTCCCGTCCACGTCCCTCTACCGCTCGTCTCGTCTCGTCTCTCGGCCCTGTCCTGTCCGTCCTGTCACCAACTTCGCTCCATTCCCGTTCCCCAGAACTGGACCGGACCCAGGATCCACTGCATCTGGCCCTCCAGCTTGGACGAAACCTCCAGATCCGCGATCCAGCCGCCTGCGGGCTCCATCACTGCTGGCGTCGCTTGCTTCCATTGCCACCAGCCCGCCTGCCACCCGGTCACTCAATTCTGACTGTCAGAGCAGCGGCAACGCAACGCAGTCACCCAAGCAGGATCCAACAGCCATTCACAGCCCGCAAGTCCTCTTCCCCCTTCGCCCTCCACCCTCGTCGTTGCCCCATCTGCCCGGGCAAACGCAGGCCTACGCAAGCAGGGCATCGTTCACCTCGCTCTCAACCACCCATTCGCTCACCGTCTCCTCATCCATCTGTGTCCTCGGTCTGTTGTCTTGCCTTACCGCGCTGCAATTCGTTGTCTCTAATCCCCACCCAACCACCCATCGTCCTGTCACTCGCCGCGTCTACCACGAAGCTACCAACGTTGGATCGGCAAACACCTGCCAGCCAACCCGCCTAGCTTTTTCGTCCTGCGTCGTGTCGTCGTCGCCTCCCGCCTCCCGCCTCCCGCTTGGGTGAGTTTGAGTGAGTAATAAGTCTTCTTCTGCCGCTGGGACTGGTCGCAAGGTTCCCTGCCGCTCCCACCCTAACCTTCTTGAGCATATCACACATCCACCCACACGCGCGCACACGTCCTCCAAGTTCTCTCGCTCTCTCTCCCACCAGTCCACCAAGCCCAGCCAAAGCCGAGCCCATCTCCATTTCCCATCCCAACCGAGTCCAGCCCGTCCAGCCCGCCCAGCCACAACCCTCTAAGCCTCCAAGCCTCCCCAACCCCCCCAAAAGTCCAAACCAGGCTTATCCATCCCATTCACTCAAACCGGCTGTGGCAGCAGCACGACATTGCACCACCTCATCCGCGCAACAACGCATGCCAGCAGCGCGCAACACGACGTCGCAACCACATTCCAAACGCCTCCTCTTTGGCCAGACACTGACCAACCCGTCCTGCGCCAGCACGTCGTCATCATCCAGCACAACCATCACCAATACCCTACGACCCTCCTCGGACTCCGCTCCGCTCACCATCGCACCGCGCCGCCACACAGCGCAGCACAGCAGCAAAACCAGCAGCAACAAGCTAACCCCCCGGAACCGCACCGCGCAGAGCTCTCCCATTCCCACACGCTACCGCCAAAAAAAACATTCGCCGATCCCACGCCCCTCCCTCGTCTGCGCACTCACGTCAATCCCTTTAGCCCCCTCCCAGACCCTCAAATACCCAGACACACACTCGCGCTGCCTGGCCACGCTCGTGTATCTGTCTTGTCCCTAGCATCCGCAGCCAGGGCGTGCGTTACTTGCCCCGGTTGTTCTCGAGACGTTCTCTCCTCGTCGGATGTGTCTTATGCAACTTTGACCCCAAGTTACATTGCCCGTAAGTATTGTGCTCTTCTATTGCTTTCATCTTGTCGTTTCGCCTTCCCCATTGCGTTTGCGTCGCCTTGGCCTCGCGTCTTGAGGATCCCGCGTCGACTCATCGTCATCGTCTTTGTCCCGCAACACCAGCCGTGGCATCCACCCACGAGCGCGGTCGCGATTTTCATCGCTATCCGTTGGCTTAACGCTGTCACCGTCGACTAGCATTGCTTCGACAACAGTGGCTGTCGTTTCTGTGTCGTTTCTCGTCGCGATACCGACAGTTACAGCTTTGAGGTTCACAGCTCACGACCCTGGTCGCGTCGACATTCGTCGCTTCCCAACCCGCGTTTTGCAGACCCACGCGTGCAGATACATGACCGACGGGCGCCTCTCGCTTTTGGTGACCATTGCCTTCCCGCCCCTCACCAAGCTTCACAGTCGTCCTGGCGTCTTGATACTCTGTCCTGGCTCGTCTCCAACTCTCTTCATCATCATCGTGCAAGGCTTTATCGCTGACTTTTCGTCTACCGACTCCAGAACATGCAGCAGTGGCAGGTCGGCCCCGTGCCGGAGTACGTCTACTCCAACTCCACCCATCAGCCCAATGATATACAGTGAGTACATTGCTTCCTTGTCTCTTGTACCTCTCGCGTCTACCTTCTGCCACTCGTCTGCGGCACCACCGGGTCCTTCTTGTACCCGATGTACCCCCCCAAATCCCTGGCACATCCCCCCTCCGCGACTGGGACTCAAGTCGTTGTATCACCAGCGACGGTCGCTCTGGCGATGCTTTATAACGTCTCGTCGTCGTTGTCTTGTTGGGACCTGGGGCTACCTTTCCTCTTGTCCCTGAAGATCCCTCTTGGGCACCTCCGGTCCACCGGCCACCATGCCCATGCCATGTCGACTGCTACGTCCCACGGTCGAGGCAAGTCTGTCTGCTAACCGGCCTGCCCTGATAGCAACCCTCACCCGTACCAGGCCGATATGGCCCGCCGCAACGAGCGTATGGAGTTTCCCTATGGCGCTCCCCAGCCCAACATGGCACCGCAACAACAGCAACAACACCATCCTGCTCCCGTTCAACCGCCCATGAACGTCCCCCAGCAGCCTCCCAACGGCCCCCCGCAACAACAGCAGCAGCAGCAGCAACAGACCCCGACGCCAGCCCCAGCCCCGACGGGTGGTCGACAGCGGAAGCGCCCCGCTCCATCCGCCGCTCCGCCGCCGCCGGTCTCCACGGCCCCGCCCGCTCCCGTTCCTCCATCCCAGGTTCAGCCTCCTGCTGCCGCCCCTCCAGCCCCTCACGCTTCTCAAAACGCCCCCCCTCAGCAACCCCAGGCCCCTGCCGAGGATGCCTCAGCGCCGATCGCACCTCCTCCGGCCAAGAAGAGCAGGACCAACACCCCTTGGACTCCACAGGAGGAGTTGCGGCTCAAGCAGATGCGAGATGCGGGAAACAGTTGGGCCGAGATAGCCAAGGTGAACCAGATATGCCACAAGAACATGGTTAATAAGCTAACACAATTCTGTAGACCTTCCCCACTAGGACAGAGGGTTCCGTCAAGAAGCACTGGTACAAGGTATGTAGCTACGACTGGGAAAGGACAGGGAACTGGGTTGACATCTAACTTTGATCATAGGACATGCACTATGCCGAGTTTGCTGAGGACGAGGTAACATTTATCCGGCCCTTCTCTTGAACCACCCTGTTGACTTTCCCTCTATCAGAGCCAAGCGTTGTTGAACGCAATCAAGGAGTACGAGAACAACAAGTGGAAGTCTATTGGCCAGAAGGTCGGCAAGCCTGCCAAGGTACGGAACACCACCAGCCCAACCCCAACGAACCCATGACTGACGGGCGACCACATAGGCATGCGAACAGTACGCCAAAGAGCATTTCCCGGGTATGGTCACGAAACTTGGCCGCTAGCAGCGGCGCGTCGACAACGCTGGTCAGACTAACCCCACGACAGATCTCTTCGCCAACTCGAAGGGGCGATAGGCTATGTTGCGAGCGTGACAAGTCTATCACTGCCCTGTGGCATCCTCAGCTTGGCTGCCAAGCCGAGCCGAATGCGTTCGCGACCTCAATCATGACGCCATGCTGCCTCTTTTTCAAGGAAGTGGTGCGACCGACTGGCACGAAAACATGCGAAAAGCACCCAAAAAAAAACCCCGGAAGAACTGACACGTCGGCGTTTTATTTACACTCTTCACCTTGGACCTTGTTTAATTTTTTTTACCCCTTCCTGTTTCTCTTCTTCTTGATGACGATGGCATATGGTGGAATGGGATCGCCGGAACTTCTGCTACGATTTGGGACTGGGAGGATTTGGAGGACTACGACTGGCATCCTGTACGACGTGACTGGGATGGGCGATGAGCAATCGTTGCAGCAGGGCTCTTGTATGGGTTGCCTCCGAAGGCTGGTGGGATTCAATGGAGACACGGTATTCTGATGTGAGTGATGGATCGAGAAAGGGTTCGTTACGGGATAAATTGCAGACGGGAGAGGTTGATCTGGTCGACGACTAGTTGGTCTCGGTCCAATATTGGAAATCATTGTTGTAATTGCCTGGGTGAGATGCGGGGGCGAACCGTTGCGAAACGGGCCTGGAGAAAGAGACGGGCTTTCTATTTGTTACCTTGTTCTGTTCTTTCTTTATGGAACGAGGGGAGGGGAGACCGTTCGAATTAGGTTCGGTGATAGTTATACCCCAAACGCTTGGTTTTGTCTTTGCTGGCGTCGCAACGTTAATTGAAGGTTCCAACGCCTCTGAGAGTTACAAGGCGGAGTGTCTCTATCCAGCCCCATTAACTAATTCTGAGTACAGGTATGGTAAGGCGTGGAAGCTGATGATGTACTTGTAAGGGTCTAATGTGTACCGAGGAGGGGAGTCACAGACTCACAAGGGGTCACCTTCAGGATGGGCCACGCGGGGACTGGGCGGATCTCGTCGAAGTACTGTATGTACTACATGTACCACAGGTAACTAACTCAACGCGGCTGGTATCTGGGTATCGGGTACCGGGACGGGTCGATGGGCTGAAGTTTGAATGACTCTGCAGTATACCTTGGGCGAATGTCCTGATGGTTTGTTGGTATCTTGGTGACAACCTGCATGGTTCCTGGCTGACGGAGATGAGGCTTTTCGTGAATAGAGGAGCGAGGGGAAATACATGTACAGTGTGTATAATGTAGAAGACAGCGTAAGCCACCGCGGGGAAGCTAACAAGTACCCAAACTGTACAGTACTCTTCAGGTTGGTATTTGTCGATGGATGGGAGTGGAGGTGCCTAAGATATTTACTTCGAAGTCGACTACCCTATGACAGCAGGATAAAAGGGCCGGTCCGAGGGTTGTTTCTGAGGGTGGGTGTACATGTGTACGTGCGTGTGTAAGTACAGAAGAGAGCGAACCAGTGAAATACATATTCATACGAAAGAGGATTGGTGTTTGCCGTATTTGCAGGCAGTTGGGTTCTTGTACGCATGTGGCGTTTGGGCATAGATGGCAGTTGGCACCGGGTTATGGGTAATACGAGATTGGGATCTTTGTGCGACGTGACTGAGAGTGCTGAGAGGTCAATTGGTGAGGCGTTCAACGGTCTTGCATATGTGCAATCGATGGTGTAATCTATCATATTTGGGTATATGGGGGGGGAATTGAAGTGAATTAGTCGACTTCGTATAATACAACAGAGAGTATCCGTAGAGGATTGGAACTTCGGTTACTGAGCGTGTGGACCTCGGGTTAGCAGCCATGGGGTCAGTCACGCGACATGCTGACAGGGGAAGTGAGGAGATGGATCTGAGATGCATATCTAATTATGTCTGCATTAAGATATACATAGAAGATGAGATGGCGATCGACGGAAGGTTGAATGATTTGCGTTGGCGTTACGAATACTTTGCGGCTCTGGCCCGCGATATACACTTTACAAAGTGATGGGATATTAAATTAACTTGCGGTCGACCACCGGACCGCATCGCATGGTGCCAGGTTGCAGCTTGACGGGCGCCGTGATGTGCCGAGCTGTCCGTCCTGCATCTGGCGAATGGGAAAGGAGGCAAAACAAGGGGACAAGCGCGCAGAAGCGGGACAAAGCCGTCGGCCTTTTTTTCCTGGGCCGTTTTTGACAATTGATTGATGGGAGAGACTCGAGAACTTGTGGCTTGAGCTGGTGACGACGCCACGCAATCTGGGCGGTTATGTGGGAACAGCGGGCGAGAGAGAGACAAGAGAAGGGGAAGACAGGACAGGGAGAGTGATGGAATATTGGAATGGGCAGTATTCCAAGATGTGCACGTGCGCACGTGTGTGTGCCAAGCTGGATAATCCGTCATCTGTCTCGTATGGTATCCTACGGATGGACGGAGTGTCCCGTTTCGGCAAGATGCACCGTACCGAACCTCAACTCGAGTCCGCCTGGACGTGGACTGTGTCTCTCATTTCTTTCCGAGGCAGGTACCCTGCCGCTATGGAAGGACTGTGCGTCTTATTACCAGTCATCAATGAGTGGATGAATGAATGAATAAATCAGTCAGGCAATCAATCTGGTCTGGAATTGAGAACCGAGAACCGGCAACTGGGACTCTTGGAAACCAGGTCCGGGGCAGTGAGCACTTTCTGCACGTCACGCAGGCAAGCCTCTGGCGGGAAATACGGCAACTTTCGAACTGGCCTGGATGCGCCGGCGGTTGGTGCGCTCATCACTGGCTCGCCCGCGGCTCGTCCATCACGATTCAGTGATTCACAGGGCTTCGCTGGTTCGGACGGAGCACGTAGTCCGACCGGGGCAGATCATGGTCCAGTTACCCACCACCATGGGGCCGGGCAAGGGGCCGCCATTGGACAGGCCCGCTCCCCATCCCCAGTTATTCCGTTTCTCGCTTCCTTCTTCGCTCCTTTTCCTTCCCCCTTGCAAGCTCATGCCCTCGCCCTCGGTCTAGGGCGCCGATACCCGGGGGCTGCTAAGCCACTAAGGCCTACCGCACTGCGCGGAGAGAGGTTCGTGTTCGGCGCTCAGTGGAGTTTTTTTCCATTGTGGGCGAACCAACTCTATACCATCTTGGGAAAGAGCGAAACTTCTCACCTCACCTCATGCTTGGCCCGACTCTCCTCGTGTCGGGCCGGCTCTGCACACTCCTCTGATCTCTCTTCCAGGCTCTCTCCCCTTCTTTTTCCCTCTCCTTTTGGCAATCTCCTGTCTCCCATCTCCCTCATCCACCCCGTCCCTCACCCTAACAAGCCCCCCTTTACAGTCGTTTCTGGGCGTGCTACTCTTAATATTCCCTACCGCCCTCGTTAATTTTGTCTGTTCTGTTTGCTCTTTGTAGTAATATCTTGTTTTAACATATTTATCGGTACACGCCTGTCCGAGTAAACTGATTTCTCGCTTCCCGGCTCGCTCAGGGAAAGGAAAAAAAAAGGGACAGGGGAACAATCGCGCGCCCACACCACACCACACGCTCGCTCGCTCTCACCATCACTCCTCACCATCACTCAACACCCGCTCACTCCACCGACCGACAATCGACTTCGGAATCGACGCTTCGTCTATCTGAGGGAGTTGGCTTTTAATTTGCACCTCTTTCGCCTGACCACCTTCACCGGAAAGCCAAAAAAAAAAAAAAAAAAAGATCCTAGCTTGGCTCTTCGTCGCGTGGCTTTTCGAATCAGGACTCGACGCGCCACCGTTTTTGTCCCTCGCGGCCCGCATTCCAACTTCTTGGTCCCTCGTGCAACTGGTCGCAAAATAAACAGACAGAACGACTCCTTTTTCGCTCGCTGTTTCCCTCTTTCGACGACGTTTCCATCTCGTCCATCGTTTGGCATCACCATCGCACGATCCTGCGATCTTGTCCTCCCCCAAGTTCACTCGCTTGCTTGGGCTTCGAATCCGGCAGTCACCACCGCCTTCGTTCTCGGGTCCTGCCTTTCACAGAAAACCTTTTAATGCTCGGTACTTATCGCCTAACTTCGACCTCGACCTGACCCTCGTTTGTTTGCTCGGGCTTCATCCCGACGACAGTTCGTTCCCGTTGTCGACATAACATCACCAACCAGTACCCCTTTCAACTCAGCAGTAATTTGTTCAAGGTTACACCTCTCGAACCATATTCATCATGTTGCGATCGCTTGCTTGGGCCGCCTTCGTTGGCGTCAGCGCCGTCTTGGCTGTCAAGTGTGACAACAACAATAAGTGTCCCAAGGGGACTCCCTGCTGCTCTAGTATGTAGCTCTTCACTACCGAAGCAAACCTCGTGATGGACGATTCATAACTAACACCTCTCTCTCTCTAGCCTATGGCGAGTGCGGTGTTGGCGCTTACTGCCTCGGTGGCTGCGATGTCAAGTCCTCCTTCTCCCTCGACTCCTGCGTTCCCGCTCCCGTTTGCGAGGATCGATCCATGAAGCTGAACTCGCTCGACCGCGTGGCCGACATTGGCGACTACCTGGGCGATTCTTCCAAGGCCGACTGGGTTTCCCAGGGTGAACCCGTCATTTTCAACAACAACCTCCTCCTGACCATGCCCAAGGATAGTGTCGGCACTGTTCTGTCCTCTACCGTCTACATGTGGTATGGCAATGTCAAGGCCAAGTTTAAGACCAGCCGAGGTGCTGGTGTCGTGACCGCCTTCATCCTGTTCTCTGATGTCAAGGACGAGATCGATTACGAGTTCATTGGTGTTGATCTCGACACGGCTCAGACCAACTTCTACTTCCAGGGTATCCCCGACTACAATAACGCGGCTAACATCAGTGTGTCTGATACCTTCAACGAGTTCCACGAGTATGAGGTCCGATGGACCCCCGAACGGATTGATTGGCTCGTCGATGGCAAGGTTGGACGTACCGTAAAGAAGTCCGATACCTGGAACCAGACCACCAAGAACTTTGACTACCCTCAGACCCCCGCCCGTGTCCAGCTTTCGCTGTGGCCTGGTGGTCTTGCCAGCAACGCCAAGGGTACCGTCGACTGGGCTGGTGGTGAGATCGACTGGGACGCCTCTGACATCAAGAACTACGGTTACTACTTCGCCACCTTCTCTCAGGTCGAGATAGAGTGCTACAACGCCGACACCGCCCCTGGTACCAACAAGAAAAAGAGCTACTACTACGACGACATCCGCGCCACCAACGACACTATCGTCGACAGCGACAAGAAGCACATCCTCGCCTCGCTTCAGGGCACCGGCACCGATATGGACAAGGGCAAGAAGAAGGCCACCAAGAGCTCCAAGACGGCCAAGGACTCTTCCAAGTCTTCAAAGACCGCCTCCGAGTCTGACTCTGAGGAGACAGATGCTGCTACCATCCCCGGTGGTACCAACGGCTCATCAGGCGATGACCACGGTGATGGCGATGACAGCTCTGATGACTCCAGCTCCGACTCTTCCGACACCCAAAGCTCTGACTCGAGCACCGAGTCTGCTGATACCTCCAACTGCGACACCACCAGCTTCAACCAGGAGTGCGGCAGCAAAAGTGACTCATCAGACAGCTCCAGTGACAACGGCAAGAGCGGTAGCACGCGGACTAGCGCCAGCGCCCTGGCCATCATCATCGCCGGCTGCGCTCTGTTTTGGTTGTAAAAAGCCTGACCCGAGCGTAAAAGGCGCATGGCGCCCGTGTCCGCGGTTCTGCCTTTTCCCAACGTCCTTTGGTGTTATATAGCATTCATTGCGGGTTTTGCATTCTGATGATGGGGCTGTCGGGCCGGCGTGTCTGATTGCTTGTATGTAATGTCCTCCATTTTTCTGTGATTATACTTTGTTCTTTTCTTTTGCAATTGGGGGAAGGAAGGCGAATTAGCCCGGGATTTTCGGGCAACAGGAGAAGGACGGGATATGAAGACGTACGACGTACACAGAGAGTGGAGGTAATGGCCACGCAGCCGTCCATTCCCTAGAGCTGGATTTGTTGAACCAATGTGTAGATATCCTCGCAGAGGACGTACTTGGTTCCCTCGGTATTATTTGGTACTTTTGATTCTTCGGGAAGAGGCAGGCTTTGTTTGGAGGAAACAAGCGACAGGGAGAATAAGACGAGAAGTCGATTTTATGTTCTACAATGAATCTTGTGCCACGGTTGTCTTGCCCAAGTGAGAGTAAAGCTATATTCCGATTGGACCACGGTGAGGGTTGGTTTTCGGTTGGGATATTTCGATGACGCCTTGTCAAACAGATATCTGGCGGAAGATTCACCGGTTTAGGATTCAGACGTTATCCCGACGCCGGAGTCCGGCTCAGCCTGCAGGGCGTGACGTGACGACAGCACCATTAGGCTCGTATCCCGAAGTGCGAACGGTTCTTATGTTTGAGGTCGTGGATCAGTGATTGGACGGGGACAGGCCACGACGGGCGGAGATATCGATTCCCGATTCAGTGGTCGATCAAGGACATGGGTTGCTTGCTGCATTCCAATGTGAGATTGGTGGTTCCCCCGCAGATCGGGAATGGGCTTGCAGCAACTGCCGGTCTGGGCCTGCATGGAATGCGTCGGACAGCGTCGTACTCGGGCTGGCGGGCGCCTGTGTCGAATACGATGGATTCGAAGATGCAGGTGAGGATGCAGGTGAGGCTGGGAGTTGTTGGGTTGGCTTGGCGGTCGGGAGCCGAGATGTGCGGACGAAACGGCGGCGGCGGACGATGCCGGGGCGGTGGAGGTAACGGAGATTGAAGATGATGATTCATGAAGGATTGTTCGGCGATGGCGGTGCGAGGTGTGCCGTGGGGTGTATTGCAGTCAGATGGGTTGTAGGTCCAGTTATGAGTGTCGTTGGAGGTTGCGCCGTCTTGACCGTGAGACTGCGATGTCGATGGCGGCTTTGGCATCGAGGCATGCAGTGTTCCGGAGGCAGGCTGCGGGAGACACTGCGTGATAGCGCGCAGGCACAAAGGCTACACGAATAACCTCATTGACCGCCTCTCCCGCTCGTGCTCGCCTCCTTGGAGAATTGCATATGGCTTTGGTGTCCCCGCGCGCTCTTGTCGGATATCAATCAGCTTCTTCCTCCCCCCTCAATTTCGAAATGCTGCCCTCTCATATCACCATGGCGAGCCAGCAGAGGTTGCACAAGATGACGGCTTTGGAGTTGGATGCGCGGCAGATGCTCTCTCTGTCGTCCCTGACGTGGTCTCGCGGCGTGCTCGTCGTGTGCGTGCTTCTCGTCGTCTTCCTCCTCTTCCAAGCCCACGTCGCCACTCGCCGACCCAAGAACTTCCCGCCGGGCCCTCGCGGCATCCCGTTCGTGGGCAACCTCGCGTCCATCCCGCTGGTCAAGTCGTACGTGACCTTTGCGGAGTGGACGAAGCAGTACGGCCCCATCCTCGGGCTCAAGGCCGGCCCGCTCAACCTCGTGGTGCTGCAGGACCCGGCCGACATCCACGAGCTGTACGACCGGCGCGGGCCCACGTACGCCGGGCGGCCGTACAACTACATCGCGCTGAACCACATCTTCGACCCGGAGGTGGGCCAGATCCTGCTGTTCCAGCGCAACGACCGGCTGCTCAAGCGGTGGAAGCGGCCGGCGCGCTGGTTCCTCAGCCAGCAGGGCATCGACGGCCTGGGGCCCATCATCGACGCCATGAGCGCGCGGTGCGTCAAGGCGCTCGTGGACCGGCCGGGCGACTTCGTGGAGCACCTGCGCGTGTGGGCGCTGAGCACGCCGCTGGTGGCGCTGAGCGGGCAGGCGGACGTGAGCGCCGAGCTGATGCGGACGTACTTTTACCGGCAGACGCTGCTGACGGGGCTTCTGGAGCCGGGCAAGACGCCGCCGGTGGACTTCATCGCGCCGCTGCGGTGGGTGCCGGCGCGGTGGGCCAAGTGGAAGCGGGACGCGCGGTTCGTGCGGGAGCACCAGGCCGGGTTCTACGGCGAGATCGTGGCCCGGGCCAAGGCGGCGCGGGACCGGCGGCGCGGGGGTGGGGCCGGCGAGTACGTGCCGGTCATGGAGCGGCTGATGGACGAGGGGATGCCGGAGACGGAGGTCAAGTGGCTCGCCGGGGGCTTGCTGGATGCGGCGTTCGATACGTCGAGCGCGGCCGTCATGAACTTCATCGTGGCCATGGCGGGCCACCCGGAGGTGTTGGCGAGGGCGCGGGACGAGGTGGAGGTTGTGTGCGAGGGGAGGGTTCCTGGGGCAGAGGACGTGGCGAAGCTGCCGTATTTGAAGGCGTGTATGATGGAGGTGAGTCTGGCCTTTTCCTTGCCTCGCACGCTCCCGTCAGGGGCTGTTTGTTGGTTGAATTATGCAACGTGTGGGGATCTGGAGGCTGACGAGGCGCATTGCGTGTATAGATGCTGCGATGGAGACCGGCCACGCCCCTGGGTCTTCCGCACGTCACGGAAACGGACGACGTGTACAAGGGCTACGTGATCCCGCGGGGCACCAACGTGGTCGTCAACGCGTACGGGCTGCTGCACGACCCATCGGTGCACCGCGACCCGGACAAGTTCGACCCGACGCGCTACCTGTCGGCGGACGCGCAGACGGACGAGCGGCTGCGCAGCACGTGGGTGTTCGGGGCGGGACGGCGCAAGTGCCTGGGCGAGCAGTACACGATGCAGGCGCTGCTGACGGTGGTGGCCAAGGCGGTGTGGGCGCTGGAGATGGCGCTGCCGCCGGGGACGGACCTGAGTGTCGAGGGCGGGTTTGATGGCGGGTTGATGATGAAGCCGCGGGAGGGCTTGGTGGTGGAGATGCGGGTGAGGGAGCGGAGGGGGAGGGGCGTGGAGGAGGATTGTGTGAGGGGGGAGGGGGAGTTGAGGAGGATGTTGGGGGAGTGGTGATGGGGGTTTTGGTGTTTTGGTTTGTGCTGGTGTAAGTTTGACTGATGTTGATGGTGTTTTTGTTGTCGTCTTTAGAATACTACCGTAGAATGTCCAGTTTTAACCAGTCCAAGTCCTGCTTACCTACTGTCTAGTAAGTACGAATAGGTAGAGTGCCCAACATGTTCGCTTTACTGTATAGATACGAACAAGTAGAGTGGTCAATAAGTCAACAGTCAAGAAGCCAAGAAGGCTGTATCTAGGATTCGAATGATGTGATGGACGCTATCGATGTAAACAAGCATTACAGCCAAGCATCGAACCTTCAGCCATAATGCACTGTGCTACAGCTGCTTGAAAGAAAAGGAAATATCACAGACGATCCATGATTGAAGGATCACAACACAGCAACAATCGACCAACGAGGAAGCACCAACAGGCGTCATACCCGATGCCGAAATCCGTCGCAGCGCGGTTCTGTGACTCGGCTCGTACCGCACGGACCACCTTCGCGCCGGCTGCGACGCCTGGGGGGGAAAAGAGGCGCGCGAGCAACGAGGCCCGAAGGCGCGAGCAGGCTCAAGTTCAGCCCCGAATGCGAGGGCTGCGGCGCTGTGTTCGGGACGACTCTGGGGCCCGATACGCGCGCCCTGTTAGTGTTTTAGCTGTAGCCTTGGTGGAGGTGGTATTTTGGGGCTTGTACCTCCGGGTGGGGGCCCGGTCGGGGGAACAGCGCGCCGCATTGCAGATTCGCAGGCGGCCGTTTCGTGGCGGAGGGATTCGAGTGTTGGACGGAGGTGGTGATAAATAGATGGGCGGTTCCCGGCTTGGATTGAAGTTTGGAACATCATCGCCATCAGCATCGACATCTTTACAGGACATTGACTCACTCAACAACACCAACAACACCAACAACAACTCTCAAGCCAAAGCCACAACCACAACTTCGACCCCCAGCTTTCACAACACCAACACTAGCATCACCACATCCTCACCCACTTACACCACCACCACCAAAATGTCTGCCACTCTTCAATCCCAGACCATCGCCTTCATCGGCGGCTCAGGCGGCTGCGGCCTCTCCGCCCTCAAGCACGCCGTCGCCGGCGGCCACACCTGCATCGCCCTCTGCCGCACCCCGGCCAAGCTCGAGGCCGTCTTCCCCGACCGCCCCGCCAACCTCGTCATCCGCCAGGGCAACGCCCACGACGCCGACGCCGTGGCCGCCTGCCTGACCCGCCCCGCCGACGCCGGCCGCCTCGTCGACGCCGTCAGCTTCACCATCGGCGGGCTGTTCGACCCCAAGAGGCTCACCATCGACGACCCGGACGTGTGCAAGAAGGGCATCGCCAGCCTGCTGCAGGCCCTCCGCGCGCTCCGCCTCGCCGGCGCCCAGGGCAGCCCGCTCATCGCCGCCATCAGCACCACCGGCGTCTCCAACCACGGCCGCGACGTGCCGCTGGCCTTCCTGCCCTTCTACCACTACGGGCTCGCCGTGCCCCACGCCGACAAGAAGGTGCTGGAGGAGCGGCTGGTCGAGTGTCCGGAGCGCTGGGTCGCCGTGCGGCCCAGCCTGCTGGTCGACGGCGCCAAGCCCGATCGCAAGATCCGCGTCGGCGTCGAGGACCCGCACAAGGGCGTCGAGAAGAAGGAGGTCGGCTACACCATCTCGCGCGAGGACGTCGGCCGCTGGATGTACCAGAACCTGCTCGCCGCCGACTGCGCCCAGTACAATGGCAAGGCTGTGTCTCTCACCTGGTAGAGAGGGACTGTCTTCGCGGCTTGAAGGGGGAGTTGCTTATATCCTGGGTTGGCACATCTGCTTGTGTGCTCTTTCGCTTTCGTTTATGATGCGGGGTTTAGGAGCATTTAGACCGTTTGGTCATGGGCGATAGATTTCTTGCTTAGATGACCTTGCATACAAAGTACGCATACGAATATTATACATACTGCCTTGATTCATATTTCCTGACCCCATTCTATAAAACCCACACGTGATAGACTTGGCAGCTTGTATGCTGACTGAAGAAATAGCTCTAGTGTTAAAAACAACATTCATCTAGGATTCCATCCCATATTAATATCACAGGATGACGGGACAAAGCTCACCCGAGAATCCATCTCATGTCACCTTGCAGTTATAGCTTATTTCGGTTGCGTGAGACGCTAGCAGATCTGACAGATACGAGAACAAGCACCCACCCACCTGCTGACGTGTGGACGCAGCTAATTAGTTGAGATCCATCGCCTCTGACGAGCCTGGAGCTGCTGACCCAACGCCAGCATCCGCCGCCCGCCGGATCCCCAGCACCTTCTCCAGGAAGACGACCGCCTCCTCCATTCCCGTCGGCGAGTTGAACCAGTGTCCGCCGTCGGGGTACTCGCGCCATGTGACGTCGGCGCCGAACCCCGCCAGCGTGTCGCGCAGAGTCCGGCCGTGGTGCACCGGCACGAGGGGGTCGTCGGCGCAGTGCTCCAGCAGCATCGGCGTGCTGCGCAAGACGTCGTCGTGGACGGGCACGTCGTCGAGGTGGAGGACGGCGCGGGTGTCGGCGAGGCTGCGGCCGGGGAAGGGCATCCTCGCCGAGAAGCTGAGGAAGCCGGCCAAGCGGCGGGCGAGGGCATCGTCGCCGGGCACGGCGAGGTTCAGCAGCGCGTGCACGCCCACGGCGGAGCCCTGGCTGATGCCCGCCAGCACGATGCGATCCCAGCGGCCGTTCAGCGCGGCGGCTTCGGCCTCGAGGACGCGGCGGACGCGGGCGACGCTGGCGCGCAGGCCGGGCGCCTGGAGGTCCTCGCGGTCGGCGAAGTCGGCGACGTTCCAGATGTCAAACCACTGGCAGGCCCGCTCGCCGGGCTTGGCGGGCTCGGGCTCGGGGAAGACCCAGCGCAGCGACGGGAAGGCCTCGCCGAGGGAGCGGCCGCGGGCGTCGGGGGAGTAGCGGAGGGAGCGGGCGAAGTTGCTGGGCGAGTCGCCGCGGCCGTGGAGGAAGACGACGGTGTGGGTGCGGGGGAGGGATGGCGGGATGGTGAAGATGCTGGTGTTTGGGTCCATGGTGAATGGTGAATGATGTCACGAGAGGTGGTGATGGAGGAGAGGTGTATCGAAGGTGACTTTACGGGTGATTATGAGCATAAAGTGAAGCTGACAGGTAGGATCTCATGGTTGAGGTTTTGTGGGTTGATCTTGGAATGTCGGTGGTGGTTTGTTGGTTGGATGGCTGGATGCCTGATGGCTGCTGCGGGACATTCATGCCATGTTAGCTGTTCCTTTTTGGCATTTTAGGTAAAGTATTGACTAACGCCGTGTTGACATAGAGCGATTGGAGACATTTCTACGTTTGGCACTGCTTGCAAGAGTATTCACAGCCGTAGAAGAGGGTGAGTGAGTAAGTTGTATCGGAATGTCTCAGCCTGATGACGGTGTAATCTTTGGAGGAGAACTGCAGCTGCTTGCTAAAGCCCCACAAAGTCCTAGACCAGCCAACTTGACAGCGGCTAATGAGCGGTCGCATAAGGTTTAGTCTCCGCGGACCAGACCCATGTTTCGACTAGCAGCCTGGAGGATTTGCCATAACGTCACGCACGGGAATCCGGTGCCTGGCTAATGAAAGGGACCCGACGTGTTGCTTCTGGGAAGTCGCCGTGTTTGACATAGACTCTCCTGCCGTGATTACGAGTGAAACGGGGACACTCAACCTGAGGTGAAGCCACGGCCAATGGAGAGGGAGGCGCAGAGCTGAGGGTGATTCGAGGCTGATGGGAGTCTGTTTCTAGTTGCCCGCCACCAACAGAGCCTCGCAGACTCTCTCAACGGATGACTCTCTGGTGACTCTCGCAACGAACGACGAACCAAACACCAACCAAACTCGCGGAGCACAGAGGACAGAAACGATGCAACCCCCTTCATCACTAACCTTAAAACCCTAAAAAGAAAAAGAAAAGGCCTCAAAACGGCCGCCCATCATCCATGCATCATACACGTCAATCCTCCTCCAATCTCGTCCCGCCGTCCCGCAGATCCCCAAACCCGCAGCCGCGGATCCTCCCCCTGGAATGCAGCCCCCGCAGGCTTACAACCCCCCCGGACGGCATTTCCAGGCTCCGCTGCGCCCAATTGGTGCTCCCCCCCTGTAAGGCTCGCGCGCCCCCGCAAAGCGCCACGGGGAGGGTGTTTTTCCCCCCCCTGGGGGAGCACAGAAAACCCAATTGTGTGCCGGGCTTTTCCTCCATTCAGAATCCTTCCAGCGTCAAACAGACGGGCGGTGGGAAACCGACCTATCAGCGTGGATTTCCTGGATGCTGTTGGCCGTCGTGAAACCGCTGCACTCGTGGATCGATTGGCTGTGGGCGGTTCCCCCTTGTTTCGTTTCCCTTCTTCTCCTTGCGCTCAGGCTGTCCCTCCTCAGACACTCAGACAAACGCCTCCAGAGCCCAGAGTCCAGGCGAAAGCAAAAAAAAAAAACCTCCCAGCCCCTGCATCCATCCCAGCGCCATCTCCATTGGATCCATCCTGTCAGTGGGCTTCAACCCGTGCAGCTCTGCACCTGGGGCTGTCAGCTCGCACCGGACCCTATACACGTAGCAAAAGCCGTCAACGAGAATGGGTCGCCGAGATTGGATGACAGGCACCTGCGACCCTGCACAGCCCTGGCTCGTTCGTTCCTGGGGGCCGTATGCACGCGGGTGAGACGCATCCATGAAAAAAAAAAATGAAAAAAAAAAGCCCCCCTCCCCCCCCCTTACAAGGCGCCGTCAGCAAATGGGCTTGCAAACTTAGGCTTTGTTTGTCGCGGGCTTTTGCTTTATTTTGGGCCCGCCGGGGGCTGCCTGCGCCTCGCATGTACTGCCCGTGCCAGAGCGCGGTTGGCGGGTACCTGTGAACAGGGGGGTTGTTTTATTCTGGTCGTCCCCCGTGTTCCCGTGAATTGGTCAGTCGGTGCAGTGAACGACGGCCACTTGTTTTCCTGTTCTTGTTCCTGTTCCTCAGGTCTCTTGTTCCCCGGCTTGGTTTGCTTCTGCTCCTCTTTGAGCAGGCATTCCTGTGTGCACCCTTGTTTCGCTGTTCACCTTCCCCCCTGCCAGCCCCAGCCTTGAATCAGCTTTTGGCGCGAGGCTTGGGTGCCGGGCCTATATATTCTCACAGGTCCGCCAGGGTTTGGTCTCACTGCCTCAGTCAGATCAGATCCCCGACACCACAAGCCTCCACCACCAACACCACCACTACTACTACTGCTACTACTATTAAGACTCTCTTATAGACTCTCTTGCCGCCAGAGATTTCTTCCATTCTATCTCCCTTCTCTCTTCTCCAGCAACCCATCGACACTAAACGTCGGTCTACTTGCTACTCAACAAAGAGATCACCACCACCACCACCACCACCACCACCACCTCTACCACTACTACTACTACTAGCAAAAACAACCAACCAACATCATGAAGTTTTCAGCCTTTGGCCTCACGGCCGCTCTCGCCGCCACCGCCGCGGCTCTCCCTAGCGCCCTACGTCGTGCCAGCGACTACTCCTCGGCCGCGGCCCGGGTCCTCCTGGGCCACAACGGCCACATCTACATCGCCGACTACCTCGCGGAATCCAAGGAGTTCAAGGTGACGCTCGAGGAGGAGTCCCTCGGCGACCCGTCGTGGATGGCCTTTGCCGCACCCAACCGGCTCTACGCCGTCGACGAGTTCTCAGCCTCGTTGTACTACTACGAGCTCGACCTGGACTCCAACAAGCTCGAGAAGAAGGTCGGCCGCAACGGCAGCCTCGGCGTCGTGCACCTCGAGTTCAACGAGGACAAGACCCGGCTGATCGGGTCCGCCTACGGTAACGGCACCGTTGATGTGTGGAACATCGAGGACGGTGGCCTCGAGCTCGTCAACACCATCGAGTCGGACGGCAAGCTGGGCCCCAACAAGGAGCGTCAGACGGCCTCGCACCCTCACCAGGCCAACATCGACCCCACGGGCCGCTACTTCGTCGTCAACGACCTCGGCACCGACGAGATCGTCGTCATCGACTCCAAGGACGACGACTACAAGAAGATCGGTTCCGTGCGCGTCGAGCCCGCCGGCTGCGGCCCCCGCCACGGCGTCTTCTACCCGCGCGGTGGCGAGGACGCAACCCACTACCTGGTCGTCTGCGAGATCACCAACCAGGTGCTCGTCTTCTCCGTCAAGTACACCACCGAGGGCCTGCGCTTCAAGCAGACGCAGACGCTGTCGACCTTTGGCGAGGCCTTCCCGCCCGCCAACGCCACCACCGCCGCCGCCGGCGAGATCGCCCTGACGCCCAACAACCAGGACGTGTACATCTCCAACCGCCTGACGGGCAACAAGACCGACTCCATCGCCCACTTCAAGGTCCGCCGCTCCAAGTGCGGCGCCGCCACCCTCGAGTTCGCCGACACCGTGTCCTCGGGTGGTCTGCTGCCGCGCATGTTCAGCCTGAGCACCGACGCCGAGACCGTCTTCTCCGCGAACCAGGACGGCAAGTACGGGCTGGCTGCCATCGACATTGGCGCCAACGGCAAGCTGGGCGACAAGCCCCTGGCCACCATCGACAACACCGTCTTTGGCGACGTCGGCTTCGGGCCTCAGTTTGTCCAGCAGATTGTCTAAGCTGGACCCTGTTTCTTTTTTCTTTTCTTATTTTTGTTGTAATTTGTATTTGTGCAGCTTTATTCCCTTGGGTTTTCATTTGGCGTTTTCAAGGCACGGAAACTTTGCATAGACTCTGAGACCAACTCATCTTGGATTGGATTGGGTTGGATCCAGACAGTCGAGATTGGGAAATACCACTTTTGTGCATAGGAAATAGAGAAAACTCGTTTATATCGATAAAGATTTGTCCCTCATGTGACGGATGTGATGCAATGTGATGTATCTAGTACAAACGGGTCTCACTCGGTCGGTTGAATCAAGTGACACCTAAGCTCCTCGCTCCCTCACTCTCACTCACTCACTCACTCACTCACCCTCTCACTCATTCTCTCTCATCGTCTCACGTGTAGTTCCGCGTCTTAGATTCTTACTAAATCGCTACCCATGCTCTATGATGATACTCTCAAGCAACACACCAGCCATGTGATGCAGTATTCTGAGACTTCGCGTCTTAGTTGATCTATAGTGCCGTGATCCCTAGTCTGTTTCTCCTTCTTTCTTTCTTTCTTCTTGCTTTCGTTCTTTTGCTGTCCTGGACTCTTCCATTTTCTCAGTCCGAACTTGAATCGCTCGCCAACCCGGCCCCTCCTCTCCCCGACGTGTCCTCCAGCGACTCCTGCAAATCCTGATACTCAGCGTTCAGCTGTTCCGGATCCGTACACTTCTGCGCCGTCTCAAAGTCGATCAGCACCGCCTCGTTGTCCTCCCGTATCAGGAAGTTGTGCCTGTTGATGTCGCAATGCTTAATGCCCAGCGCGTGCAGCCGCTCCAGACTGCGCTGACACGCCGCCAGGTCCCCCGGCTCCGCTGGCCGCACGCCCGGGATCTCCTCGAGCAGGAAGCCGATGACCCGTCCGTCCTCGTGGATGTGCCCCAGGAACTCAGGCCCGACCCCCCGGCCGTGGATCCACTCGTACGACGTCGTCTCGGCGGCGAAGTAGGGGATCTCCCACGGGAACTGGGCGAACTTGGCCAGCACGGGGCGGTCGAAGCGCGGGTGCGTCACGCGGTGCAGCGTCTGGCGCACGCGCTCGACGCGGACGAGCTCCAGGTGGTCGACGAGGGTGTCGTGCCACACGTTGCCGATGCCCGGCAGCGCCGTCTTGCTGAGATTGCCGAAGCCCAGGCTCCCCGTGCACGTATCCTTGTCCACGCGGCCCTCGTTCCAGTCGCCGGCCGGGAACGCCGGCAGCAGCGGGATCAGGACGGGCGCGAGGGCCCGGTCGTCCTGCGGCAGGCTGCCGGGCGACACGCTCACGTACTTGACGTGTCGCCCGTCCACGAGGAACCGGTACTCGCCGTCGTCGCCGTCGTCTGGGTCCACCAGCGCCGCGAGGAGCTCGACGTTGCTGTTGGCCGTTGCCATGTTTCTGACATCCGTGGGTTAGAGCGGTTCTGGCTGCTCTCTCTCTCTTCCGTGTAGATGAAAATGGCTCTTTGCAAACCGTCCGTTTTTAAAGACCCAGAGCAAGAGGGAAAGAAAACTCCGAAAGGGGGAAGGCCAAGCAGAAAGATAGATGAAGTAATAAAACACGCGCCGGGAGAGCTCGATAGCGGCGTTGTTGGTGAGATCGTCTGAGGCGGTGGCCCACGTGGGGGTTGGCTAGCGGCTGTTCATCAGAGATAGCCACGTGCAGCGTACAGTAGCTCACGGTGATGATACGATGAATGGGGCGAAAGGGTGCGAGTTCATTGTCGAAGGGCGTTCTGGGACCGCGATGGCTGGTTTCTCGGCTATCTCTTTTGCGATTCAGGGGCTCTGTCATCATCCCACCCGCATGCACGTTGGTGCTCCAAGTGTAACCTATCGAAAGGTGGGGAAGCGTCAGTCTGACGAGTTCTGGTCCGCTTTGCTGGGAGTCGGCGCGTAAATAAGATGTCAAGACGGTTCTCTTTCGGCGTTGGTTCAGCAGGAGCTTTGTTACAGTGTCTTCGTTTCCCGTAGTGGCGGGTTGCTTTCCTTGAGTTGAGCTCGGCTTTGCAACTCGTGTAAGTCGGGTTTCTTTCTATGGCTGGATTAGGAACAGCGCCAGTGTTGAAAGACGGTGGAGCCATGCACGCGATGTTCATCGCAAGAGCCATGACAAAGAGTCGTTAGATGGGAGATGTCACGCTAAGAAGTGGACCTCTGGTGTTGTTCTGCAGTTGCACTTAGAGTGAGTGTTGCGCCAATGAGGATTCACACAGGGCAAAGAACCGAGATAATGATGGAATACTACAAACATAGTGACACTGAACCGGAATCCGGATTACTGGATATCTTAAGTTAGTGGAATCTAAATTGTCCAGCTTTTTAAGATAAAAACGAACTTGGCAATACCAGCCGACCGGGAATGAACTTTTGTTGGGTGGTGTTCGAGCGAAAACGCCTTCCCGTGGGTATCTGAAAGAATGAGGAAGCGAGTCTTGACAACTGCCATGGCGCCTGGGCTCTAACGACATAGACGAAGATGGAAGAGCCTCACGGGAGAAATGTTAGCTCAGTTCGGGAGAACCTCAATGACCTCAATGGCCATTACGCCTTTCTCGCTGAATCCGGCAGCGACTTCGTCGATTTCCCCCATTCCAGAATACTTATACATCCGTCGCATCAAGCCGAGCTAATGTGTTTTGTCGTTCGCAGGTTGGTGCTACACGACTTGATACATCTGTCCCTTTCCCACTCGAACACTCACCCTCCCGGTCGATCCCTAGGGCGCATCCGTTCATTAGCACTGTGACAGAAGCAGATGCGATACACGAGAACCATTTACGCAAACGGACTTTTCGCAACCGTGTGATGATGCCGATTATTTTTGCGGTTGGCGTGGCGATAATTGGGAATCCTACCTTTGGAGGCGTTGAGTGACCTTGTAGGTTATGACCCCCATAACTCATCAATAGCAAGGGAGTTAATCGTCTGTCCCTTGAAGTTCCGAGCTGAAGGAATATAAGCCAGGATCCTGGCCATAGAACGTCGGTATATTCTCGCATTTCTCTATCCACACGCACTCTTCCTCATCCATCATCCTTCTCACGTCAACCTAAGACAACCTCCAACAGACAAGCCCCGAAGATGAGCTCCGCGACGTTCCACCTCTTCTCTAACTTACCATGGGAGCTGAGGCGTCAGATCTGGGAGGCTGCAATCCGTCCAACAGGTCGTAACTACGCCGGCATGCACAACGTTTCTATCTCTGACAATGAACATGTGACAAACAAGAGCATGACACCTCACATAGTCTTGCCATATAGGCACGTCGAAATCCGCGAAACCACCGTCGCTGCTATAACAGGACTTGGCGATCATAGCTTGACCCTTCACCGACTGGTAGCAGCCCCTCTCTTCATTTGCGCCCCAGTCACTCAAGAAATCACTCGGGCGGCGGTCGAATTCAGCCACGGAGAAATTTGATGACGTCTCAGGAGTGCCTACGAGTCTGCCACCGTGACAATCGACTGGAATCGAAGAAACCACGACCAGGGCCATCATTTCCACCACCCTGCCAGATGGCAGCACTTGTTGGTGCACGTAGCGAAATCATGCAGCCTGTCTGTTGGCTTGAGGTGCTGTCTCAACAATTTCGATCCTGCCCACTCACGAAGTCGCCCTTGCTTCACCTCCTCGTGGTCGAAAGCTGCAGCCCTTTTTCCATTTATCTTGCTTCCGACTTGCTGTCTCCATCGACTGATGCAAAGGACCATGCCAACTTCTCCCTTCTCGATCACAACAATATGACCGACCCCCTTTCCATCGCGAAACACCCAATCACGTTGGTTGGTCCAGCCTTCTACCTCATCAACTTCCCCCCTCTCTCCTCTTGTATCTTTCACTTCTTGTCTTTCTCTGTGCGCGGCAGCCCAACTTCTTGCAGGCGCAACCAAGACTGCAAGGCCAAACAACGCCGCAAGACCAAACAACGCAAAACATGGCGGGAGACAAGGTGGGCTGGCAGTACAATCATCACTCCTTGGTTCCTTTCTGACCCTCAGCTCTTGGGCCTCCAAGACTCCTCTGCGCTAGATTTCCAATGGCACGTACATCTTGCAGGCGCAATAAAGCTAGACGGCCAAATAACGCCGCATGGTGAAGTCTCGCCAGAGCTGCCCACGGCAGCAGAACTGATGGCTCTAGAGTCACCTTCCCTGTCGCACTTGTGTTCAGACCAACCTCCAACCAAGGACGAGTCTCTAGAATCCCAGCTCCAGCCTGAAACTCCCGGTGGCCCAGTGGCATGGCGAAGCTCGCTAGAGCTGCCCACGGCAGCAGGACTGTTGGCTCTAGAGTCACCTTCCCTGTCACACTTGTGTTCTTAACAGGCAAGACATGGGACGTATCAGGCGAAAGATTCAGTTATTGGAGACTGCGTCGAAGGTTTCGTTTCATTGGTCAAGAAGTTCGTCACATCGAGTCACATGTTGAATACTTATGGTCAGTCACTTTAGAATACTATTAAAACTGTCAGTGATTAATGATGCCCATGTTCTAATAAAGCGAACTACGACGTTACGGGAGAATCCGTGATCCGTTTTCCACATTAGATCAAGCCCATCATTTTGACCTGTAACCGCTACTTGCTCGTGTCCTGTCGCCTGTGTACCAGCCGTAGGTGGGTGTTCAACCTACAAGGGAAGGAAGGAAAGAGCCCGTCTCCAGCCGTCGCCTTCGCCAACATTTTCTCCTCCTTTCATCATCGCCACCATCAATAAATGTCACCTGAACAGAAGTCAGCCATCGTATTTGATTGCCATGGTGTAGGCGCCTCGACCGCCAATCGGCCCTTGGTCTCGACACTCGGTGCAGCACTCGAACGAAAAGCGCTCGTCGGTTTGGGTAACACAAAGAATAAGCAGCCAGCCCAACGCTCCCAAAACCGGTCGTCGGCATTTCCACCCAACAACACACACTCCAAAAACCCCCGAAATTGCTCCCGCAAAACCGAACCGGCGATGGCGTCGCACCGAGAGACGAACAGGTCGACGCACGTGTGGATCAGTGTGTGATGGACGCCGTGGACCCGCGGATCATGGTGTTGCTCGAGTGGCCACGAGTTGTCGGCCCCCGCGTCGCCTCGATGGTCGCTTGATGCGTTGTCCGCCCGCCCTGGTCCACCGTCGCCGACGTTGACTCGTCGACCGAATTCCTCTTTCCTCTTTGCCCTCGGATATCAGATATCAAGGTTCGATGCCAGCCTCAGCCAGGCGCGTCAGCCTGCAGCTTTGGCTCCGTTTCTTTCCTCTTCTGCCACCCGCTGCTCCGTTCCGCCGCGTCTCGTTTATCTACCCTCGTCTACTGCGGGATGTCGCGCAGCCGTGGTCGTTACTCTTGTCACCCTGTGGTTCGTACGTCATGTCCCCTTGGCTTGCGACGGACGCAGTGATACCCGATATACACTCAAGTCCTCGTGTCCCTCGGTGGTTGAAAGCCCAGTTTCCTAGTCCAAAGCGGTGACTACGATCGCCTCGTTGTCGCCCGTCTATCAAGTCTACCTCCTCTGTCAAGCTTCCCCCACCCCCGTCATCCCGTCCGCCTCTCCTAATTCGGTCACTACTCGCCTCAGCCTGATTGATTGGAACCGGGACTCCGTGTTCCCCGTGTCGTTCATTGGATATCTCGTCCATTCCTCATGCACCACCTCAATGTCCGCTGCCACTACAGCCGTCCACTCGTCTGGTTGCATATGCACCTGTCTCTCCATCTATGCACAATAGTTGCTCAACCTCGCATTCTCTCACGCCATGCGCCCTCGCCGCTGTCCTTGCCGCTGTCCTCGTGGCTGTCCTCGCAACCGTTGTCATAGCCCTTGCGTGGTTAAATAGGTATCCCCTCTCCTGGGACTCTCCAAGTGGACCAGAAGCCCGTTCTTTGCAGAAAAACTCCCGCGTCCAGGGTTCTCCATGCGTCTTGTCCTTGCCTTCCCGTGCCCTCTCCCACCATGTCTTGCTCTCCATTCCACGTTTTCCTCATGTGATTGAGTTTCTCCCCTTTGCCGTTTATTGACCTCCCCCTTGAACCCTCCCTAGAGCGTGGATGTATATCCCATCTCTTAACCACCGTCTTCGGGTCTCCGTGGCGCAGGAGCGTCTTAGCACGGAGACCCACGCCGACAGCCACCCGTCTCACTCGGACTTGGTTTCTATGCTCTGCCGTCATGGGTTGAGCCCGCTCCGTTTCTGTACTGAAACCAGGCGCGGAGAGGGAAGCGTGATCCACAGGAGGCAATTCTCTGACAACCCAGCTGAAAACAACAACATCAAGATCGGCCTCATTGTCGGTATCCTTCTCGCTGCCTTCATCGCCGTTGTCGTTGCTTTCCTTTACTTCTACGGCCGCTCCATCAGATTCACCGCGAAGAGGAGGCGGCATCACCATCGAAGACACAAGTCATACGGCAGCAAGAGCTCCAGAAGCTCTGACGGCGGCCCACCGCCGCCACGACCTCCGCCTCCACGATCAGCACCACCGCCTTCTCCTCCTCCCCCTCGCTCTCCGTCTCCAGCGCCCCCGCCAAAAGAGAAACCCGAGGACGGATAGAACAATTATGCCCGTCCCCGTTTTCCATCCGGGGGTTGGCATGTTACGATAGGTACCTCCATCCTCCCATGGTATACCTCATCCATCATTGTACATAGCTGACCCCTCAGTGGGCTTTTTCTTTCTTCTCTTTCCTGTACATCTTTGGCCATGTATTACGAATAAGTTGTTTTGCATTGCGATAAGTTAGCCGGGTTGTTCTTTGGTTTACTGGGTAGAGGCCAGTGTGGTCTTTGGAATGATGTTTTGTGCCCTTGAATCAACTGCTTTCTATATTGATCCGCTACTTTTTGTCCACAGTTTGTTGTCGAGCTCTTCTGCCCTTTCAATTTTCCAAGTTCCCAATGTTCCATTTCACTAGTTCGCACCTTATCAGTTGTCTTGATCATCTTCGCCCTCCTAAACCATCCCTCGCTACCCTCATCGTAACTGTCTCTTTAGTGTCTATGACAATGACACCCTGTTCTCATTGATCCTGTCCGATTCAAGGGCATATGTCTTCCAAGTGTACCACCCATCTTCCACCCCGTCCAGTCCCAACCATTGCTCCCATGTCTTCCCGGATCATCCTGCGGTGCGTCCATTTCGTTGACAGGCTGTCCGTGAGCTACGTAAGCGGGTTCAGGGTGAGGAGGCCAGTAATCGGGGTCCTCTAGGATGATCTCGGGTTGTTGGGCAACCCAGTCTTCCACTACCCCAAGAACTCCGCTTGGTTGATTCCCGTGGTGGGAGTGATGATGACGGCGATGACAATGCCGGTGGCCGTGAGCTTGGTGGTCGTGTCGGTGCTCCCGAGTACTCCTTTGGGAGTGCTGCTGGGAATGTGTGTGCTCGTGGGTGTGACGGCGACATTGGTAGCGAACGCGATGTCTTTTCTTTCGCTTTTTTGAGTCTTTTCGCTGGGGCTTGTTCTTTGACCTTCCCAGTATCGTCCAGGCTAGTATTCCTAGGATTGCAAACAGGAAAGTCAGGCCAACGGCCAGTCCCACCGTGCCAGAACTTGATGACCGTCGGTGTAGCTGGGAGGAAGACCTCACGTCGAGACTCTTTGGAGCGTTTTGTACAGAGGTAGCCTGGGATCGGCTATAGCGGCTTGTTGCGTTGTAAGGATACCCGCTGCGTGACGACGGGACATGCTCAGGCCTGGTTCGGCCTCCCTCGGGGGTAGCAAGGAAATTGCTTTCGGAGAGTTTGGTGGGCGGCATCTTAACTTCGACTTGCCAGCAATGGAATCAAGTGAGCATCTGATGCAACCCAAGGTGCCCAGCGGCGGGAACACACAATCTCTATATACTCGGAGCTTTACAAGCTTCTACAGCAGTCTTCCTTGCTAGGACTCTTCTTTGCCCTCGGGTCTTACACATAGATTTAGCAACCGTATTGTTTCCTGGTGTTTTGGATGCTTGCTGAGCCGGGGTGTATGCAAACATGTAGGCATATCGGACATGCCGATAGTTTGGGTTGGCTGGAGAGGCAGGTGTTTGC
Source organism: Neonectria magnoliae (assembly GCA_037954305.1). NCBI lineage: Eukaryota > Fungi > Ascomycota > Sordariomycetes > Hypocreales > Nectriaceae > Neonectria > Neonectria magnoliae. Next base: position 58,708 of record JAZAVK010000136.1, on the reverse strand, counting down.
AGGGTCCGGATGTTGCTGCGATGACTCTAGGAGTAGTCTTGTTTGAGCAATGCCGTTCTCGTGTAAGTGTTTTCCTCATCTGAACGCTGCTTTGCATAATCAAGTGGTAAACAAAAGAGAAAAGGAACGTGTATTTCTAAAGAAGGCCAATACGTCTATGACTCGTCTATCCGCGCAAATCAAGCAAACCCAGCTCCATCACATCCAAACATCCAAGGAAACATAGCCCGCCTATACTCTCCTACATCTCCCTCGCCCTCCTCTCCCTCCTCCGCCTCCTCCTCTCCCGCCGCTCCGCCTCCTCGTCATACCGCCCGCTCTCCTCCAAGCCGCGGATCTGCCCCAGCGCGCTGCCGATGACGTCCTGCAGCCGCCCGCCCTTGCGCGCAAACTTGTCGTAGAACTCGCAGTCGCGGTGGCTCGTGCTGCGCGCGTTCAGCCCGATGATGGTGTGCGACATGTCCTCCAGCTCCGTCCGCAGGCTGCGCAGGTCGATGGGCGGGTGGCCCCGCGGCCGTCGCTCCGGCGCCGGCGCTTCTTCGTGGTGCTGGCGCCGTCGGTGCTGGCGCTTGCGCGGAGGCGGGTAGTCGAAGTCCTGCAGCGGCTCCGCGAAGGTGACGTGCAGCGGACTGCCCGAGCCCCGGTGCCGGCGCTTGCGGCCGTGGCCGGCTTCTCCGCGGGGCCGGTCCGGCGCCGCCTCGCGCGGCATGCCCCGATCCGTGTCCCGCTCCCGCTCCCGCTCCCGATGCCGCCGCTTCTTGCGCCGCCGCTCCCCCTCGTTGCCGCCGCCGCTCATCATCTCGAGCACGAAGCCGCCCAGCTTGTGGAAGTCCTCGGGCTCGAAGGCCCCGCGGCTGCGTCTGCCGCCCTTGGACTCCATGGCGCGCTTGGCCGCCGACGAGGCGAAGCTCTTTGCCATGGTCGCCATGAAGCCGGCGGTGTCCGCGGCTCGGGACCGGGACCGTTTGTCGGGGCTTCCGAAGAGCTGCTCGGCGAATCGATCCATGCTGGCAAGGTGTGTGGGTGGACAGTAGTGATTCGTGAGGTTGAGGTCGAGTCAAGTCGAGTTAGAACAAAGAGATGTAGCAAGATGCAACAAAGCTTTGTCTGATAAATAGCCTCACTCCCACGAGGCGCAACGCAACAAATATCCCTTCAGACAAGGCAAAAACTCTCTTCCGGTGTTAACCGTTCAGTGCGATTGTGTGCGCGTGTGCAACTCGGCTGCCTGCGTTCTGCGTAACCGTGGCAAATGTGCAGTGATCCTCAACGAGCAAAGCAAAACCCAAACTCCCAAGTCGGCAGCCGAGACTGGCAATCCAGGGAATTTATACCACGCTGAGTCGCCTCCGAGCCCGTGATGGAGAGCCGCCCCAGGTCAGGTGAGACGAGTCAGGCCTTGGGCGTTGGTGAAGCGGATGATACACTCAGCCTGGTCACGCGTCGGGGTTTGTCTGGGAAACGGACACGGCGCCAGCAAAACATGACTAGGAAATAGCCCAAATGATTGCTTGCCTTGCGGAAATGACATGACGATAGAGAAATGTTCGCAATGTTTGGGAGAAAGCGGAGGCATGATTGCTTCAACAAGTCAGGCTGTTCGATCAGGACCTGTCCCTCTGTTTCATGTGCTAGTACAACATCGCAACGTGTTTGAGGCACGTCGACCAACTTGCACCCTCATTAATCATCGTAACGAAACAAATGGCCCATGACACCTAGGTCTAGTGTCTCTATGCTTCTGCCAGTCCGTGTCTCACAAACGCCAATGTATGTCCCACAGCCAGTAATACCAGAACCCAACATTTAGTGTTGTAACATGCTCCAGACAAGCAACTCAAGCAATCAACTCAGCAACTCTTTAATATCCTCGATCCGCTGGAGCTTCTTCTCTTCGTCGCTCATCATGCCTAGTGACGTTGCTCTGCAATGCGGGTTAGTTGTGTGCTTACCGAATTGTCCGTTTGTACTCACATGAACTTCTTCCTCTCTTGAACCCTCAGCATCCGCTCCTCAACGCTCTCCTTGACCACGAACCTCTTTACTTGTACCTCCGCCTCTTGTCCCATGCGGTGCACTCGATCGATTGCCTGGGCCTCTACCGCGTAACTCCACCACGGGTCCATCATGAAGACTCGTCCCGCACTCGTCAGATTAAGTCCCACGCCGCCAGCGCGCAAGCTAAGCAAAAGCACTGTGAATCCCTTCGTTTCTGTAAATTTGGCAAGGACGGCAGCGCGAGCCTTTTGCGCCATCGATCCGTCTAAGCGGAGGAACTTGATGTTGTTCCGAGTGAGTGCCGGTTCGATGAGTGAGAGGAAAGAGGTGAACTGGGAGAAGATGACCGACTTCATCTGCGGATGTTCTCTTCGCAAGGCGCGAAGCTCCGAAATCAAAGCCACCACCTTTGCCGACGACGCATTGACACCCAGTCGCTGCAGACTGATTCGTGGTTTCTTAGAGAACTCATCCAGTTCGTCGTCGTGGCGAACAACTTCGAATAAATCTCGCTGATTGATGTGCTCGCGACAGTTGAAGCATCGAGGAACAACGGCTCTATCGCTCTCGTGCTTCATGTAGTCAAGCAAGCATTTCTTACACGCAGAGTGCCAACAGCCAGTGACAGTCTGATCATTCATCGGTTCCTCAAAACACAAAGGGCATTCGTTCTCCGCCTCATCGCGGATTTGCTCCAAGGCATGGGCGCCAAAGGCCTGGTTGCTCTCCTTCGAAGCCTCATCCGTCACAGCTGTAAATCGAGTCAGGAGAGACTCGAGGTCCATGTCATCTGCGAGACCCGCTGCCGCATCAGCCGCCGCACCCGCCTCTTCTTCATCTGTGACGATATCACGGTTGCGGACGAGAATAGGATGGCAGCACGTTTGTCGGAGACGAAGAATCTGTGCAAAGATGGTTGTGAAGGCTTTCATGACCGTACCGGCTTCGAAATTTTGAGAGAAGGTGCGTTTCGCCTTATTGAAAATGTAGTCGTACACTTCCCGCTCAGTCTCTGATAATTCCACGTCAACGATCTCAATCGTCTTCGGGGGCAAGAGTACGAGGGGCTCGCCGTCGGGTGTCTTCATGTCTTTGGTACGTCGAAGCACAAGAGGCTCTAGAACGGTCTGCACCACATCTAAAGCACGCACAAATTCTCCGGACTCGAAGGGCACCGTGATGAACGTTCTCCAGAACGAGAAATTATTCCACGGCTCCACTCCCAGGAATCGCACCAAGCTGAATAGATCTTCCAGCTTATTGACAATTGGAGTTCCGGTGAGTGCCCATCGGTGATTGGCAGAGATCTCGTAGCAAGCCTTTGCTGTTTTGGAAGCTCTGTTCTTGATGTGGTGCGCCTCGTCGAGGATCACCCTGAAAAACTTGAGGGAAAATATGCCGTTGCGAAATGACTTATCTCCGTTCTTGGCCACGATGCTGGTAAACTCGGACAGCACGACGCCGTAACTGGTGATGACAACATCAGGAGCGCTCACTGCGTTGGAAGCGCAGCACAGTGCTTGAAGATTGGTTGACTTCTCATTTCCGTAGTAAAGCTCAATCTTCATGGTGCCCTCTTTGGATGCCTTCTCGGCCTCGCTCTGCCATTGTGAGAGTAGAGACATGGGAGCAATAACCAGGGTTGTGCATGGCGCCGGCAAGACTGTTTCTGAGTTCATGCCCATTCTGGATAGCTGGTTGACGCTTGAGATACCCGTCGCTGGCCTGCGGGCTTGTAGTGCAATCTCGGATCGGTGGGTGTGAATCAAGCTCAACATCTGGATTGTCTTTCCCAGGCCCATCTCATCTGCCAGGATGCCACCCAGACAGTGTTGCTCCTGGGCGGGGAAGTCAAGTGAGAGGTCGCCAGAGTAAGGATTGACGTAGAATTTGGGTTGTCCATCAACCTGGGGAAGGTCCTTGTCGTCGAAATCCTTGAGCGGCCAGGTGTACTCTTCCCACAGTGGATGCATCGAAGGTTCTCTGTTGCTCTTCTCGTCCTTTTCCTTGGCCATCATCCAATGCAAAGCTTGTTTTTGATAAGTACGAAGTGTCATGTTGAACGTATCTGCGGGCTCTGCTTCAGGTGTGCTGAAGTCGAAGGATTGCGCTTTCTTGTAGAGCGCATCGAGTTGGTCCTGTTCCAATTCCTCTCCCTCTTCAACATCCGAAGACTGGGAGGATCCAGCGTCTTTGCCATTCGCTGACGCCTTCTTCACATCCTTTTGCTTTTGCTCGTCTTGCTCGGCTGCTTGGAGTAACCCTTTGCGACCGTCTTTCGCAGCGGCATTAGTCAGGGTGGGCTGCAGGTTGATTTCCTGAAGCACCTTGACCAAGGCGACTTGTCGAAGTCGAAGTTTTTTCTCATCCGCCGTTTCAGTCTGTTCGAATATCACGGCGGATCTATCGTCAGCAAGCTTGAAGCCACGGCTGTGGAAGGCCGAGTTCAACAAGGAACACCTCAACTGCAGAAACACGGTGTCGTTTGTTCGGAGTCGCTCGGGGGCATAAACACAGGTTCCTTCAAACTTGCAAATTTTTTCGTCCATCAAAGTCGAAACCCAATTCGCAGCGTCTTTGGACAGTCTACCGATCTCCATGCCACTCTGGTTTGTAAATCGCACGATGACGTCGACCCGTCTTGCTGCCGTGGCGTTACCCCTTGAAGGTGTTACGGAGCCTCCCAGTTTTCCCTTAACCTTCTGGGGTGCGGGAGGTTGGATCTTTTGTCGCTCAATCTTGACCAAGTCACCATGCTTCAGAATGTTGAGGCCACTCCGCGTGGCCCATCCTTCGACACCAAACGCTCCGATGTACCGCGAATTCGGCATTCTGCGCTGAGCGACTGTCGCAGACGGTCGTTCTGTCGGGCGGCTTGCCGTGGCAAAGGCGGGCCTGGAAGGGGTGACTCGTGCCGCATTCTGAGTAAACTTCTTGTACGTGCCGTCGAAGTACATGTTGACCGCCCGTTCGAGATTATCCCCACAATGGACTCGGATTGCGCTGAGAACATCGGGCTTCACCTTGTCGCCAATGAAGCTCTCGAAGGTGTCTTGGTTAAACGTGACAGACGACGAGTCATGATTCGCTTCGGACAGGGGCGGTTCGGACTTCGGTTGTACAGGGGTCGATGGTTCTGGTACTTCGTTTCGCGATCTCTCGGTGAGGATATTCTGCTCGTCTTGCTCCAGCTTAACATCGTCCTCATCCTTGAAGAAGCGCTTCCGCTGAGGCAGCGGGGAGTCGTCCAACGGACTTGGGAACACGGGATCGGACGAAGGCGCATCTGGGTCGGCGAAAAACCTCCGCTTCTTCACGGGAGGCTCTTGCGAGGATCCAAAGTCCATGATGGGCCGGGTTCATGGAAAATGGCGTGTGATTGTGTTGGTCATGCGGAACGTCCACCAAGCAGTCTCCGCTGATGATGGCGGTTCCCAGGGAGACGCGACCCATGGGACTTTCACCGCGACTGACCGCGTAGAGGGGTCACCTGACCGTGTTTCCAGCGGCCATCTGCAGTGCATGTGGCTGAGCTTACAGTGGCTTGTCCCAGCGCACCGTCCCGTTAGTCCCGCGTCCCGCCCCCGACGTCATGTAAAAATTCCCGGGGTGCGAAGTCTAAATTGGTGGCATTGGAAATCCGCCGTCCATGGCTGGCTCTCATTGATCACGACGCCAACGTCGCGCCAATTCCGTCTCTCGTTTGGTGAAATCCACCATTCGCGATCTCTCTTCCGTCCCTCGGGCTTTGTTCTTCTGCATGCATCGACCACGGCTCCTGGGCCAGGGCCTCAGAGGGCTTGCCCGCGCCGGCGCCCATTCCAGCCGTCGCACCTACATAACCGATGCCGATGTCGAGTCCGCACGACGATACTGCTTAGCGCAGCTCCAGTGCGTCGCAGGGACCCCGTCTCTTTATTCGACGCCCTATTAACTTCCTTCTAGAACCAGTGACTACGATGCGCACCTCGTCCGCCGCTTCGTCCCTCATCCCGTCCAAGACACCTACGCCGCCCTCCGCACCCTTAACCTAGAGCTCGTCCGCCTCCCCGAGCTCGTCTCCAATCCTACAATTGGGATCCTTCGCATGAAATTCTGGCAAGAATCCCTCGACAACACCTTCGCTGGCCGTCCCCCTCGCGAACCCACCTGCATCCTACTGTACAAGGCCCTACAGGACCTCGAAGCCCGCGCCGGCTCCGCGACCAAGAAGTCGATCAAGTTCTGGGTCTCGCGGCTCGTCAAGACCAGGGAGAAACACATGAGCAATCGGCCACATACCAGCCTAACAAGTCTGGAAGAGTACGCCGAAAACACCTACTCGACACTGATGTATGCGACCTTGGCGTCCCTGCCACTGCGATCGATGAATGTCGACCATCTTGCGAGCCATGTAGGGAAGGCGTGCGGTATCGTGGCTGTATTACGAGGAATCCCCGTCCTCGCAGCGCCTCCTCCGCCTGTACAGACACCGTCGGGACCGCAAGCTCCCACCCGTGAGCCGGCGCTATTACTTCCCCTAGACGCCATGGCCGAGGCGGGGGTTAAAGAGGAAGACGTCTTCCGGCAGGGTCCCAACGCTCCCGGCCTACAGGACGCCGTATTCAAGGTAGCAACGCGGGCAAATGATCATCTCATCACGGCAAGGGAGATGTTGAAACGGCTCAAGGCAGGAGAAGACCCCGGTCACGAGTTTGAGCACCACGGAGAAGGCGAGCACTTCTACGATGATGGGGCTAGCAATACCCTGAAGGAGATCCAGCAGGGTTTTGGCGTGTTGCTGGAGGCCATCCCGGCCCAACAATATCTGGACCGGTTGGAACAGGCCGATTTTAACCCGTTTGCAGTCAAGACGGGAGGATGGAGGTTACCTTGGAGCATCTGGCAATCGCTATCGAAGGAGCGCTTATGAGGGGATGTCAAGGGAAAGAAAGAAAAAACGACGCCTTATATAATGGGATAATATCATGTACAATACTATAGACACGACGATGTGCCAACGGAATCATGAAGGGATGGGTTAAATCTACCCTGGATATGCCTCTATAAAAAATATGTATTCGCGTCGATGTCTCAAAGCTCATTAAGTCCAATCTTGTTATGGCAAATAGCCTCCAAAATATCCGTTGATTTAAACAAGGGCTCGTGTAAGTATGTGGGACTGTTTAATGAGTAAATCTTCTTCCCAATCGACCCCTCCTCTCGTTTTCGATAAAGTGAAGTATTTCGATTAAGAGGTGCTCATGCCATCATGACTTCCAAGCCAACCATTTCACAAGCCTCCAGGGTACAGCTCCACTTCCACTTCACCTTGGCCACCTTCACCGCGGCTAAACATCGGCATCAATAAATTCTGAACTCTCGAAATTCTATCAGAGCTCGCGCGACCACAGCCCGCCTCGACGACGTATCCCCATTCCGCCCGTAGATGTCATCGCAAAGATGCTCTACGAACTCATCGCAATTGCAAGCCTCTCCACCGCTGAACAAAAGGAAGTTGGCTAACTGGAGCGTCAAAACAGGTCCGTCCGGGCAACCTCGGCGAGGTGAAGGAGTACGTTTCCCGCCGTCCGATAACCGCACACGGAAAACACCTGGAACTGACCCCTCTGCGTACAGAATCGCCCAGACCGTCGGCTCCCTCGTCCTCAAGAACGGCGGCGTCGTCCGCGGGCTCGCCAACTGGGGCGTCTTCTCGCTGCCCAAGCCCATCTCCGTGCATCAGATGAAGCACACCCATGGACACTACTTCGTCATGCGGTACGACTCGTCGACCAACGTGCATCAGGACATCCGCAGCACACTCCGCCTCGAGCCTCGCATGATCCGATCCGCCCATGTCAAGCTCGGCGATGGCAAGCTCGATACGCTCGCCCGCTTCGGCCCGCCCAAGTGGAAGACTCAGGGAATGGAGGCGTGAAGTGTCGGCGACAACATGGATGAGCCAATGTTCAGGACCGACCAGCGATGGCATAGAGCTATGACATCATGCGAATTCGAATGTGGACTGTAGGATACTCGAGGGGAAAAAAAAGAGGAACGGGGACGAAGGACCATGTATACCTATGGCCCGCGTGTCTAGGCGTCAGACCAGAGGATGATCCCATGTATAAAAATGCACACTACCGGAGGGACGGTAGTCACGGTTGTATGAAGTACTATAGAGCCTGGAATCTTTGCATTTGCATTTATTACCCGGCAACTGCGATGGTGCTATGATTGAAAAGATGGAAGACTTAAGACGCCCTAAATGAGGATGGGAGAAGCGCGAATTCAAACGTAGTCTTGTCATCTTCTTCCTCTGTTGGTCCTACATGTCTATCATAAAGTCATTCATCCCCGGCCACAGCAGTCTCGAGCGCGCTTGTGCTTGGCTGACGCCATTCCCGGTCTAGAAACGCAGCCTTTGTGCTTATGCTCCTGGTTGGCGCCTTTGCGATATGTCGTTCGTATTGTAATATATTGGCTTGGGGTCATGTTTGCCGCACTCCATTATGTATGTACTCCGGGTTCAAGGAACCATCGTGGCGTTTCGGTTCATTGATCGTCGACCTCCATGCCATCGGTCTTCCCGATGCCCTTCTCCCGGAGCCAGTCGACAAAGTCATCGATGACACTTGGCCAGGCGCCATCCTCGCTCCAGAAGGACATGGTCTCATCTGCCATGGTCTTGAGGGCGAACTCGAGTGCCATGTTCCACATGTCCCTGTTGACCGATCGAGTCCATTTCTCGTTAAGAAAGCTCTGCCATAGCTCTAGCCAGTCGTGACTTTTCGTTTTCCACGCCATACCGGGAGCAGAGAAGAGGATGCCCCAGTAAACCACGGCGTTTTCCAGGCTCAGGGCCTTCTGGTCATTTTCTCGTCCAGCAACAAATGTGTGCCTGTAAACCTTCTTGAATAGCGCCGTGTCCGTCGAAAGCGATGAAATGAGTTTCCGGATGTACGCAGCATGCTCCTGGTGCGTTGCGCCGACTCTGCCTCCATGGTCAGCTTGCTGTATGGGTAGTATCTTGTCAAAAACATCGAAAAGCGATGTCCCCAAAGTTGAGCTACAATGCCAGAACTTACCCAGTCACCTTCCATCCATCCACATATCCCTTCTTGGTGATGATTCCCACGGTGGGTGCTTGAACAACCTCAAGGGCAACAAAAAGCTCTGCATTCTCAATACTGACTTTCAGCTTTTCCGTCAGGTATGCCATCGTGGATTCGAGCTCAAGCTTGTCCTTTTCGTCGTTTGCATCTACGAACGAAAGTCAGTTAGGCCTCCACTGAAAACGACCGACGCAGGCAAGTACCTTGTAACGAGGCGAACAGCGATTCCAACTTAGTCTCCAAAGGTGAAGGGCCCTTGTTATCACTGTTTGAAGAGAAGTATCTGGCCACACATCGATGTTAGTTTCTTGCAGGTTGGCATATAAGAGAACGTATGTCAACAGAATCCAAGGGTATGGATGAGATCCTCGCTTGAGGGTTCAAGGTTGGACGCATTTGTCATGAATAAAAACGAGCTTAGGCCTAAACGCGACTGAAAGTTTGTACCGTGACTTCGGTTCCTTGGATGATTCCTTGCTGGATGTATCGAGGGCCTGGTTGCCGTGTTTCCTGGAGAGGGACCAGGTGGGGATGACCCGGGAAGTGATATGGTTCTTGACGCCTTTCCACCCCATGATTTCAGCCTCGCCAAGAACCCCAAACCCAGCTACTTAGATGGCTAAAGGAGGAAATGGCTTCAGCGACTCCAGTTGTGATGTGGTGAAGCGACTGGAATCGGAGGGTCCCCGGATGAGGCGGGTGGCGGGCAAGGTTGGTCGGTCAAGAGGGAGACAGCTCGTGGAGGAGACAAATAGACCATGATTGACCAGCTAAAGATCAAATAGCAGGATAGAGCTATCGGAACTCTGGGGAAATAGCACCGGGGGAGTGCAACGGCCGCGGAGGCATCGCCCCTTTGGACGCGGGAAACGACGTTGTTTCACAGCCATCGGCGTCACTGTCGGCCATACTCTGCTGTGCGTCCAGCAAGTGAGCTGAGCATCAGTGGGCCCGCCCACAGGTACAGCCACGGACACAGACACAGCAAGCACAAGGCCAAGCAACCGGCGTCTAGCGTGTGTGCGGTCCCCCAGATCCATGCTAATGCGATCGATTCCCAAGTAGAACCGTTTGAGGGGATGAAGATGATGATGATGAGCAAGTCTGAGTCTGGCTGGAGGGCACGGCATGCAAGCGGTACGAGCATCATGGTAACGCGGACAGTGACAATGGCGGTGACAAGAGAGAGGAAATAAAACAAGAAAATGAACACTTACGAATCAACCGCCTCGTTCATCTTGAAACCCGCCGACTTGAGAAACTGTAGAACGCGGTATTAGTCCAGTCCATCCACGGGTCATCCGACCGGCTTGGGTCAACTGGGCCCCCGCTGCAAACCCCCGCCGGCCCAATGCCGCCTTTAATCGCCATCGCGAAAAGCTTCCTGTGCGTCATGGGCGACGGGGGTTTCGAAGGCGAGGGCACGGGCTAGTGGTGGTATCGGAGCTGCTGGTGCTGGGGAAAACATACCCGAACTGCATGACGCTCCGAGGCGCCGGTCAGGGCGACAAACTGGGCGATGAAGATCTTTTGCTGGGCAGCCGACGGCGGAGGCATCTTGACGGCGGAGAATGCACTGCGCGGGGAGTGGTTGATTGTACGCGGATGGAGAACCGAGGCCAATTCGGCCGGGAGTTGTGCTGGCGTGCCGTGCGTCGCAAGGAGGGCCTCCGTTCGAAGTGGATCGCGAGACTTCTTTCGAAGACGAGGAGACGAGAGGCGGGAGGAGGGGTCGACTGGATGCGGTGCACGAGACACACAAAGGACAGGGCGAAAGCCTAGGCGTAGGCGTAGGCGTAGGCGTAGGCGTAGGCGTGAGGGATCGTCGGACGCAGCTGAGGGGTCAGGCGACGGAAAAGCGAAGGAGATGGGGGAAGCGGTCGGGATGTCGAGACGGCGGCGAGTATGAATGCGGTTTTGGTTGCGGAGGTGTGGATGGAGGGGTTGATATTGGAGCCTCTTGCGACGAGGCTGTGATGTGATGTTTAGGCACCTAACGAGCGATGGTGGGGTTGAGAAGGGAGTCTATTAGGGGAAGGAAGGTTGCTGTAAGGTGTGGCTGACCGCTGGGGCTGGAGGCATTTCACCGAGCTGAGCTGAGCTGAGCTGAGCTCAAGTACAAAGTACCCGCATTGAAATGGCGATGAGGCACGTGTGGGAGTTGGGAGGGCATTGCATCGAGACGCATTCGGGGAACATAGTAATGGAGTTAAACTAATGAATGCCATATTTAATTCCACTACTAGTTATTATATTGCAGCTTTCAAGATCAGAGCGCAATGGGACAAAGCGCCTATGTCAAAGTCCTGAGACCATCCATAGAGCACAAATCGTAGCACTGTTTAGTGAGATGATGGAACTCCAAGTTACCGCGGGTCCTACCTGCATATTTTGAAGGCTTATATAACTGTCTGCCTTAATACCGAGGGAGTCATCACACAGAAATCCTTTAATCAGAACTTACCTGGACTACCCTCCGTCACGTTTGCAATCCCTAATATAAATCAGAACAACGGGCAATGACAGCGGGGAGTATTACCACTAAAAAGACCCCGCCTTACTGGACTGATTGCTGAACGACGTTGCCCTGGGATGACGTCCGGCCGCCAGTCGCGCATCAGGGAGTCCGCGGGCCGGGGCCACTTGACGCGGTCCCCCCGACGCGGTCCCATTTGGATAAGCGACGGGACCATCTCCGAAAAGTCGAGAATAGCAAAACCACAAAGCAACGCCTCACAACGCCAACTCGCACTCCCAAGAGCCCGGACTTGTCATGGCGTCGCCCAACTCCGTCGACGATGAGCTCGAGTCTGCTGTCATCGACGCTGCGGAACCTCTCAAGGGCATCGTCGTCTGCTGCACCAGCATCCCACCCGACAAGCGAGTGTGTTTCCCGTTCCCTCCACGATTCACATCCTCTTCTCCCCCAAGACACTCGGAATTCCCTTGCTAACACCTCCCGTCAAGACTAGCATAGCTGGCAAAGTCGTCGAGCTCGGAGGCATCCACAAGTACGACCTGACACCCGACGTCACGCACCTCGTCGTTGGCGACTACGACACCCCCAAGTACCGCCATGTCGCCCGCGAGCGCCCCGACATCAAGGCCATGGACATCACCTGGATCGAGGCCATGTCCGAGCTGTGGAAGAACGACGACGACATCGACTACCCCGCCCTCGAGTCCCAGTACCAGCTGAAGCCCCTCGAGAAGCGCGGCTTCGACAGCTCCAAGGAGCCTGCTGCCAGGGAATCACTGCTCATCTGCCTGACGGGCTTCGGCGACCAGCGTGAGGCCATTGCGCAGAGGATCACCGCTGGCGGCGGCTTGTACACGGGGGACCTCACTAGGAAGTGCACGCATCTCATTGTCAACAAGCCCGAGGGCAAGAAGTTTGTGGCTGCCAAAGCGTGGGGTATTTACGCGGTTACGCTCGCTTGGCTGAACCAGACTTTGGACCGAGGAATGATCTTGGAGGAGTCCAAGTTCGATCCCGCGCTGCCCCTAGAGGAGCAGGGAAAGGGCGCGTGGGTGAAGAAGGACCCCATACGAGCTGCTTGGGGGAAGCGATCACGGTCATCCATGGCTAACCGCATGGACGACGGGCCTAGGAAATTGAGGAAGACGGCCAGCATGAAGCTCAACTTCCAACGCAACAACCTCTGGGGAGATATCCTCGGGAGGCCAACATCAAGGGAACACTCGTTCGCCCAGGAGCAGGAAAACCCCCCAGTAGACGGCCTTGAATCACGAGAAGAACAAGAACCCCAACCTCGACCCAAACCTCAACCTCAGCCGGAACCCACCATCCCTGTTCTCCAGGAGCCGCAAGGCGTCTTTGTCAACTGCTACTTTTACGTCCACGGCTTCACCTCTCAGCGCACCTCCGTCCTCGAGCAAACCATCGCCACCCTCGGCGGCTCCATCTGCTCGTTCCTCCACGAGGCCGCCCTCGGCCCCTTTCCTACCACACCCCTCGGCCGCTTCCTCATCGTGCCCCAGACCTCCCAGCCTGATACCCACCCACCCGCAAACTACGACGGCCTCTATGTCGTTACCGAGTACTATATCGAAAGCTGTCTACACAACAAGACCTTCTTCGACCCTAACGAGCACGTCCTCGGTCGCCCTTTCCCGCTCTTCCCCATCCCAGGCTTCGCCGACTTGACTGTCTGTACTGCCGCCTTCACCGGCATCGAGCTCAATCAGGTCGCCCGCAGCTTGGCCCAGCTGGGCGCCCGTTTCGAGGAAGAGTTCCGCCGTGGGACCAGTGTGCTGGTGTGCAAGTCTTTGGCTTCCATGCGGAAGGAGAAGCTGCGCATGGCGATCAAATGGGGTGTCCCGGTCATCTCGGCCGACTGGCTCTGGGAATGCATATCAACGGGCTTCAAGGTCCCCCTGGAGGACTTCGTCTTCCCGGAGCTCAAGGATCGATACGAAATGCCCCAACCGCAACCACAACCCCAGCCGCTACCCCAGCCTGTTGCCGAGTCTCTACCTAGACCAACCACCAAACCTATCCAACGCACCCACTCTGAGCCCTTCCCTACGAGGTCAAAACCTAGTAAGTCCAAGCCGCCCACGGGAGCAGGCGTCGACACCACCGCCTTCGACCACGACTCCCCCGAGAAGCCCCGTCAGAAGCCATTGGAGACGCACGACTCCCTCGTCTCCGCTGACTTTGCCACCGCCCTCACTCATCCCGCCGCCGAGAGCTTCCCCCAAGAACAAGACTTCGAACCCCCCCTAACTGAAGTCTCCTCCGCTCGCCTCAACAAGTCACCCTCCGGTAAGCATGCCTTCTCACGCACTCTATCCGAACCCGTCAAGACCTCCCGACCATCGCCTCCCCCCGAGGACGCCGCCCTCGACACAAAGCGCCGAGAGCAGCAAGAGCAGCAGCGGGCAGAGGAGGCCAAGAAACAAGCCAAAGCCGCCGAGCGCCAGGCCCTGGCCTCCAAACTCACCAGCCTCATCGAGTCCACCGGCTCAACCGCCACCATCACAGCCCGAACCACATCCCGCGTCCTCGCCGACGCCGCCGCCCCTGCCGACGAGCCCCCACGGCCCCGTCGCCGCCGCATCTTCGGCCGCGCCATCAGCAACGTTTCCAACGCTAGCAGCGACGCCGCCCGCTCCGACACCCTCCGCGAGTCCGACGCCGCCGGGTCCCAGGCCGCGCACCAGCCGCAGGAGCCGCCCTCCACACAGCTCGAGTACCGCGACCCGCGCGCCCAGGAGTGCAAGGCCGCGCTGATGAGTCGCATGATGGGCGGTAGTGCCAGCGGCGACGCGAAGCCTATGCTGGCGAACGGCGTGGAGAGCTTGGGGGTCGTTGGGGGACGGTCCATGAGGAGGCGGTGATGGTGTGGTTAATTGGGACGGCTTTTGAATGATACTCTCCGGAATTATAGGCGTACGTTGTCTTGGTATTATCTCGGTTCGGGTCTTAGAACGGGAGCACAGTCTTGGTCGGTTGGACATGGAAGTCACATCGTCATGTAGGTTATGTAGTCGGAATGAAAACCCGGTCTCAACCAGGTAAGCAGGTACTAAAGTCCATTACGAATATAATGAAATCTCATTACTCTGGTTCTCTTTGACACACGCCGCCTTCTTCCCATTCAGTGGACCGACCAATCCACCCACCCACCCATCCCATCCCGTCACCCATTTTCCCTATAGCCGCAATCCCACAGGCCGTGCGCTATCTCAAAACCATAAACCCTTCGTATGAGTCCCTTAATAGGGCCAGTGTTGGCAGGTGGGAACCAAATGGTTCCCTCTATGTGAGAGGTAAAAAACTGACAAAGGAGACGTGAAGAGCAAAAGAAAAAGGGAGGGAAGATTGTGTAGAACCACACTGCTAAAAGCCCATATTTGCATTGGCGCCGTCCATTGCATCCAAGATTGCGTGCGCGGCCTAACCCCAATCCCTCTGGTGTGACACCTGGTCCCTCTCCAGTTCTCGCTTCTCCCGTGCTGGGTATGAGACTGGAACGAGGCGACGAGGTGTAGGAGACGAAAAACCGAGTATTGTACAGTGAAACTACCGGCCTGGAAACCGTCCCGTAGTGTACTTGTGTCAGTGAGGGAAAAAAGTTCCTCAGACACGACTGATGTTGAATGTAATCCGAGATGAGGTGCGGCCCACTCGGTGAACGGATATTCTAGGAAGTCGACAAATAAACGGCGGAATTTCCGGACTCAGGCGACTCCTCTAATGAGCCCATCTTGAGAAATCCAAGATCAAACAAACTCCTAGGTGTCCGTGACGTATTAACCTCCACGGCCGTGTGGAGGAGTTTTTGCGCAAGCCGGTTGTTCCCGTTCGGGAAGGGAAAGCTATTCCATTAATACCTTGCTTGACTTCCCGTTCTCATCTGGGAGCTGCTCAGATTGCAGAGTTTCCCAGCGGCGGTCAAGTTCCTCACTATCGTCACTATTAGCATGAATATTGAGGTTAGAGGAAGAAAAACACTCACGTTGTCTCCTTCAGCATTTGGATGTTTCTGTCCCGACAAAATCTCAAGAACCGCCGCATTGTCCGCTCGCGCTTAAACGCCGCCATGATATCGCCACGGAGCTGTCCGTCCGTCTTGGCTCGGACGGAGTTCTCGGTGCGCATGATGGCGTGGATTCGTAGGGCTTCAATATTCCATACGATTTGTGCAATCTCGTCCAAGTTCACGTGGAAGTCGATAGGATCCTTGTGAACACCCCACGACACCGGGTTCAGGCCTTTGAGTACCTGGTGCTCGAAGGTCTGTTCATCCTCCAGCCAGGACCAGTACTGCGTCACATGGGTAGAGCTCGTGTACAGGCGGGTCTTCACCTGATAGAGGCGGTAATCCCTCCTGCCGATAGGCACACCACTCCAAGAGTCGGCGTCAGAGTGTCCGGCAACGTGAAATTCGTCGTGGACTGGTCCTGGTGCGGGAGAGAGTAGCTTAGGGCGCTTTTGGAGATGTGAGCTGAAGGGGCTCTCGGTTGGAAGCGTCATCTGTGTTGCCAGAGGCGATTGGTCCACGAAAGGCGTGTCGCGCGGGGTGCTCGCGAGAGAGTGCATGCTCTTTCGCTTCTTGAGAGGCTTTGGGGTATTGTTGGGGCTGCCGAGACTGCGACGGCTAGACTTCATTCCAGAGGGGCGGCCGATATTCTTGAAGCCGTGCTTATATCGCAGAGCTGTAAGCTTAGGGTCGTGATAGAAGTCGTGAATCGTCCGAGGTAGATTGAAGCTGGAGCCTTCGACCTGGCTAAGCTCGTATAGTCGTTGGCGCATCCACTCAACTGGCTTTATGTCCAGCTTGAACTTGGCCAGCTCCGACATAGTCTCCGACAATCGGAAAAGAGTATCGTAGGAGCAGATGCCGCCCTTGCCCGACTGGATGAACTTCTTGCCGAGGAGCTGATATGGGCTGATATCTCCGTCATCGAGGAATTCGAGAATCTTGATACCTCGGTTAACTTGTCGTCCTATTTGGTACTTCGACGAACCGCCTTTTTCCTGCTTAGGACCGGCGTCAATTGCCGCCTGGTGCTTCTCTCGCCACTTGGCCAACTGCGGTTCAATCATGCTCCGAACATTAGGCCAATTAGGCTCCCAATAAGGGTGAGCCTCATCAATCTTCACCAGTGGCACACCCACGACGCATTCGGGGTAGGTATAAACAACGCCATCATCCCTAAGCGCCATATTCTCGCGAGTGATCTCCTCCAAATTCTCGTCGGAAATGGACTCGGTAGGTTGAGGAGAAGGCTCAATGTGCATAGATGTCGGCGTAGGACGATCAGCTGAAGGCGGCCTGCTCCGAGCGTTGGCAGGCGTGAAGCTGGGGGTTACTCGATATTCCAGGTGTGGCGTTGGCATCTGCTCGGGCTCGCGAACCATCTGGCTGCTATTGAGAATGGGTGCACCCTTCATCGGCGTGTCGACCTCGGTACTAGGTTGAGCCGTATCAGGCTGGATGGAATGCATCGGTCGGATGGGTTGCATAGTCTGACTCGGGAGAGGCTGATTTGGGAGAGGCTGATTTGGGAGAGGCTGATTTGGGAGAGGCTGACTTGGGAGAGGATGACCTGGGAGAGGCTGGCTCGGAACGGGTTGAGGGGCTAGGACGGGAAGACGTGAGGGGGTGTGAAGAGGTGCTGTTTGCTCAGGCTCGGGCCTAGGCTGAAGCTCGGCGACCTGGGGTTCTTGATAAGTCGGGCTTTCTTGAGAATCTCTCGTCTCCCTCCGCTGCTTGTATCGTCTCTTAGCAGTCGGCGTGTCAATGACATCTCCCGAGGCCCCGTGACAACCTTGACGATTCCATTCGCAGTTGCCGCACTTTTGGAAGAGATCGCCGCCGACAATGATGCAGTCGTCAAAGGCGCCTTGGTTCTTGTCACACGATATACATCGCTTTGACTGGATTTCACCGGTAGCCTGGATCATGCAAGATAGCCACTTGACTCCCTTCGCCTCGGTGCGTTCGTAGATGGTGGAGAGGTGCGCTTCGTTAAACCGGCGACCACGGCGAATCTTGACCGGTCTTCGAATTTCAAGGTCTTGAATAGCCTCAACCCACTGGTTCCATGGCTCGATGCGTTCCACTGGGCCGACAACGTTGCCGTCAGCGTCGACGACATCAACAATAGCATCCACTGCAACATTGTCGTTGGCATGGGCGTTTTTCCGGTGGCCATTCTGTAGTTCCATTCCTTCCATCGTCGTATCCTCCACAAGGCTCGTGTCTGCTGGTTCTGGCGTTGTAGACCTTTCAGAAGCAGAAGATACATCTCGCTCAGCAACAGTATTTCCGTTGACTGCCACCTCGCGCGCCGACGCTGGTAGCGATGCAGGCGCAATACCCTCCAACTCATCATCCAGATCCACCGAATTGGGATCTTCGCCGCGCTTCACTTTAAAAAATCTCCGCATGGTGTTCCGTATCTTCTGACGAGTCTCCAGCCGGGCTTGCTGCCCGTCACGATACTCCTGCTCGGTCCTGTTCAGGCGTTCGGCCTTTTCATCGCATGCTTGGGAAACACGGGCGAGCTCCTCCTCGACCTTGGCCAATTCTCTGACCAACCGGGCTTGTGACTCAGATAACAGACTTCGACGTCCTGTCAGATGGCTCAGCTCGACCTTGGCGTCGGTGATGCTGTGGTGGTACGCTTTATCGATCTCATTGTCAGTTACTTCATTTTGGCGATCCTGGTCGGCCCAAAAGTTGCGTTCCGTCTCATTCCAAACCGAGTCATGCTCCTCGACGGGGAGGGCCTCCCATGCGGCCAGCTGCTCTGGTGTTGCCATGACAGGCCAGATGGAAGCAGGAAGTTGTAACTCTGCAATTGGCGTTGGGTAAGTGGTGTAAGTGATGTAAATAAGTCAGCTCGAATGTAGGAATGGGTAGGTGGATGCTAGGGGTGCACGTGATTTCCTATTGCGTCCGGAGCCAAAACCAACTTCGAGGAAACTGGTACGGTTGAAAGTGGGTTGGTTGTTAATATTCGGCGGAGATTCACAACGCTAAGTCCTCAATCACCTAATCCCCTAATGCCTTAGGCCCGTGGTCGAGCTGGCCAAAGAGACAGGCCGAGGCCAGATCCGTCGTAGTAATCTACCCTATCGTAGTGGGCTCCAGCGATACGTACTCCAAAGGCCGAAAGAGGAACCTTGAGTTGGGTGGATGTCGACGAGGGATCGTATCCTTGGGGTCGTATCTGTGGGGCTCGGCTATAGTGGGTATGCCTCACGCCCGGGACGGAAGAGAGGGAAGCGAGGAAGAAGGAAAGGACCAAAGCCACGGCGATGTTCTTTTGTTTTTTTGCGCTGATCAATTGGGAGGATCCTTTGCAGGTTTGCCGCAGAAGGCGCCACCGCGCAGAATGGAGCAGCTTTTTGGCTCCCCGTTTCCGCTCGCCGTCTTCTTTTCCTGGCTTGGCGTTGTCGATGCAAGCGAGCGAGCGCGCGATGGCGTGTCTTGGAATCCGCCCCAGCTAACAACCAAATTCCCTTTCCACCCCCCTTGTTGGTGCGAATAAGCCCACACTTGCCTGCGGGCCCCCTGCAGGAAGGAGCCTGGAGGTTCTGTAAAGCACGTATCCTCGCTCGCGGGGGGGTGCCGTAGATACCCGATTGAAGAAAGGCGGCAACAAAGAAGGCCTTGGGACGAAAGGAGATGCAAGGCCGCCAAATCGATGAAGAATTGTCGCCGGTATATGTGAAACGTTGCACGGCCGCTGCGGGGCGCTGTCCAGTCGAGTGTGTCACCGGTAGATTGGCCACTCCAAACAGGCCGAATGTATCCAGAGGGGGGGAGAAAAGAGAGCGAGGAAGGTGTATGCAGAAAGGCAAACGCGACAAGGTGGAGATCCGGGTGGAGAGTTCGAGTGAGAGAATGGACGATCGATACGTACGCGGCGCGCGGCGGAATAGCGTACGCTTGGACGATAGTGTAGGAGAAGAGTGGGAGAGTGGGAGATTATGAGAGAGAGAGAAGAAGGAAAAAGAGAAGAAGGAAAAAGAGAAGGGAAGAGGGAAGGGAGGGCGAACAGGGAAAGTTCAGAAAGGTATCTTCTTAAGATAGGTTAGATTGGGTAGAAGGTACCTAGGGGTGAGGGTGGAAGAAAAATAAGTCGACGAGTGTGTGTCAAGTCATGCGCCTCGAACCAACATGCCGGGTCAGATGAGAGAAGTAGTTTCTGAGAGAGAGGAAACGCGAAAGGCGGGACAGAAACTGGGCCAGGGACCAAATTACAACACAGCACACCACACCACTATGCAGCCAGCGCGGTGCAGTATAACAGATTTGGCGAGCAAACGAATGCACCCATGCTACGAAGCGGTATAGTCATTGACAATCAATGCAGTGCGTGCAATGCGGAACAGCGAGTGAAATTCAAACGGTATTTGACACGCAGTGAAATGTGTTCATCGCTCGGTGACGAAGGTTTGCAAGTCCTTCAATCTAGTAGTACCGTGATGACTAAATGAATGGATCGATGCCCGTCCCCTCCAGCTAGGACTCATTCCTGACGGGAATACAGTTTAGGCGCTCGATTGCCTCGGGGAACAGCAACGCGCAGATACGGGACTAGGGATCGCGGCTGGGAATGGATCGCTGCGACCACAAGGAAAGAGACGTTGCGACAACAATTCATCGCGACAGCCTAGGAGCCTCGGTGCTTCACATGTATGCAGTACCTACTTCGCTCTTTCACGGACACTACTACTAACACCTCTGCCCACACACACCCACCCCCCCCTGCAGCCCAATCAAAGCCAACAGGAAAGAAAAAAGAAGTAACGAAAAGGCCTAAAATAAAACAAAATCCCTTACTAGCACCAACATGTACCTCAAGTACAGTGCCACACACCACCCAATTTTTTTTTTTCCAAAAGCCCAGCCCCAACCAACCGAAGTTATTATTACCAGTTTAATGGCCACCGCAACGACCACCGCTGCAAGCAGGGTTATTTTTCGCACACTGCCTGTACCAAAAGCAGAAAACCAAATCCCCCCCAGCTTTGAAGCGCACCACCCCTGCTCCGCGCCCAGGGTAGCTCGTCTTGATGCCTCGTTTGCGTTAGCTCGGCATCACGTGCGCTTCGACTATGCAACGAGGGGTGGTGGAAGGGGAAGGAGGCAACCGAGAAGAAGCATTGATGAAAAAAGCACACGCCAGCGACCCCGAAAAAAAAAAGACCCGAAACCAAGAACAATGTGAAACGAAGCGAGGGGCGATGTGTATACTTCCCCATAGTCTCCGAGACTACAACGTAAGAATGCGACATTAACCGAGAAGCCCGGAAAGGGGTGGTGGTAGATAAAATAATAAGCGCAAAGGGAAAAGAAAAGAAAAAGAAAAGACATAACCTTCACGTTGATTAGGTAGGTGCTAGTAACTCTCCTGCCAAGAGAGGCAAGCACGGAGTGCCTAACTACGTGAGAGCCAATACACGAAATACGGAATACAGCGCGGTGCTGCGATGTGAATGGAAAGAAATGCAATTATGGGGTGAGCGCTTGGGATTAGTGATTAGTGAATTTCTCTTCCCCCGTGACAGCACCCCTGCGCTGGTTGTCCATTGGGGAGGATATTTTGCCAAACTGTCACTGGATGGCGGCGACGGGATCTTTTCTTTTCAGACCAGCGAATACGATGCATACGTACTCTGTACTAGTAATTATACTCATGCGTACCTGTTAGCACGTCGATGGCACGCTGTGCTGACCCAGCCCTGGGACGGAGACGGAAAGAAGGACCAACACCACTGTCCGGTTTTCCTACCTACCTAGGCTCAACGAAAAAAGCCGCCGGTCAATGAAGTACTATCCGTAGGTGTGTACTAAGTACCTTATCCAGCGCCCTTCTCCCTCCGTCCCTTGTGTCTCGTCTCGTCTCGTATATTCGTCCACAATGGCCAATCCCCCCTTTCGTCCAGACACCGCCGACCGAGGCTGAGAAGCCTTTTAGCCTAGCTGAGTTCGGAACGCCTACCCGCTAGTAATAAAAAGACGCCATCGCTTTTTCCCAACCAACACACACAGAAAAATACAAGCCCCCCGTTTACTTTTTACTCTATCCGCACGAACCACATCATCGGAGCCCGCCGCGCAGTCTTCTGTTGGTTGAGCCACTCGCTGGGTTGTGTGATTAGGTTGGGCTATTGCATGTGCTCAATACATTAGCTGCATCCGGGACCGTCACGCGCAAGGATTCAGCCACAGCAATTGTCCAGTTCGTGTCTATTACGCGACTCCTGAGAGCTTGACATTGTCTGCAAGTGTTATAGGACTTGGCCCGAGATATACGTATAGAAAGGCATTTTATATACTACATGCAATGTATATATGTGCGTGTAGGTAATTTCTACTACTCGCTTGTACCGGTCCCCCGCACCATTATTATGCCCGCAGCTATTACCGATCCGCCTCTGCTTCATGCCCTCCTCCTGGTCCTGGTTCTGGTCCTTGACATGGTTGTGCGCCCGGCCTCGTCTCTTTTGCCTCGCCCGGTTCCCCATTCCCTGACTCTCGGTATGATCCTTTCAAACGCCACGCAATGTCAAGCAATCCCGGAAACGAAAATAATATGTTCGTGCATAATGCGCATACTCCCCCTTGCCGCGATTCTCAGACGAGGTCAGGCGTTCGCGGAAGGTATAAAAAAAAAGGAAAAAGATGTGCAACCGGTCTCGTCAAAGGCATGAATCCTGCCTCCCACACTTGTGCGTGTCTTAGTACTTGGTCGAGTAACGCGCGGTGCCGGGTGAGTAGGGTAGGTCGTAGGCACTTGAGTGGCCATAAGGATCCTCGGAGAAGACGGTAGCTCTTCGCTCGTCCTCGGGGAGCAACTCCTTGACCTCCCAGTTGTTCATCCTCGTACCGACGGAGAACTCGAGATCCTCCTTGGTGATGGAATCCCAGTACTGCCGATTTGTCAGTTGCATGTCTCCAGACACCGGGCTGGCTTCCTAGGACACAGGAACGAGCGGAACATACCTTGTAAACCATCATGACACTCAGAAGGTTGCAGACGGTCGCCAGAAACAAGCCGTCGAGGTAGTGGCTAATAGCCACACAGATCTTGCTGCTGAAGGCATACAAGAGCACTTGGCCAGCAACGAAGAAGAAGATGCCAAAGGCAATGTCGCCAAGGGGCCACCGGTCGTGCAGCGTCCTCGTGACCAGCAAAATCTGCATAGCAACATACACAAACAGCTGGATCGCATTCAGGAGGTACAGAACGACGAAGAGACCAACGGTGTTGGTGGGACCTAGGCCGGCCCAGCCCCGGAAGGTAGCGAGCGAAACGAGGAAGCTGATGGCGAAGGCGACAAGAGAACTGATGCGCATCATCCAAACAGAGAGGGGCGTGCCATCCTCGTATAACTGGAAGCCCACGAAGCCGTTGATGAGTAGACAGGTGACGACGGCGCTGCTGAAGCCATTCTGGATGCTGACAAAGTACGGATAGGGATCGCTACCGGGGGGCGCGACGCCGGCATCGACGATGAGGGACACGCAGGTGAGGAGCATGTAGAGGTAGAAGAAGCTCAGGATCTCCTTGCGGCCGACGGCGGTGAACTTGGAGCGGACGTGGAGGATCATGATGACGGTCATGACGAGGGCGACGATATGCATGGCGGACGTGGCGCCCTCGAAGATGATGGTGTTGGCGAGTTCGATGTTGCGGGCGTAGCAATCGGGCTCGATGCCCACGCGGCCATTGGAACTAAGGACAGGACCGATGGAGGCGCATAGCGGCAAAGGTGCCGTCTCGCAGATGGAGGTGAAGTCGCCGAAGCCTGACATGATGGGCGAGGGTAAGGCGGTCGAGGGCCGACGGTCGACGCGTCAAGAGATTCGGAAAGGATCGATCGATCGGGAGACGCAGAACGAGCGACGGAGCCGAATCGCGAGCGGTCGTCGAAGTAGTCGTCGAGATCTAAGGATAGAAAAGAAACGAGCGGGTCGTCAGACCAGGTTCGGGTCGAGACGAGAAGTCCGAGTCGCCGAACGCGCGTATAGCTCTCGCACAAGGCTGGAAGAAGGGCGTCCAGGGATCGAACCTCCTTCGATCTGTAGTCACCACCACACCAGGGAGACTCGGGAAAAAAGCCGTCGAAGGGAGTCGAAAGCACACGAGGAACGATTGATTCGGCAGGCGGGAGGGGGATTCTCGTCGGTTCGGTCGGGGCGTTGAGTTCTGGGTCGTCGAGACAGCCCCCTTTTTTCTCTACGGGGGGAAACGGCGACTAAAGCGAGGGAGGGCGAAGAGAGACAAGCGTGTGGAGCGAGGGTCAAAAAAGGGCGACAAGTGGACGAAGGTCATGCAGATGGGAAAATAGGAAGCGAGTGTGAAGCCTGCTGATTGCTGCTTTGCGGCGGTGACGCTGGCTGTGTCAGTTCCTCAGTCTCTCTCACGCGGGCGCTACTCTCTCTATCGCTCGCTGTCGTGGGTGGGGAGAGTGAGAGGGAACAGGATCTGGTTGCTGTGCCGTCGCCTGGGGCGGTGGCAGTGGGCAGTGGGCGAGTGGGCAAGTGGGCAAGTGGATGGCTATGATTGGCTCGTGTTCCTGGGAACGTGGGGCCGAAAACCGGTTGCCGTGGAGAGAAAGCGGAATAGCGCATCTCGGCCAGCATCGTCATCAAGCTTGAGCAATGGAAAGCTTCGAGGGCCGCTGACTACGCGACTAAGTCATCCGTGCTCACTTACTCGCCCTATCCAGAAAGGTACTCGTGTGAGCTGAATGCATTGTCAGACATCAATTGTGCTGCGTTGCACTCACACTGTTGTGACTATTGTTTGATTATTCGAGGCCACAATCGGAATGCACTGCGCCATGTTTGTTTGTTGGCATCTCATCCGCCGTTGTTCAATGACCAAGCATGTCTAGCAATATCCTCTGCGATACAGTAATACGGCCCTGATAAAACATCCCTCGATGATCTCTAATGTTGACCTGGCCTAAGTCCTGCCTTCACCTAACTTGGAGTGTTTTTGACCTCACTCACAACGGAACCTGCCCCCACGCTTCTCTCAACAAGTTCCACGGGTGCACCCATCATCCATCTCACAGCATCGCTGACACAGCTACTGCAAAGCATCTTCACGTAGCAAGGTCATGGAACACTAAATTACAGCCACTGATCGTTACCCGTAGGCAACATCTATCAATTGACTCATCCATCTCCTCGTCTGAACTCTTTCTATACAAAGTCATTGCTGACTATTGCGTCTATCTACCGGCTATCATTCGCCGCCATATAGTACGCGGATGCATCCTATTTGCTCTTGTCCTTTGCCATTTGGGCAGTCAAGAGAACTCGTGCTGAGATGCTGAGGCACCCCTGGCGATTTCCCCCCTCAGTCCCGTGAGGCCTTGAGGCCTGTGAATGCATCGACAAACACAAATAAAGAGCAAAACTCCAATTCAAATGCATCCTGATCCTCGCCCGGATTCCATGTCCTGGTTGGCCGGGTCGAGCCTGTCAAACCTGACCAAGTCCTGTTCCTGACCCAACGCCTCATGCCATGCAATGTGATGCAAAAATCTAAAACAAAAACAACAGAAAACTGAAATATGCAGAACCCCATATACTGGAGCATCCGAGACGTCGAACGTGACCTCTAGGATCGAAGTGTGAGCTATCGCAACTTTGGCTGCCACCCAGGTTGGGGAAACTGCCGCCACTCCTAGGAGGGGTAGCGTCCCTGAGGGATGAGCTGTGAAGGCAGCTGCTGGTGCAGTTGCTGGTTCGGGTGTTGTTGCTGGTTCAGGTGGTGGGGTGGCTGCTGCTGTTGCTGACCCCGGTTGAAGACGAGAAACTCGGGTACGATGCCGGTCCGGAGGTCGTTTCGTCGACCCAGTGGCTGGTAGTGCATCTGCGTCGGTGGCACCGGCACAGAGAGGTGGTACTGATCCAGAGACGCCGAGGGAGGCGGGTACAGCAGGGTGTTAACGTGCCGAACAGGCTTGTACGGGCTGGGTCGCTGCTGAAGGTAAACGCTCGGCGAGTTGGCGATGGGGGTGTGCACCATGGGCGGGGGTACTGCGGATGCTTGACCGTAATGCTCAGTCAGGGGCGACGAGCTGTAGTGACCGAGGTTTCCCGGGCTGTGGTGCTTGCTGGGCGTGTTGAAGTTGACTGGAGCGTGAGTAGCATATCCTACGGGTCCCAGAGTGACACCTGTAGTTGTCGGGAGAGTAGGTTGCTGAACCAAGGTCGCAGGAGTCGACTGGTAGACGGTGGCCATGGCACGGACGCTGGGTTGAAGAGGGGGAAGCGAAGCGTGGCCCTGGGACGTAGGCACCTGCTGCGAAGCCTGGGCGTACCCATTGCCATTGGTAAAGGCTGCCTGAACGGGCTGAGGCTGTTCCGTGACCAGCGTGAGATGAGGCACAGGCAGTCTCGACGATTCGATGGCGGTGTTGGATCTCATAGGGACCACATTGACCGGGGGAGCACGGGGTGGCGCAGGTCGTTTGGCAGGGTGGTCGATGGCGTCGCCTTCGGGACTTCGCTTTCGGGTGACGGGGAACTGGACAGTGGGCTTCGTGGCCAAGGGCGAAACGGTGTTGGCCTGGTAGGCATTCCAGTTCTGCGAGTGGCTCGAGCTCGGAGAAAAGTTGGACGAGATGGTGGGGGTGACGGGGAGGTTGACCATGGGGTGCATCGTGCCCGTGGGCGACGGTATAGGGGAGTGTACCGACTCTGCTGGGAGTCTGAGGGCTCGCTCGTAGTACTCGTGGAAGCAGGCCAGCTTGTCCAACCACTCCTCCCACTGGTCCTTGGTTGCCACGAGGTTGTATCGCATGTTGCTCAGAAACTCCACCTCCATAACATGAATCTCCTGCACATTAAAAGACGACACCTCGGCCCACGTCTTGTTCGTGTAAGTGTTGTCATCCAGAACTGAAGATCGAATTAGCCCCGTGCCCCCAGCAACATGCTGACATGCCACTACTTACACTTGTTTCCCAACATAAGGGCTACAGTTAGGAGACGAAATTCACTGCCGGCACGACCCTTGATCTGTGGGGTCGACATCTTCAAGCGGTAGATGAAGAGCAGGGCCAGAAGAATAACGTTCTGCGTCACCTGGGTCGTGGCCAGAACGTTGTAGACCCATTTCCGGAACTGATCGTAAGGCTTTGCCAGGACTGGCAATCGAGGAATTGGGGCGTTTGAGGGCCTGGAGCGGATTGACTCGGCCTGCTTAAGCTCATCGACAGACTCGAACCAGAAAAGGCATGTCATCTTGGGCAAAGTAAGTTTGCCGTTCACGGCTGCAAGGGTTGGTTGGGAAACTTACCTGTGCCGCAAAGTCGGCCAAGTTCCCACCAGCGGGGCTGATGCATTTGGGAATTTGGAGACTGTGGTAGATCAACGTCTCGGAGCCTCTCCTAGAGGTAGATCCCTCCCTTTGCGAGCTCGCAATAGACCCTGAGCTGGGAGTCGAGGGATTGGTGGTTTGTCGAGATACCAGGCTGGGCTGCGTTACCGAGGAGACTGAGCTGATGCTGGCTTGAGAGATCGAGGGAGCTTGGAAGGCCTGTGGAACGGCGAGGGGCTGGAGTTGCTGCGCTTGTTGAGGCTGCTGCTGAACGGGGTATTGGTAGTATTGCGCGTTTCTCGAGTCGTTCATAGCCGCCATCTTGGCGCGAGAAGCGTGAGACGCCGGGGCCGGGTAGCTGTGCATGGCATGGTTGTCGTAGGAAGCCAACGCGGGCTGGAAGGCGGTGCTCATGTCGTCGACCGGCGGAGTCCTTAACCCGCTCCCCAGGAACGCAAGGTCGTGGGTGAGAGGGGGGAGCTTTGGCAGATCGATGCGCGAGGGCGGAGGGATAGCTCTTCGAGAACCAACGCCGTAGATGGGCGAGAGGGGGAAGAAGGAGGTCGTGGGAGGGATGCCAAAAGACATGAGTGGTGAATGTGGTCTTTGGCGGAGGGCCGTAGAGAGCGAGCGAGAGAGAGCAAGATCCACTTGCTGGTTAATGTCAAGGTTAAGAAGGCGGGGGACTGGCGAATTGGTGGGATTTATGTAGAGCAGCCAAGCGGAAAGGTGAGGCCGAAGTCAAGAGAGGCGGCCGCTGAAGTATTGCGTTGCGTTGCGTTGCGTTGGTCTAAGTGGGTGGGTTGGTTTTGTTGTATTGTTGTTGTTGTTGTGGTGCGCCGCTGGCAGCTGCCCGTTTGGACCCGTTTGGACCTGGCAACAGTCGTTGAATGCGGCGTTTGCTCAGAGATCCCAAAATGGACCCAGGGCCATGGCTGGTCGACGGGAGACGAGGTAGAACAACTGCGAGCGAGGCGTTTCGTTCGGTTCGTCGAATTCGAGGTGGGCCGCGGGTGTCAGGGTGACTTGAAGGTATCGCAGAAGTCGGGATGGCGGAGCGGACAGAGATTCACTGCGTTCGGGTTGGCCTGTCAATTGGGGCAGACGGCGAGGGTGTGTTGAAGCAGGTGAGGGAGACGGAGGAGGAGAATGGACCAGAGGGAAGAGGAGAAAGAAAAGGAAATGGAAACGAGGAAAATAGAATCGCAGCCGCAAGTCAGTCCATGCCTGGTGGTTGCGTGCGTAGCTTGATGGTCGTTCTGGAGACTCACTCATGCCGTTGGCGGAGTGTCGCTTCCTCTCTCAGACATTACACCCACCCACCGCGGCCCCCCATCACTCCCCTAAGGCACTCCCCTGCTCCCCTTGTCCCCCCAAGCGTGGGCGACGCCTAGGTATCCGCTACCCACGGGCCATCCCCCAGGTACAACGTGTGGCAAGTGTCGCTCTCAGTGACGCAGGTAGTCAGCCCATGCCGCCCATGTACAGTGCACTGCCCGCTCTACCGTGATATACCTCCACTTCCACTTCCACTTGCACGTCCGCTAACTGGAAACCTGAACCCTTTGGACCAGCCCGGCCGACCCAGGTCCCAAGTCGCCCGCCCGCCCGCTGGAACCCTCCGCTGGAACCCTTCCCTCCACTGGAGCCAGGGCCTGTCGTGGCGTCCTCCAGCTGACACCAGGAGCGAGGAAACGAGTCCATCCTCCAGGTTACCAATCACACTCCCCCCATGAACCTGCATCACACCCCCGCCCCTACTCCACTCTTCCTTTTCCAGCACATCCTCACTCATTCATCGCTCCCGTGTCGTCAGGGCGTTCACACGGCGTCTCCAGGCCTCGCGAAGGGGGGGCGGTTCCAGTGCCTCCATCCAAGCCGCCCTCTCCCTGGCTCGCCGGGACCGGCACCAGCGCCAACACCACCAAAAAAAAAGCCCCCTTCAGCGCCGTCCTTCAGCGCCCCCTGGAGTGCACTCGAGCCTTGCCGTCTGCTCCACACCCCTTGCAAGCCGCTCTGCTTAGAGTCCTGTACGAAGTACATCCATCGACGAAAGTGTGCGTGCCGTGGTTTTCGTGCTGTATTTATTGGGTTAAGGGGCTAATTCTGCTATTGTTCATCTTGCGTACTGGTGCTCTGTAAACTCAAGTATCATGGGGCTGTATTCAAGCGCCTTGAGTGGATCTCGCCGCTCGCAAAAGGCAACATCCTCATGCCTCCTCCAAGCCAGACTTTTGCAAGTTTAACCACCCCTGTATCCACTCTCTCGCTCGTCCGACCGTCGTCATTGTCAAGAGTCAAGACTGAGTTGAGTCCCGTTTCCACCATCAACAAGGGTGTGCTGGTTGGCTGGTGCCCTCTCGCGCGGCGGTACAGTGCCTGGCTTGACTGGCAAACCGCACGCCTGGCAACCTAGGCCCAGAAAGCTCACGGCCGTCGCCATCTGCTCCACATTAATTATTCGCTTATACCTCTTCAGGAACGTGGGTTAATGGCTTTATTGACTTGCTGAGGCTGTGTTGCCTGCGTACTGTACAGTACCTTACTAACCAGCCTGGAGTTGGAGAAAACTAAGCAACCGCATATAAGTAAACCTAAACGGACTGTCCGTACGGCTCCACCATGTCTGGTCTAAGCAACCCGTCGTTGCCGTCCTATCTTGGTCGCCGTCGTGATTCCTCCTCATTGTCGATTGTAGAGTAATGATGGACAGTTCGCGGGTGGCTTCGGCCTCCACCCTGGTCTGCGCGAAAGATCCATTGCGGCGACCACAATGAATGAGTGAATGAATGCCGACTTCGATACTGTGCTGGCTGGGCTGGCCCGGCTCATTGAGTGGGCTCTTTTCGCTAGCTGATGCTGGGACGGAGCTCTTCCCGGTCAAGGCACCGTACCGTCCGAGGATTCAGTGTGTAAGAACCCCAAGCCCCCCAGCCTAGAAAGGGAGGACAGAGCATCGATCCAATGCCCCGGTCCCATCCCCCCACAACTGCACGGGCAAACTGGGATGAACACCCTTGGCTTGGTTCAGCTTGACTCTTGACAGAAAATCCGGTTGCCGCTTGGGAAATACGGCCTTCGCTCTTTCGGGTCGCCATCATTCGTGTTTCCGGTATACGAATACTGTTCAAGCCCGCATCCTCGTAATCATGTGCCGCTTATTTCGTACGTGGCCCCCATCTCAAATGTTATGTCTCTGTAGCTGACGAACAACAAGCGCCATGGTACTTTCGTGTGTAAGTGTACGGAACGGAGCTTGGGTACGAGAGCTGGGTTGGGTTCCAACCTGATAGGACTGGCTGGCTCAATGCATGCGCGGCGTGGGAACCCCTCGCCCTTGCAAAGTCACCGTATCTTGCTGGTGCCGCTGCAGAGGAAGCGGGCTGGAGTTGCCGCTAGACCACCGTCAGTCAATCAAAGCCACCGTCCGGCTCCTTCGTCAGCCTGGAAACCCCTGCGCTGCACGTCGTACGTGCCTCCATGACGCTGGCTGGGCGGTGATCCAGAAACCAAGCCCAGGCCCGGCCAGTCGTAGACCACCAGTCCCAGTCTGTTCTCCGCCAGCGTCAGCCAGGCTTGTCAGTCCGTCGAGACGCGACCACTGGGAATCGACACATGGTTTCTTGTTGTCTTTGGAAGAGGCAGCTCCGAAGCCCACCCATCCTTTGCTCGGAGTCGGGTGTGCCCCCTTGCTAAACCAGGTTCCGCCGAGACCTGGCGGTGCTGTGCTATCCAGGCGAGCAAGGGCAGGTTCTTCAGGCGGGCGCATCGTCGAAGTATCATTTCTATTCGTACGAATAGATGCGAAGAGGCTCGCTGCTGGGACATGGCCTCTGCATTCCGGACTTCATGTTGGGTGCCCGCCAAACGGATGACACACTCACACACACACACATTACTAGAGGACAGGTTTGCATCCCTGGTGGAGGGACAAAGGACAAAGCTGCCGCCTGCTTATGAACCAGTATGGTACGAAGTACTTCGCATAAAACGGGGGCCGGGAAAAACATTCGAGGCAGCAAGCCTCTCAGTGCCGGGGGCTGCATCTTGGCTCAGATACTCCATGTGCCTGCGAGGACTGAGGATGACACTGGATCTGCTCGAGCTTGTGTGCTTGTGCATGCCAGACCAGGCCGCCTGCGTCGGCGTTGTGTCGTGTGGTACACGCTGATTGAGCCCACTATTTGGACGTAAATCCACACGTCTCATTGACGTCGACAGTAGATGGAGAATGCGGAATGCATCCATTGCAGTTAGTTGCCGGGCGGGATCCGTACGACGGTGCCAGTTACCTTGGAGATTACGGCTCCGATTCCGTGACCCGTGCCGTCCTGTCCTGTCCTCTCCTGTGTCGAGCGGGCGTCCAATGCGGCGGCACCGTGAGGAAATGACTGTCTCGTCCCTCTTCAACTCGTGTTTCCGACTCAGAGGAGTAAAGGAGGAGCCAAAGGAGGAGAAGGATGAGAGATGGGGCAGCCTTAACTGGGCCTCTGATGGCGTGGTGTGCCATGTGGTGGGTAAGTCCAAGACGTCAGGGAGTCCCATGGTGCATCTCGTGCCGCCTTCGCCTCGTAAACCATGCCGCCGCCGCCTCATCTCGGAGGTAAAGGTCGTGGACTCGAGTCTTTACTTTTGGTTCTCCTCTCTGCCTGGCGGAGGCAGCACAACAATTTGATTGGAAACAGGGTGATGCATTGGCGTTCTACTACGTATTAAGATACTACTAGTATGGCCACTTTTGACGGAAGGAAGCTGGAGGATTCCGGCTTGGACTAAAGGTCCCATTGACAGGCTGGTACTTGGTAGAATTCGAGCGAATGCTGAACGTGTGAGTGAGTGAAACGACTCGTCGTTAGTCTGGCGCCAGCCAACCACATTCGCGGGAGTGAAGAGGGTCCCTTGACAGCAGGGAGGATGTCGACTTGGGTGAAGGCGGCGTCTGCATCTCTATCCTACAGGGATAATTGTTAAGTGAACGGATTGACGATGGGCGATGAAGAGGAACCAGAAGGAGTATCCTAATTTAGCTCTGAAAAGTAACGAAAAGTGCTAGGGCGGGATCTGGCGGGAGGGACCAGACAGAACAATGCAAAGCACAAAGTGATCTCGGCTGGTGGGATGGATGTTGCACACGGGCAATTCCATCCGCGCCCATACTAAGGTAGATGCGTTCTACTAAGTACGTAGTAGAGGGGTTGATATCAAAGGGAAGGTGCCACCAACTTTAGTCTAGGCCAACTCATAGACCGGGTTCGCGTTGAGCTACTTTGGTAGGGAAAGAGCAACTCTATCGCTGACTCTTTGCAGAACGCTGGGCGGACGCTGGGCGCTGGACGCGGGACGATGAGCAAAGTGGGGTACACACCCAAACACCTCATCAACCCGGGGCGTCAGGGCGGTCCAGTCCAGCGCGGAGAGCCCTGGACATATCGCTCACAGCACACACCCTCACCATCAAGAACAAAAAGATGTTGGTGTCGTGCCAAGTACCGTCCGCAAAAAGGAGGCGCCAGACGCGGGCGTCCGGTCCATGCCATCCATGCCCGTAGCCCACAGCCTGCCTGCCGGCCTAGGTTTATTCTCACCAACGACTTGCAAGCACTGTCAGCTGCTTTCTTTGTATACTTCGTACAGTAGAAGAGAGAGAACAAAAGGAGGAAACAAGGGGTCTGTCCTGACTGTCCGTGTCAGTATTTTTTCGACTTGCACGGACTGGCAATTGTTGGGCAGTAGCACCCGACGGCATTTGCGTCCGTAGCTGCCTTTTGCTACACACCGGTGCACTTACACTCGCAAGGTCTGGTGCTTCGGCGGCGATGTGCTCTTGCAGCACTTGCATCGCGCTTGCACTGGGCCCGTAGTGGCGGGGCATTCTTGAAGAGTCGGGTGTCTTCCAGGTGTTCCGGGCACTGCAGTCAGTGACTTGACGGCGGCCTGGAAACCAGCTTCGTGCCCTGAAGCCCTAGCATTGCAAATCCCGCATCCACTGTCCTCCATCCATCATCCTCCATCCAACTCCATTCTCCCCACGTACCTCCCCCCGTACGCCAGCCTAACCTCCACTAATTACTGTGCACCTCGTCTTGTGAGGTTTAAGGGCGGGGCATCATGACGGATCCACTTCTCAACCGTACTTCGTACAGTGCCCCCAAAAACCGCTGCATTACGAATGCTTTGACCGTGGCCATTTAACGTAGGTCCTCGGCGTTGTCTTGAGAAAGGAGGGGGCCTCTCCCCCGGTTGGAGGGGACGAAGGCATGGGCGTATACTTACGCATGGACCACGATGGCTCATCTTTAGGTATGATCCATCTCCAAGCGTCCCATTCATTCCTGCGTACTGTACCTGTGTTGGTCACACACTCTCGCATGCTACTCGACATATGTAAGATGTTCGCACCACACGCATCGTCCGTCAGCGGGCAGTCGGCTCGGTCAAAGCTGCAAGAGGCGCTGTGAGCTTGTCCATGCTCAGGCTCCTGCTCATGCTCCAGCTCATGCTCCATTGCTATTGCTTCATACCACGGTCCATGGCTCATGGCCCATACCCATGTCATGAATCAATGAGCCCGCGAGCCAACCAGCTCCAACTGGCCTACCAGCCCTCCCCAGGCTTCCTCCGTTCTCGATCTAGGCCTGTCTCGACATCTTCAGGATCAGGCCTCGCCTCATCGGTCTGGATGTCTGGATACCGCGCAATAAATCCTCACATCACACCCCCGTGCATCATCATCCATGCCAGCCCGCAGCCTCCTTATACGCACCCGGACCAGGCAACACCGACGGTCTTGTTCTTGGTACGACGTACTTACACATCGTCTCGTCGCCCTCTGCGTCGCCTCTTCGCTGAGCCATGCGCCTAGGCGGCTTGGTTTGCTTAGTAGTCTGGCGACGCTGCTGCCCACTGTCGTTCCGCTACAACCGCGACGACCGCTCCGCCCGATGACATCCTATCTAAGCCGAGGGGTGGAGATTTGGGAGGGGGAATATGTTTAGACTCGGCGGCTGACTGGGGCCTCGCATACGAAATGGACCGCATGCGCCATCTAATGCTAATATCATAGACACAGCAAAAGTCTTGAATGATGCTGGCAAACGAGACGGACCCCAGGCCTGCATCACTCTGCTTGGATTATAACCCTCCCAAGACCAGGCTTTGTTGCACA
Source organism: Neonectria magnoliae (assembly GCA_037954305.1). Lineage (NCBI taxonomy): Eukaryota > Fungi > Ascomycota > Sordariomycetes > Hypocreales > Nectriaceae > Neonectria > Neonectria magnoliae. Next base: position 24,616 of record JAZAVK010000136.1, on the reverse strand, counting down.
AGGTTCCATCTCACCTCTGTTCCTCTGTGGCCTTGTTGTGGAGACAAGATCCATGTCTCCGCCTCCGTGGACTCCGTCTCTGACTCTCTGTGGCCTCCAGCTCTGGCTGGCTCGTCCAGCCCGACAAAGACTACTGTATTGCCAAAAGCTTGCACCCGACTCGCTTCTCGACCAATCATGGTGGTTCGCTGCTCCATCCCATCTACTGTGCGAATACCACCCTTCAGCAACTTTGTCTCGTTGGGCAGTCAAGCAGTCAAAAGACAAAGAACAAAATCGCTTGCCTGACACGCACACTCCAAGCGTCCCACAACGCCGGCGTTCTCGTCCGGACGTGACGCCGTCTCGCCGGCCTGTCCTGGCGCTTTCATCCCCCAGCTTGCCCGATGCTTGGTTGAGGCACCCGCGCATCAAACCCACCTGGGGGCCCAGCCGACAAAGTTTGATCTTGGGAGTATGATCGATGGTGGTTGATATCGAGTGACACTAACTTATAATTCTCACAAAACTCAGCAACTTGTGCCGGGCCATGAGATTTTCAACGCACCGGAGCCCCAGCCGTGTCCACGGAATTTGCCCCAAGTTTGCATCCGCTCATATCGGTGGATTACACCATTGCAGGGGGTTTGCATGGTGTGGCTCCGTCCGTCGCATCGTTTGCCTCTCCGACAAAGCCAGAAGCGTTAAACAGTTGTACACGGGATAGACCCTCCCGTCACGCTTTCCCCACGTCGGTAGCCCCCCGAATGTATCTCTGGTTATGACAGGGCGTCCAAGACCCCAAAGAAACCACAATTACAGCCGGGTTAAGAATACGCTTCCATGGATCCAATGACCGGGAGACTCGGATTCTTAGAAGCACTCCGTTCAATTGGGAGCCGGATCGACATTTGACCGACCAAGATACATCATCCTGCTGGGGGATGGTTTAGCCTTGGATTTATATCCTGGACACACGGAGGCACATGCAGTCGCATACACTACTACTATGGTGGAATATTCCACCCGATGAGGCTTTCTCGTGACGATGTCCACAGTCCTGCACATGCACCAGACCCCCCTACAATACATATTCCGCCCTTGAGCAAACGCAACTTGACTTGACGACAGATGCACTCCTCAAGTGGCCTATGATTGGTCGATTACCCCCTTCAGCCCCCCATGTAGTGGAGGCAGCACTCAAGAGGCATGTCCCGCCGCCACCACAGCCAACACGTTTATGTGTGTCTGTGTGTGTATTCGTACTAAGTACATACCGCTACGGATGCCCCAAAAGATCAGCGGGTCTGTGGTCTCTCGGTTCCAATGGCATTGGTGATGCCAGTCGTCAAGATGTCTTGTTCGCTCTCGCTTGAAGTGCACTTCATGCTTCAGCATGCTCGGGCTCCTCATACTTTCCGACGATGCCACACTTCTCCTTCATCGGTGTCGAATGACCAGAATCCTAGCCCATGACACCCTGGACGATCCAAGCAGCTGCTATGTATGTGTGCTGTCACTTGACCGGTAAGGGACTTGACGGCCTGGGAAGTCGCTGAGCAACTGACAACTGCCTGTGCTCTGGATGGAGGTCTTGGGTTGCGTTCCCATCCATGATGGTCAACCCGTCAGATGTGGCTCATGCTAAACCGCGTTCCAATTTGTCCCACCAAGCCGGCCTGGAACCTGACCCGTCTTCATATCACCACACTCGGCCGGCTGTGCTATTGCCTGAATGACTTCCCTGTCCGTCTCTTGTGTTAGGCCAATGCCGACCAGCTTACCAGCCAGCCACCGAGCTATCCGTTCATCCCCCCAACAGGACTTCAATTGCGACAGGCGCTAGGGCGACACTTTTTTACGGTGCGGTTTCAATGCTGTGCCCACGTAACACCTCAGCAGCCCTGCCCCCGTAGTTGGCCGCTAGTACAACGGGCGTTCAGGACTGAACGGCTCTCAAACCCTCCACTTCTCTACTTCGTAAGGATGGTACGAACAACGAGAAAGACAATGTTGTGCAGCAGCAATCTAGGACAATCAGCTTTCAATCAAGGGTACTCGTTGCGAGCGGCTCGTTCCCGCGCAGTTACTGGCTCAGAAGCGCTCACGATCTGATTTGCCGCCATCGACAAATGAGCTGGAGCCGAAGCAATAGGTCTGATCCACTCGGGGTTTCTCGCCAGTTCCTTTTCCTAGCAAGCATGCAAAGCCACCCTATAATGGCCGCTACAGCACGAAGCACAACAAATGTTGACTCTACGAATACAACCTCGCACGTGCTTGCTTGAAGCAGTCACCGAAGCATAGCAATGACGATGATGAGGATCCCTGACGTAGTGAGTAAATATTCAGCGCTTGGTTGACGATCAACATCATATCTACACGCACTGCATATTCTTGCATCCCGCCCCGCAACGACCCCAGACCCTCCCAAATTTGACGCTGTTCGGATTTCAGGACTAACGGTTTACAGGAGATGAGATTATCAGGGCAGTTCACTGTTTCTCGGATACTGTATCCGTAAGAAGTGTCTAGTGTACTTCGCACGAAGCACACCAAGAGTCATCCCTCCTTGATCTGCCCTGCCAGTCTTCCTAATCCGATGCAGATCTCTCGTCTCCTTGAAACTGCTAGGGAACATTCAAACTTCTTCCGCGTGGACAACGGGAATCGGCTTATCGTTGTTTTGTTGTTGGCGGCTAAAGCATGTACGAATACCACGCATCCACCCCCCCTGCTCGAAATTGCTAGCCTGCGCAAACTGACTGCTTTACTCAAGCCTCAGCGTCAAACCCAGGGAGGACATGGGCATGGGGACATTTGGCTAGTTCGCAGCAGCTGTCCTTCGTGGGCTGTGAGGACAGGCTTGTCCACTGGTGGCCTCCACTGTGGACGGATTTACCATGGACGAAGTAATTTAACCCCAAACCTATGTAACTCGCCACCTGCGTCGTCGCACTTTGCTTTGATCATGGCTGCACTTACCAAGCGGTGGAGCTAGCGACGACGACTCATCTTGTCCCTTGCCAATCAAGCCCCCACTATCATTGATTGGGCTATCGAAAAGGAACTGACGCAGTGCAAAGACCCGACCGAAGCAACCAAGATATCTCCCGATTTCTGGCCCGTCGTATCCTTCAATCGTGCCTCTTCCGGTTGGTACGGCGTCCCGCGTGCGGAGACGACTAAGACTCGGGAATGGACAATCACACTCAACGGACGTGGTCTGGCCTGGGCTCAGACTCGTCAGCGCGCGCCTCCGATCCGCTTCCAAGGAAGAATGGCGCCGGAGCATCTTTGGTGGTGTCGACCTATCGAGCCCCGACCGCACCTTGGCGCCAGCCCTCCCTTTCTATCCTGGTTGAAACAAAGCAAAAATGTACCGTCGAGGCCCCGTGGTGAGACGAGGCAGCTCTGCAGTGTGTGAGAATGCTTGGTGTAGTGGCGAAACGACCGTCTGCTGAGCGGCCGCGTGTTGGGCAAACGAAGCAGGCCGGCCACCATATCATGTCGGTGTGCATGGATTGATGGATGGATGGATGTCACTGGCAACGTCGCTGATTTACGAAGCTCCGTTCATTGGGGCCTTCGGAGCACGCATCCCGCGCATGGGACTTATACGAACGCATCTGGCATCTGCGGCGAGGACGTCAAGTTCGTTGGGGGTCTGTCTGTCTGTCGGACAGGCTCTGTTCGTTCGTATGGTTGACATCCTACCCACCACAACAACTAGCGGGTGCACGCGCGGCATACCAGCGAGTGCAGGACCTTGCGGTGGAACGGTGATAATCTCAAGTCAAGACCCGAGGTTTGAAAGTGCGAGGCAGCGTATCGACACATGCATCTCCCTGACGGCTCAAGAGGCGATCTAGCCCCCGGCAATACTCGCCCAGCACTTGTCTAATGTCTTGTAGTACTTGGTCCTCGCATCCGTTGTAGAACCGCACTCTTATACCTCACTGGACGTTTTGATGGACGCCGACAGTCTCGGCAAGCAACGGCTGATATCCAAGCCTTCGTGGTCCAGGCAGGTTTACGATCTAATCGCAAGCCTTGGACGTTGTTCTCCGAAAGAAGTAGCGATAATTTTTTTTGTTGGCGATAGTGATTTCAACGCAGGGCGTTGGACCATCTAAGCCCACGGCACTGGACAGGATCAGCAATCTGTCCAAGTTCAGTATACTGCAGCTCGCTGTGCGACGTCAGTCTCGGCAACTCACGCCTCGGCTGCCTGCGATGCCTTGCATCCCCACGCCGCCGTCTTTGTCCCTCTGCGTCGTGGTCGAAGGCGTTTGTCCGGCGGAGCCCCAGGCTTACGGCGCACCCGGGGTCGGACAGGCGGGCCGGCCTACACCAGACCGGACGCCCGTGAGGTGAAGGACATCGTGGCCCTGCTTGGTGAGGTGAGGCCATCCCTGGTGGGGATTTGCATGGATGGACGGCGTCGCTGATGCTGTTGGATGACGAGGCTCAATCTCCATGGCGGAATGGCGTGACGCTGCAAGGCCTAGGACTTTGTTTGATCGGGCACGGTATCATCTGCGCAGGCCATCTTTCATCCCGTGGGCGATTTCGGAAGCACCATGGCAGGCTGGCATATTAGTCCATTAGAAGCTGCCCGTAAACAGGCGTCAAGAGGACTTTTTCATCTTCGCAGCGGTATTCGGCAAAGGCCGTCACGGTTTCATCATCCCTTACCCGACACGAGCGAGACAGACTGAGCGACCAACGCCGCACCCCCCTGGATCCCTGGCGCTGGTCGCAAATAGGATAGGCTCTTCCTGCGACGCCCCCTTTCTTCCTTGGCCGCAATCCAAGACGCCGGCCCAGTTCCTCAAGGAGAAGGAGAAAACAAAGTACGTACGTAGCGGGTGTCGAAAGTCGTATTTTGTTTTCCTGGGGCCCATCAATAATACAATATCCACCAGAAGGAAGCGCAGGTTAGCTTGTCATTCCGCCCCGTATCCGCCGTGCCGGTGCCACTGGTGTGTAAAGTATTGTTTGCCCATCCGTTGGGTTGGCCCCCCTCACACTAAACCGCTTCCACGACCGTCCGTCTTTGAGACCCGCCTGCCCTTCCCAGTTCTCACCCAACTTGGTCACTTGGGCACTGGCACGCGGAATGCAAGGTTGCGTGGGGACCGGCCAATCCGTGCGGCAGCGACCGGTGGACGGATGAAGCTTGCAGGGCGATTGAGACGGGCGCTTGGGTGTGAGGAGCGGGAGGATGGGTAGGGGAAGGGAAGGGGAAGGGGAAGGGAAAGGGAAGGGATGGGATGGGATGGGATGGGATGAGGATGGATCGACGTTGTTTGGAAGAGGGTGACATTGGGAAGCCCACCACAAGTCCCAAACCACAAAGACAAAAAGGCACAGTGAAGGGCGAACGAACTAACCGGCCGCGGTGATTGGGGTTGATTGGGGTTGGAGGATCCCGTTCTGATGCAAGCACTTTACGCGGCGCGTCGCCGGGCTGCTGCACATGGGACGACATGCCACGGTTCCGCGGGCCAGCGGCCTTGCTTGGCCCTTCCCTCCCTCGCGAGTCACAGAAACGCCGCTGTTGTGTTGCGTCTCGTTGGTCTCCGCTGATCAACTCTTGTGAACTCTCCTCTCCCTGCGTGGACCCCCGCCAAGCCCGTCAGTCTTTAGCTCTGGCGTGAGTTGCGGATCGCGGATGGACCATGATGATGGATCACGTAAAATCGGCGAGGGGGGCCGTCAGTAAGCAGACGAGGCGCGGAAGATGGTGCTGCTTCCTTCCGGCTGCGGGATCGACGGGCGTGAGATACCAACAAGCCCGCGCGGAAAGAAACGAGTCGAGGCGCCGTCCGTATCAGCTGCTTATGTCCTGTCTCATGTTTTTCCTTCCCGCCTAACCGACGTGCGTGGAATGTAAGATGGGATGAGTGAAGACGGCGACTTGCACAGTGGTGTGTATTCGCAGGGCCAAAAAAGTGGTGGCTTAGCTGAGGATGGAGCGAGGTCTCACCTTTGGACGCTTGTCGTCCGCAAATCGGATGCGTCGCCCGGACGTCCCTTTCGTAGCCTGCCCTTCTGATGGTGGTGGTGTCGTCGCGTTTGAGAGAGGCTGAACGCAAAACGGGACGACGAGATGAGTTATGCTTTGTTGCTTTGATCGACGCTTTGATCTCATGAAGAAGATCAGGACTGTGCGTGCTTGGTTATTCATGCTGGCCGTGGTACTCACAGCGCGGTTGAGATGGTATCCGATATGCCATGTTGCTTTGACATCCCGAAACGTATACCCAGCTAGTAGTTGGGACGATCGTTGATGTAATGTTGACTGTCGCGAACACTCTCACGCACACCTGAAATCGAAGTCGATACATTGACAAGAGGACGGAGACCCATGCCAATCCTAGCCCAAACTCTGGCTCTGGCTTGAACACCAACGACCTGACCAGTGATTGAGGTATGTGTACGTGAGGGACAAGGCCGTGCAAGTAGAGGAATTCACTCTCGGCTCTCCAAAAGGCTTGTTCGCCTCGCATCCCTTCAGGACCTCGAGATCTTCCAGGGACGGCACATTCCATTAGTGCCGAGTTGGCGTAGGGCATGGCATCAGCTGAATTGTCGTAGTTGCTCCTTTCGAGTCTTGAAGCTCCTGTAGGTGCCATGTTTGTCTCTGGCATTATAAAATACAGACGTAATAAATACAATGCTAGGTACTGGGTTCATTGCTCAAGTCATTGGTATCAGGACTCATGTCACCCAGACATGGAGGACTAGATATGTGGCAGTCTTGCAGAAAAATCTTCGCGAAGCGAATGGGATGTTCAAAGTGATGGTTCCAGTTGCCAGAAAGTATCTCTCAAGGCCATCCTCCTCTTCGTGCTCGCGTGGGCATCGCATAGAACGAAGTATATACTCTCAGTAAACGACCAGCTCCCAATTATAAACGGAAGAGTGCGTATATCCAATCCATATTTCCATCGTCTATCGCAACTTATCCGCCCGAGCCCACTCGTCGTCACGAAAGCCTTTGACATCGTTAAGGTACTCGTTGAACCTCTGCACCGACCGCAGGGCGTCCTGCATGTGCTTGTACCGCAGCATCTCATGGCGAAACTTGGCCAGGTGCCGCGCCATGGTGACGGCGTTGCGGATCTGGCGGCCGTTGATCTCCACGAGCGCCAGCTTGTGCAGGTTCATCTGCAGGTCTTCCATGTCGATGCGCTGTCCGGACCGCGGCAGCATCTTCATGAAGTTTTGCCAGATCTTGAGTCCTCCTCGTTGAGTCGGGGGTAGGCTAGGGCTAGCTGGATTCGTGACTTGAAGGCTTCGTCGAAGCTGCCGACTCGGTTGGTCGTGAGGATGAGGATCCCGTCGTAGTATTCGAGTATTCGGAGGAAGACTGTCGGGTTAGTTTGTTAGTTCTTCAAGATAAAGACTAGGGGGAAGTACTTGAAATGACTGCATTGCGCTTTTGGTCGGTGAATGATCGCTCCTCGAGGAAAACGTCGGCTTCGTCAAGAAGAACCACTGTTGCCGTCAGTGCAAGTCAGTCCTTGTATGATACGATGATAGACATACCACAACCCCAAGACTTGCCGATTTCGAGAACATCACCCAAATACTATATCATGTTAGCCGCTAGTGGTCATCCTGTCGCTTCAAAAAAGTTACCTGTTCCACATCCTTGGGTTCGATGCCAATATCGCCACACGTCACTCGATAAAGCGGCCTCTCCTGAACTTCTGCAATACTCTCGGCCGTCAATGTCTTGCCAGTCCCCGGTCCGCCGTGCAGAAGAATGAGAAGCCCCTGGCCCTTGCCGTCGATGATGTCCTGGGCTGTGCTGGATTGCTGGCCGTGTATCGTCACCATGGCCTGGATAAGCTCCTTGGTCTCGTCAGGGGCGACGAGTTGCTCGAATGCAGTCTTGTTCCATGTGACGTCAGTGAGATGATCCACCCTTAGACGTTCTGACCAGCCAGTGTCAGTCTAGTTTCTACTGCTGCAAAGCTTTCGGTCTGGGATGCTTACGCCATGACTTTTTGGAGAAATCGAAGCCATGGATCATCGGCGGGAAGCAAGCAAGAATTGCCTCCGACGGCTCTTCCGCATCGCTGTAAGTAGGCTTGAAAGAATTCCGAGGCCTAGGCTTGGCCGAATGAAGGCGCTTGTACATGGCGTAGTCAATCATGTATCGACGCTCAGTCTCGATCATGTAGAGTGATCAGCTTGGGGTATTCAAGAGTTGAGTAGGTGCATCACAAACCTGATAGTAATCGCCCTCTTCGACTTCATTATAGCACACCACACTTTTACTCCTAAAGCGCCAGAACTTATGGCCACGAGCTATCAACTTCGCCTCAAGGCCTTCCTCGGCGAAGCGAATGGGATAGGCGTTGAGGCTCGTGATAGCGACTGGTACATCCGCCGAGTCTGTTCTGGCAGAAAAACCCTTCTTCATTCGGGCCGATTCTCCTACTCTGGGAAAATGAGGTATAATCTCACTGGTTGTGAAAAACTCGCCGTCGAAATATTGCGTCTTGTGCATCATTCTCTTGTCGGTGTAATAGTCGCAGGCTTGGGTGGCTGTTATAACCCCCCGATGCTCGCCTCGGTTTTCCGAGACGATGAGTTCGCCCGGCAGAAACAGCTTGCTGAAATGGTGCAAATTGACCTTGCCTTGGGCGAACAATGCATCCGCCTCGTCCCAGTCCTGTCTGCAGTTGTCTTCCATCCATGTAAGCAAAGCCTGAAGCGCTTGCGTCTCCAGCTCATCCAGACCACTGGTATCTTGAAGTTCCATGGCGGTTTTGTTGTGAACGTAGAAGAAGAGATAAGGCTCCGTATGCCAGAGTTGGTGATCCTCGACAATTTTCTGAAACCCCGAAAAACGATCTGGATGGGTGGTGATGATTGAGTTCAACGCCTCCTTAGCTCTCGGACCGAGACAGATTTCTCTTGACTTCATCTTCAACGGCGTGGAATCCGCGAGTAGCCGGCCACTGATTTGACCTACTTTGTCAAATATATCTTCGACCAATGTCTTGTCGAATCGATAAATCTCGACGACAACAAAGGAAAGGTTCGTATGGTTCCTCAAATATGCTTCTGCCTTCTCGACTTCGATGGCTCCTCTCGGTTGATTCTTTTTGGTATCACCTTTGAACATGCGCGGCGTATCTAAGTAGTACAAATCGTAGATGCGATGGTTCACCTCCTGTTCAACAAGGCTGAGGCTCTCGAATAGTGGCAGCTTGGTATCATCGCATGGCTGATGGTGTTTCCCCTCACCGACGGCCAAGGATGAATCGAGCTCAGTGGCCTCAAACGTTTTGAGTTTTTCTTTGAGCATGTCATTCTCAGCTTGAAGTTGAGAGATGGTTGATATGAGATGTTCCGTTACTTGAGAAGATACCATGTCCAGTGCAGGTATGTTTTGCAGCTTGCCTCGTAGTTCTTTTGCCAGCTTGTTTTCTGTCGATGGGACGGGCCGGGATGGTTTCGAATCGGCTTCTGGTATCCCTGGGTTAGTCTAGGTTCTTGCGTGGAAACGCATCAAGTGGCTTTAAACGCCATTTACCATCGTCTCCAGAGCTATCATTAGACCAGTCATCTACGTTGACTGTGTGGGGCTGATGATGTTAGCAACCCGAAGCCAAGAACCCCAGAGCTACAACTAGCTTGACGTACTAGCGGTGGGGGTTCCTGTCCCGGAGGAGCTGTTGTGTAGTAGCCACGAGGAGCTGGCATGGGAGGAGCTGGCATGGAAGGCTTAGGGGGCCTTTTCGCAGCTGGAAACACGATGTGTTAACGTGCTATGCGGAAGTTATAAGCTAGACCATCTAGATAGCACATACATGAGAAAACATGTTCGCTAGTCTTCGTGTGATCATGTGATATTGTTTTGTTTCTTGGTAAGGGCTGTGTAACCGGGGGCATAGGCAGTGGAGGTATAGCCCCGGGAAGCGGAAACTGGTCCATGGCGAGTGATACCTCGAAGCCCGAAATAAGTCAACGGTTTCTCTCAGCCTCGAAGATGAACGGGAGATGTATGCGAATGAGCGGCACGCGAGATTACCGGCACAGGCCTGGTCGCGTGCGAACAGAGGTGGCGACGCGCCTCTTATGTGTGCTCACTATCAACGTCATCAACTCCAAGCGCGCTGTTCCATCGAGGAGGGCCTATCAGCGCTTTGGGCGGGGTTCATCACTTCTCAGCCTCAATTCGAGGCCTCTTGGGTGTTGGGTATCATGGTGGATCGGTGGTTGGTGGCTGAGCCTGAATCCCTGTAAATGCAGCCAAGCATGCAGTGAGCCTTGGGGGCATCGCCTCCTCGAGCCTGATTTCAGGCTGTGCTGAGATGCCTCTCGATCAACTTGGAAGTAAAAACTATTATTCTGTACTATTGGACGGGAAGGGATGAGAACGGACAGACTCCAGATCGACAAAGGGACATGTCAAAGCTAGAACAACGGCAAACACGCAACAACCTCAACCGATATTGGCGTCATTGAGGGATCCAAAGTTAGCATGCCAGATCCAAAGGAATTAGTACTGGCCAAACATGTCACGACGTTGACTGAAGTTGGTGCCACTGAGCAATCCCCAGGCGTCATGGTCTGGTTCAAACCAGAAACCAAACAAGATGTGTAAGTGGTCTCTTTTACTTCCAGTCTCTTTCATCAAAACTTACAAGACAGGGATGAATCGGACAAAATCCTAAGACTAGCCTACGAAAAGGCCATGTTATTTCACCAAGAGCAATGCAAGAACCGGAAGAGAACCCATCTCACCTCGTTCTTCGAGTCTACTTCTATAGAGGACGTTCTTTCACATGTGCGACAGGCAGAGCAACATCATGTCACGAGAAAGGAGGGAAAGAACCGAGTGTCGAAGTCTATAAGCTCGGGGTGGACAACAACCGTATCCAGGATCAATGCTTTCAGCAGTGTCGTCGATGTCCTGGTCTCAAGCCATCCGGAGTATGCTGCGCCAGTATGGGGAACAATCAAGTTTTTGTTCACGGTAAGATACTCTAGAAGACGTCAAAGTAACCTACTACTGACATTGAAAGGCAACCTTAAACCACCAGGAGCTGGCAAACAAAGTCACTGAAGCATTTGCTGCCATCAGCAACGCCCTTCCGGAACTAGACTTCCTGGCCAACCAGCTTTACCCCGTCCCCAACATCCAGCGAACACTGGCCAGCATGTACACGCACATCGTCGACTTTTGCATCCGGGCGCTCAAATGGTACCACAAGGCGGGAACCGGCTTCTTCAGGAAGGCCGTGGCCGCGATCAAGGATCCGTGGGTGCTTGAATTTGACGACGTCGTACGTCAGATCCAAGAGACGACGGGCAGGATACGCCAACAGGCGATGGTAGCACATCAAGCTGAGACTAGACATATTAGCTCGATGGTCGCCAATGTCCGTTTGGAGGTTTTAAATCTGCGGAAGGAGAATGTTGCCCAGAGCTATCTTAATACCTCTGAACCTATAGGCCCAGTCTTCAGTAAGTATTCATGGCAAAAACTTCTGTGCTGTTGGAGCATAGAACAAGAGCTCACGTTAACTTATAGCAACCCACAGATATCGAGACCCTTTCACATCCACTAAAGCCGCCTTTGGAGTTACCGAGCATTCCTTTTATGCCCGCAAACGTGACAAAGTATTTCCAGTCTATTCCGTTCGACCCCGAGAAGGCTTCGAGCCTTGGAACAGCAGTACGAGACCGTCGGCGTGTCCGGAGCAATGTAGGATGGGATGTCATATGGGCGTCATCGAAACTCCGCGACTGGATCTCTCAGCCGGGCTCGGCGCTTGTTCAACTCCAGGGATCCCTGATTACGACGGATGCCTCGCGAGACTTTGCTTTTGACATGGTCGACTTGGTAAAAGCGACTGCCTTGCCCTTGGCATGGTACATCGGCTCCCCATTGCCATCCACTTCTTCAAAGACACCGATGTCGGTCATGGATATCTGGCGGTCGTTTATTCAGCAGATCTTGGACCAACATCAGGACGCGTTTGTGAACAGTATCTTTACTGAATCAAGTTTTGCGTCTTGCAGTACAGAAGAAGAATGGCTGGGTCTTCTTATGACCGTTCTTGGCGAGTTTACACGGGTCGTGTTAATCCTCGACTCTCACTGCGAGGGCCGTCGAGTTCTCGAGGCTGTTAGCCAGTTCTGGGCCTTGGTGGATGAGCGCAAAACAACTACAGCAATCAAAATGCTTCTCCTAACATATTCAGCACCGGGAGTGCTCATGCCGGCCATCCTGCCAGGTGATGGCGTTGCCTCATTTGCAGTTACACTCGGCCAGGACCGGAAACCGGGGACGGCGAGAGCTTCAATGCATGGCAACGCCAAGGGCCAGAGACGGTCGGGTCCGAGGTCTGCAGGCGGGCCATCCCTGTTAAAGCCGTTCGTGATCCAGTTGACAGAGGCGAAGAGGGCTTCAGACCATGCCTCGTGACTTGGGAATCTGTCAGGGGGGGAGGTTGATGGTACGAGACCCGCAGGGGGTTGTGGACACCGGAGAGGCAATGTTTGCAAGGGTTGAGAACTTCCTGGTGCAGATCCGGACCGACAAGAATTCTTGGGGTTTCTAGAAGCCGAGGGGCGAGTGGGAATAGCTTCCAGGGGTGGCTGAGGGATACTACTAGAATAAAAAACATCCGACTTATAGTAGCTAATCCCTTTCTAGGGAATATCCCCTTTGACTCATTCGAAAGACCACTTTATCCAAAGAAACTGCAATTTGCCTTCAGTTCATCATTGCTTACGCACGCGAGTCCACGACTTAATCGCCCAGCCAGCTACGCCGCGACATAGGGAGTTGTTGTCTCACGCTCGACACAGGTCAAGTTTCTTTTTTTTTCTTCGGCATCACGAGAAAGCGAAAGCAGATGCATCAGTCGCGTCGCCTCATCCTTATATGCTCTGCGGGTAAGTTGCTTTTAGTGGTAGAAAAAAGAATAAAAAAAAATTGGGTGAGCGCTTCACACTTTTCGCTCGGTGTTTCGGCGTCGCCTTGTAAGTAAAAAAACGGAGATAGCTTCAGCTCTCCAAGGACAGCTGACTCGGTTTCCTGGTGACTGCGCGTCAGGGAAGCCCGCCTCAGCTGAGAGAGAGAGAGAGAGAGAGAGAGAGAGAGAGAGAGAGAGAGCGATATCGCAAGCTGGGACAAGAGGGCCAAAAAAAAAAAAAGCACCCTAATTCGTAGTATGACTGTATGACTCTTTTGCATGCTTTGAAATGCGCGGACGGTATTCGTAGCGCGCTGGGTGATTAATTCATGTTTGCCGCATGTGACGACGGTATAAGAGCGACTCAACGCCACCCCATTCTGACCTGCTTCTTGAATTTCCCTTCAGCCTTACATCAATCCAATCAAAGCCTTAAGCTTAAGAATCCAATACTCGCTTATCCTCGCTTTTATTTCTCCCCCTTTCCTAGCGGCTTAGCAAAAAAAAAACAAAGAATATCCCTCCAAACCGCCAAAGCCGTTTCGTTTTTCTCGGGACCCGCAAACGCGGCGAATCCGGGGCCCTACCGTACGTCATCGCGGGCGCCAAGCCAGGATATCCCTCCCTCCGGCACGAGACACGGTAGTGCCGCCAAGCGATTGGAAGCCCGGTGACCCAGCGGCGAGCGTGTGATTGCCCAGACCCAGAAGCCCGCCCGATTGCGGCTGTTTCTCTGGTGTCCTCGCAGCCGTGTGTGTGTGTGTGTGTGTGTGTTGCGTTCGCGAGCAGGTCCCTTGCCGATCGTTTGCCTATTTAGACCCCTTGGGCATCGCTTGGAGCGGGTGTTGAGACATTCTCAGTGCTTGGGCATACCCATCGACTAGTCTACGTGTTGAGCTCAAGAGCAAGATAAAAACACCATCGATATCTTTCCGTCACTTACAACAAACGTGCTTCCTAGCGCAACACCACGATAACAACGTACAAGCACGAGAACCACATTAAACAGACGTCAACATCTCCGTTATATCAACCTCCACCAAAAAGAAAACATACCCAGGAGATATCCTTTAAACCACCCATGGACAGGTCCCGCTCCTACTCGCGGCCAAGCCCCAGCGACAACCCAAGATCGACATCGCCCAGCACTCCACGATCCACCATGGCATCTCGCGGCCGCCCCGCCAAGAGCCTCCCTTCCTCGCATCACGGCTCCCGCTCCAGGTCCAGTTCGAAATCCACCTCCCGCTCGCCCAGCCGCCGTGCCCACCACCACAAACCCCAGCACGAACACCACCAAGACCATCAGCACCACGGCCTCTTCAAGACTTCGGCCAGTCTCATTGCAGGTATTGGGCTGGCCACCGTTTTAGCCCACAAGGTCTGGCCCAAGGGCGTCGCCCACGGCGATGAAGACGACTGGGAGTCCAGTCCCAGGTCGAAGCATCACCAACACCACCATCATCACTCGTCCGACCACCACCGCCGCCACTCTTCCGACGTCGAGCGTATAGTGGACCATGCGAGGAGCTCCCACGGCCGAGGTGATGTTCTCTACGTCGAGGAAGTTGGCCCCTTTAGACGAAGTGACGACTGGAGGAAGTCGCTTGGTCCTAGGTCCTTTGAGAGACTGGAGAGGACAAGCGACGAGAGGATACTGCGTGAGGCACGTTCTCCCAGGGACGAGAGAGTTCGGCCCGCCGTGCTCCCATATCCTGAGACGCCCTATCCCGATGCAAAGTTTTACGGACCCTCCCGAAGAAGGGCTCCCGCCCCGGAGCCTATCCCTGTTTCTCGCTGAACGAGACCGACAATGATGAACGACAACAGTCACGCTGACATGACGGCATAAAAACGGACCGGGTGTCTTTAGTAATGTGTTAATGAGTGCGCTTGGGTTGGGCTGGTACCTTTCTTTGTTGTTGTATGAGTTTCATGACAGAGGAATGAGTTGACGACTATTTGAGTACTTTGATACCTAGTTCACCATTTACGAATAAATCAGTGTGTTTATGTTTCTATGCTGTGCTGCCTCTACCCGGCCCGTAACTCCATGAATCTATCCCAAAGTCATTTCCTTGACCACCCGCATGTTCATTGTGGTAGCCCAATCCAATGTGTACACGGACTCTCCATGCATGACTTCGTTATATACCTCCCAACTCGTCCTCTGATGGCGGACTGCTCGGGATGCTTTCTGCCGTCTCCCGTGGTCCCATTACGGCTGCCGCCGCCTCCCTCCACTGGCTTCCAGCAGTGCGTCTTACAAACTCAGCGTTTAGGGTGTCACCGAAATATCTCTCCCGACGCGTGGCTTTTCTTTCTCCACCCTCCAACGCCGAGTAAGCGCTCCGCGTAGTCCGCATTCTCTTTCTCTTGCCACCTTCGCTGAGCAGATTGCTAAGCTTGAGTCGTTCTAGCATGAGGTGGTGATCGAATTCCACGATGCCTCTCACCCATGGTGCGACATCCACGACAATAAGCTTCAGGGTGCGGTCAAAGACAGATGGATCGAGATGTGTTGACGCTGTCGCCTTTTCCGATACTGCAATCGGATCAAAGGCAAAGGCGAAATCCAGTCGGCTCAGCTGGGTTGGAGCGTGATCAAAGGAGCTGTTCAAGATAGAAACTACCTGGGTCTCGGTCACTGGGCCCAAAACAGAGTCGGATTCAAGGCGAAGGGCAGAGGTCGCCCGAGATAGGCCACTTCTCGCAAGGGACCTTAATGATATTGAGAGGGCAACATGCGGTGAAGATAGAGCCGTCTTGGGATCCACATCGAGAATAGGTCGTCCGAGGATGAAGTCGTCTTTGGTCTTTGCCGACATTTCGGGTAGTGTTGGGTCGAGGGATTGGTGGAAGCCCATCCCAAACCCACCATTGGACAAGACGTCTGCGCCGCTCATGGTGTCACAGAAGTCGCCGTACGCCGCGAGGGCATCCAATCGCTGTCGTGGGCCTGATCTAGTGTCAGACACGCTCTGCGCCCATGACTGCAGATCCGTTGAACTGTTCCAATCGCCCAAGTCCATATTCCAGGAGTCCCATGATTGTTGCATGCTTTCCTCCTCCGACTCTAGAGGGTTGGAGCACGTGGAAATAAAATCACGACCAATCCAGCCCATGCCCTTGCAGTAGGTATCTTCGCTGATAACTCGGATCACATTTCCGTTCTCGTCGAGGTCGGAGCCCTTTGGCCACCGGAGGACAAACCAATCGAATCCTCCCCGGCGGTCACCGACACTGATCTGACACCAGTAGTTTAGTTCGGTGAGCGCCGCCCTTAGGTCATTGTTGCGAGATTTGTACAATGCCTCAACCGCCGGTCGTCGAAGGAGGTGGCCTTCATTCGCAGCTGCAAGCAGGCAGAGATCCACAGCAAGGTCAGTAGGGGGAGGCGAGAATCGAATAATTCCATGAAGACTCAGATTTTGCAGAGGAACCAAGCTTTCGTCGTTGCAAGTCATGATGAACGGCCGCTTGGACTGTGACATCATCCCCATCAAGGTCGCCCAGAATTGCTTGTCTTCCTCATACAGAACATCCACCTCCTCGAGTAGAATGAGTGATTGTTTCTGATTCTTCACAGAGCTTGACTTATTAGGCTCGGCTTTTCGCTCAGTTGGTTTTCTGATCGGCTTCTTGGAGACTGTGGCTGGCTTGGGTTTGAAAAAGGTCGTCATCGTGCCCTGCTTCCCCGACTTGAGGTCCCTGGTAACCTCGTCCTCCTCGTCATCCTCGGCGGCAGAATCGGTCTGGTGGTGTTGGACTAAATGGTTGCGCGTCATATCGCCAACCCTTTCCAAAATGTCCTTTCCGCTTCGCCTGCTGCTGGAGTTGATTTCGAAAATCTCGAAACCGAGCTCCTTCGCCACTGCATACACAGCAGCCGTTTTGCCGCTTCCATGAGGACCACTGACCACGACGGCATTTGTTAGTCGACCCTGGTCCTTGGAGCCCTTTGCTACCGCGTCCCCGCTTCGAATGACCGTCTTCTTGGTGATACCCGACCCTGCGGGGGCCCAATCGTCCTCGTCCTCGGAGACTTCGTCCATATAATTCGCTTCTTCGTCACTATCGACAATGAATCCATCCAGCTTATCCTTCTTTCTCCTCTTCCTAGGGGCTGAGTCTGTTTTTGTCTTTCCCTTGCCGCCAGCATCGGCACTTCCACTGCCAACAGATTGGACCCGAAGGGTTTGTAGCCACTCTTTGAGCAGAAACGCTTCCTTTCCGGCTTGCAGGACTTGTGAAGCTGTGACAGGAGCGTACTTTTGAACCCAAGATTGGCTCTCGCACGTTGACCTATCGTAAGCTGAAAGGCTCGTTTCCAAAGATTCGAAAAATCGAGATATCGCTGGGTGGGTTCGCTTAATAGCATTGTCCGATTCATCTTGCACTAGGTTGAGGTCTTCGGCGATGGCTAGGCTGTATGTGCGGAGCTCTGATCGAATTTGTTTTTGCAGTTCTCGTCCACTTTCGAAGTGCCGTTTAGGGATCCGCAATTCCTCAGGGACCGGGTCGAAGTTGTCGTTATCCTTTCGGAACGTCCCCCGTAGGTGGCTGAGACCGAGGGCTTCACAGTGGCGTCCTAAAACAGACTCGCTGGGCGAAATTGTGACGATAGATCCCTTCGACTTCTTTGGAGGCTCCTCATTGTGACAGAAGCTATCTGCACAACGAACCAGGGTATCTAAACCGCGGATATGGCTTATGTCCTTTGCTGGCCAGAGAGGGTGCAATGCGCCTGGTTCTTTGATTCCACCCGACTTGATTCCAAATTGGGGGGTTTTGTCCAGATTAAAGGTAGTTCGAGATTTCTTTGGAGAAATGGGCGTTGACATGAAAATCGAGTTCCTGGGAGGTGGTGGCTTTTCTTGAACGGCAGTGCTCTCTCCCGCAGAAGGTGGCTGTGCCCTCTTGACTTTTCCAGTGAAGAAGGGATGTGTCGTTTTTGGTGGTCCAGCTGCTTGGGTGGCGACGGAGTCCTTGGGCTTCTTAGGATCGCGGGGTGGTCTGGATTTGTTTGCGGTTGGAGGGATCAGAACCTTTCCATCAAGAATTTGGGAGATTTTATCGCCCATCTCCCTCCGGGTCTCATCGTCGCGGCCATATTTGATGAACACAACGCGGCTTGGAATCTCCTTCGGCTTCGGCTTCGGCGGTGAACCGAGAGTTCCTGTCTTGGGGTTCCATTTCAGGACCTTTTTTGTCCTCGGTGGAGTGGTGGAGGTAGTCGATTCCGGCTTGGCCTGCACTTCGGAATACGGCAAGGTCGTGGTAGGCTGAGAAAAGTCCACAGGTCTGATGGAGATATCACTCAGGGGAGGAGTGGGAAAATCGCAAGGAACGTGCTCAGTTGAAGCAGTGTCTGAGAGTTTCTCTTCGTGATCCAGGGAGACGGTGGCAGTTGGATTCGAGGGCCCTTCGCTGGTTCGATTTCCGCGTGGTTTCTTCCGTTCGTTTCCATTTTGAGGAGTGGGAGGATCTGTCTTGCGTCGCTTTCTCTGGGTAGTGGTTGGCCCGGAGTTAGGTTGGGGGACGTCAGGTTGTGAGGCGTCTTGGACAGAATCGTTAGAGTGTTCGGGTTGAGTCGGAGGCCCTTTGACGAAAAAAGGGTGGAACTTCTGCGCTGGGGGCTCTCCGACACCCTCCTGGAACATTGCGGCGACCAAGACTGATCCCATTGATTCGAAAAGGGCTGTAGAAGAACCGCGTTAGCGGAGTTATCCCGCAGTTGCAGATGAGGTGGACAAGCCCGCAGGGGATGGCTTACCGGTACAAGATCAGCGTCAGATGAGCATGACCTGGAAGAATCTTTCGACTGAAGCAAGAAAAAGGTCGAGGTGAATAATCGGTGCTGTAGGATCGAAGTAAGGGCAAATTCCGTGGAATCTGGGACAATTGTGTTCGCAAAGTGATGGTTGAGGTTGGCAAGCTGGGACCAGAAAGACAAGGGCCAGAGGTCGCGTTAAAGTGCTGGAGACGGACGCGTCGAGGCGCGCGCTCAGGCTACCACGGTAACTTGAAGAGAGGGAGAGGTACGTACCTTTGTTCTACGTCAGGCGTCTTGCAATGGCCCGTGCACATAAGACCCCGCCAGCCAACTCGGTGCGCAAAGTTGCAAGGCCCCACTACCGGATTTTTGCGTCGGCCCGCCCCAGATTTTTTTTTCTGTGAGAGCTTCAGCATCATCTCAGAAAGTCTAGCCGGACGTGTTGGAACTCGACAAACAATTGCGTCTCGCAACACCAGAGATATTCCCTCGGCGCATCGATCCAGTCATCGCCATGGCTTCCGAATACAGAATTCACAAGCCATCCGTACTGGCGACACTTCCTCGGCCCCTCGACCACACCGAAGGTCGCATTGTTGCCCGGGAAGTCTACGGCCAGCGCGATGACCAGAAGAAGAGGAAGAGGACAGAACTGGCCGTTGGTGTGGACGGAGAGACTGCCAGTATCTACGATGTGCGTTTCTTGGCTCATGCGAGGCTCTTCCCGTTAATGCTGACCGTTGGTAGATCCCGGCATCGAGATTAATCACCTCCTACCCGATTCCTCCTCAACAGTCCTTCACTTGCCCGCCGTATTCGGTTAGAGTCCGACGTTCTGGGAACACCGATGTCTCGCGGTACACCTACATTTCTACTAGAGACTCCGCCGGCCAGAAGATCACCCTCTTCAAAGACGTGGTACATCGTGACGGCAAGACGACCTCGACGACAATTTATTCTCAGATCCTTGAGACTTCCGCCATTCAATACATCACCTACTCTTCAAGTCCTTCCGAAAACTCAACCGTCGGCGACATCGTAACGGTCTGCAAGAATGGAGAGGTTGTGTCGCTCTCGGGGGAGACCCTCGCGGTTCAGTGGAATTCGTCCTCAAAGTCGACGGTACAAGACAGCGTCGAAAACCACATTGAGAAATTTGAGGTGGACTTTGTGACTTCCGGCACTGTAGCAGAGTTCAGCGAGGGCATTTTCAAGCAGCGACCAGAGGTTTTCAGCGCCCTTCCTAAGACCCCGAGCTCTGAACCTCAGCTTTTGGTGCTTGTGCTGAGATGCGTCAGCAAGGGTCAGGAGAGTCGTCATGTCCTCGTTCTTGCAGCAGCCGCAGGATATTCCTCCACGGCGGCTGATGTTCAGAAGCTATCACCGCTAGAAATCGTACCGATTCCTGCCCCATCGGGTGATGGAGCTGGTGCGCCCACATACCAGATCGATATCCAGGCCGGTCTGTTGTTGCAATTGCACGAAGGATCCCTGAGCGTCTACGATCTCAGTGCTCCTATCCCTAAGCTCAAGTCTGTGGTTCAGATGGGTGACGCCGTGTCATTCGCACGCCTTTCTCGACCATTCGTCTTGGCATGTTCGCTCAAGTCCATTAGCCTGTACAACCACCAGTACCGTTCCATCCATGCGAATGCCCAGGAAATATTCTCCGACTTACCGGTTGAATGCCAAGAGCCTAGATCTTGCCAGTTGATCAGCTATCTTCGCAGCCAGGATCTTGTTGTGGCCCTGGCTGACAATGTCCTGGTGTCGATTCAAGTCGAGCCACCTAAGAGTCACGGCAGACGACGAAAACAAGGTCTCTTGATCGACTCCATCGGCCGAGGGACCACTGTCGAGTTGCCGGCCAAGAAGCTAAAGTCGGAAAACGCGTCGCTCGAATTCTCGCGACAGGTCCCCGGCACCATGACGGAGGAGTACCTTGCCAAACTCGACCAAGAGCTAGCGTCGGCAGATGGGTTCTTCGAAACTCGCGACTGGGCTCAGTGGGAGTCACTGTTGCGCAAACGATTTCGCATGACTGTTTGCGGCGTTGCTGAAGGAACGGAAGCAAAGTTGGAGTCGGATTCTCCAGACCTACCAGAGTGGGAGTGGCTTCCTGGCCCGTCATCTTATGCCGCTGTGGATCGACGCTGGGTGTCGTACGCCATCAGCCGAGTCTTTTCAATCTCGGAGGATTCGCGACCGACGCTGCGGCTGGAACTGCACGACAGCAACGTTACTTCATACTTGGTTGTGGCTGGCCATCTCACGATCTCCAATCTGAAGTCGGCATTCCGGGATCAGTTTGATGCCGAGGCACTGGATAGCAAGAATCTGGCTAACGACCTTCTGTCATGCTTGATGGACACCGACCCAACAATGACGCTGTTACTCAACTACATCCAGGCCACACAGCTTGGCGAATTAGAACTTCTGCTGTCCATCCGTGCCTTGATGCTCAACCTGGACTTGATAACCGACCACAAGAAGCAAGCTAGCACCAAACTCCTCAAAGAGGAGCCGCACGAGGAAACCGAGAACTACGAAATGGAGATTGACATTTTGGAGCGGGACATTGCCATCACTGAATTCTACCTCGGAGATGACAGCAGCAGCCGCTCACGGGGCTTGACCCTGGCATTTACAAAACTCTGGCGATTGCCCGCTGTGACCACGGTCAAGGCTCTCCGAGCGACACTGAAGACGGAGGAAATCCTGTCACTCATCTACACGCTCCGGGTGGAACTGGTTCGAGGTGCATGGACGTCGTTGTACATCGATCCCACTAGCTTCGACGCGGAAGGTAATGACTCGCCACCAGACGGAGTGATTACCCTCATCTCTGACCTCTTGGGGCGATGCTTGGATGCCGTTGGAGCCGGAGGCTGGCTCTTCAACGATGCCATCTCATCTACGGACAAGGCCGAGGCCGGCGACTTCTTGACGGCGCTGAAGCTTGAAGTAACGGCGGCGCTAGAGGGCCTGGAGGAGGCTGTGTACCTCAACGGCATTGTGAGCGAGGCAGTACAATTCGGACTGGCGTCGCAAAAGGGAGGAGCCGGACGACAAGCGTGGAACACAAACAAGCCGATTACGATGCAACTGGAGAACCGCGAGTCCCGACTCATGCCGCTGGGCCTCAAAACGAAGCAACTACCCACCACGCTCAAGGTGGTGTCTGGAGGCGAAGTGGTGGAGAGGAGCATGCGAGAGCGGGGCCACCTGATCAGCCAGAAGGTGGAGGCGTACTCACTGGAGAAGCTTGCGATTTGAGCCTCATCGTTCAGCTCGGGCGAAGATTGAAAGATGAAAGGTTCAGGCAGCGGATATCTGGACCCCGTAGCTGTGGTAGATGCTGTGCACTCGGGCGCCGACTAGCGAGCTACATGGGATGCGGCTGAAAATCGACGAGGACGCTAGGGGTTCGGCACGGGGATTGGCTTGGCACGCAAGGGCATCGGGGTCAGCAGACGAAGGACGAGGCGAGGTCGGATGATGCCCAGACGATGGATGGTCTAATGATGCTCAAACGACGGAGCCACGGACAACGCTTGAAAGACTGAGTGGTGGCGTGGCAACAACAAACAAAGAACGGCTACACACGGCTCAAGACTGGGGCAGAGGCGGAGGCGCGGAATGTATTCCCACAATACTAAGCTCTTGAGATAGGATAGTTTAACTACAGGAGACCACATGTCTGCGTGAGTTAATGCAGCAAGCAGGAGGAGTTGACAGCTGTGCAGGAGTATCAAAATAAAAATAAATGGGCATCTTTCTGACATGTGGCATTGTTGTGTATCCCATCTTTCCCTGGAAGAGTCATGAGGTGCATGACACGAGTGTGCCAATACGACGCGCACTGCGAGAACCTGCAAATTAACAATACTGTACAGTAATATATGTAGTAGCTATGGAATGGGCAGACTGCATATCAGAGGGGCTTCGTGTCATGGGCCGTATGGAATGATGGGAATACAGGTCGCGAAAACCTGCAGAGGTTGTGTTGAGCCGCAGCGCCGCAGTCCTACATGCTGCAAAGTGCAATGCGATGTAAAGGGTTGTCGAGGGTCTATTGGCCGGTCGTGGCGAGATCTGCCTTTTGGTCAGCCTGGGGGGGAGGGGGTGTGACGTGCAGCAACGCGAAGCCAAGTTCTTGGGGGAGGTGGCAAGCAAGGACTTTGTGCAGGATGAATCTTGCAGAACGGCCAGGGCTGCAGATAATGTGCTGCAAATGCGCTTGGTTTTTGTGCCTATTGTGCGTCTGTTTTGGTTGTGGTGTTTACGGCGAGTTGGCGTTGGTTCACGACGGCCGGCGTGGAGAGGGCCGCCGAGGAGACGAGGCTTTCGGTGAAGGGAGCTGAGTTTCGGCGATGAGATAGAGTCATGTCTAGCCATGACGAAGACGGGAGTGAGACCGAGAGCCTTTGTTGGTTGCTGCCTGGTCGACTTTGTTGTATCGGTGCAGCCATGCATCCATCTACACGCGAGCACAGCCTGCCTCATCGACAAGCGTGAGTGGAAGCTGAGCGTGTGAGTGGAGCGTTTCCCCTTCTCTCCCCGTGTCGAGATGAAGCTCGGGAACGACCGCAAAGCTGGGATGGCTTTGGAACCGCAGCTGGTTGGCCGACGCCCGGTGAGATCGGGGGTTTCTCACGGGGACAGCGTTGGCGCTAACAGTAGTTCTTTGGGGAGAGGATTGCCGCTCCACAGTCAGCCTCGCGGAAGACACCGATGGGCGATGTTCTAGAAGATGACAAATGGCCGATGAGTCTAGCAGAGAGGCTCTGGTGTTCGGACTATGCCGATGGGGTTGTGCTGGTTCCTAGGCTTGGTGTTGATGGGGCAGTGGAGAAGCGGTTTTTGCCTCCTGGGTCGTATTCCACGCAGCACAGCCTGTTTTCCATTCTTCTTTCTTGCTTCCCAGATATAAAAAATGGGGGGTACCAGGGGAAAACGATGGGAATAACGTACACGTGTAGACTTGGAGTGACAGGTTCGAAAAAAGTGCTGTCTGGTACTATAATGTATGATGCGATATGACAGCTCCAGGACCCCAAAAGTGAAAGTGAAACTGTTGATCCGTCCGTCTGGGTGGCCGGGGGGGCTGAGTCTAAGAAAAGCACAAAAGCGGCAGGGGTAGAGGATTGGATGCCAAGGCCTGGCCTACCTGGACATTAACCAACAACGGGGAAAGGGCGCACGCAAAGGGATGGAACGTTGTGTCCCGGATGGCTTTTCCTCTTCGCTTGCTTGGTGGCCTTGATTTTCCGTAAACGCCGGCCGGTCTAACCCCGGGACCCGGTTGAAAGAGAGAAGAGGCGAGGCCGTCGAGGAAGTTCCAGGGATGGCTCGCGGATGTGGTGGAGGGACGGAGCTCGTCTGTGGTTGGTCAGCCCTGCTGGTGTTTGGCGGGTTGGGGAGGTTCGTGGCGACGTGCGGCTACGTCACTGCCCACGACCGGCCGATTGGGTTGGGATGAACGCGCCCCCGGAGATGGGCTCCGTTCAGTTCGGCCATCCACGAGAGACGGACTAATTAGTCCTGAGTACTGAGGACTTAGACTAGCGCGTGGTTGGGGTCTTGGGGGATGAAGTATTGCATCGCATTGCCGTGCCTGGCTGGTGTTGGCGATGGCGGGAACGTGGTGTTGGTGATGGCGGGGACGTGGTGTTGGTGATGCTGGTGGTGGTGTTGGTGATGCTGGTGGTGGTGGTGGTGGTGGTGTCTGGTCGCCCGGGCTTGGGTCGAATTAGCGGCCGGCTGGTTACAGTCGATGGCTGTCACACCCACTGTTCTTCCGCCGTCACACCCTCTGCCGGTGGCTGGCACGCCCACTGACGTTGCTCGGCCTGGTGAACGCCCTGCCACAAGGTGCTCCCGGTACACACACACACACACACACACA